>SJYO01020080.1:29699503-29774277 GCA_006410555.1 Capra ibex
CTTCCGACAGAAAAGTGGAACGAATATAAAAGGAAACAACACGTCTTCGAAAATTAAAATTAATCTAGGGTAAACAAATAAAAACGAAAATAAAGGTCTTAAGACCCTCCACCTAGTATCTCCTAGGACGACACTAAATACAGACTCTCACAAAACGGATACAAGAGGAGATCCTCAAAATATCAAAGACTAGAATGTAAATCTAGAAATTAGGTAAAACTCAAATAAAAACACACCCCACAATCTTTCACTAGATCAAAGTAAGAAAATGTTCACCAATTGGTCAAAAGGGACGTGGTGAACAATTTCTCTAACAGAAATGAGGTAACATATAAGAACGGAGGAAACAGTTTCTATTCCACAGGTATAAACACACCTAAATAGAGACCCGAAAGATAAAACAAGGTAACTAGATATACAGACAGAAACACGGTCATGGTATGACAGAACTACTGACACCGAAACATCATCTCGGACTTCAGTCCGTTCAACTAAGGAGGTCAAGGTAAGAAGAAAGAGTTCTAACGAAACCGATAAGCTCCAAAAAACATAAAGGTATGTTTAGAACTTTAATAAACAAGATCAAGACACTTTTTACAACGACCATCGAACTATCCCTAACGTAACTTAAAAATTTAACGATTTTTAATATACAGTTCAAATTTTTAGTAAAACATTATAATAACTTCACAGACTCTAAGACATTCTGAAAGTCTAAGACATCCTTAAATTTTATCGTTCTAACTAAAAGGTATTTGAGTAAACACCATTTAATTAAGACGAAAAACCTACATCGATTACAGTAAGAAGTTGTCTTCAGTTTTGTAGAAGAACGAGATTAGTTTACACGAAGGTACTTATGACTACGACAATCGTAAGACCTAGAAACCCCTTTGGGAGATAAAGAAGTATCTTTTCCTTCTTAGAAACATATTTAAGTCCTATGGACCAATAAGAAATGTATAACTAAAAAAATTGAAATTGAATCCTTATCAGAATCACGTAAAATTCTTTACCCAGTACACTTAGTTTTTTATTTACGAGTATATCATTTTCATTATATTTTTTTTTCGATTCGATTTATTTTCGTTTTGATAGGTCACAAGAACGGACCTCTTAGGATCCCTGTCCCCTCGGACCAACCGACGGCAGATACCCCCAGTGTGTCTCAGCCTGTGCCGACTTCACTGAATCGTATCGTATCGTACCGTTTCCCTATGATTTCGAAGAGTTTACATGTAATTTTAATAGATGATTTATATTGACGTAACTCCTTAAGACTGACTTAGAGTAAAAAAGAAAGAAAACGGGATATAAAGAAAGAAACAAAAACAAAATTTATTTTTATATGAAAGTCCAGTCTAAGTCAAAACACTCCGGATTCGACTGTGTCAAAACACCCCACCCGTAATAATGACCCATCATTATACTTTATATAGAAAACGTCTAAAGGTCTGGGTCCACACACTTATGGAACGATCCTGTACACTCAGACACTTCAAAGTGGTAGAAACAACAACAATAAATCAGTCATTCAACACAGGTTGAGAACATTGGGACACCCGCTGGGGTCCCCGACATCAGGTGGTCCGAGGAGACAGGTACCCTAAAGAGTCCGTTCTTATGACTTCACCCAAGGGTAACGGAAAAGATCACCTAGAAGAACTGGGTCTCTAACTTGGACACAGGGGACAAACCGTCCGTCTAAGTAAAGGTGACTCGGTTGTCCCTTCTGAAGTCTCAGAAATCGAAGAGTCATTTGAACACGGACACACAACAATCTCTAGGAGTCTAGTCATCATTTCCTTTGGGAAAAAGATTGACCCGTGGGTTTCTACTCTCATGGGTGGGTGACCGTCTCCTATAGTCTTTGGAATCTAAACGGTTAGACGAATATGAGTGTCGAAATTTATAAATTATTAAACCATTGACTTTTCTTTATATAGTAACGGGTTGACCATGGTATAATCCGAATCAACCAACGATGACTATCTTTAATCCGTGACTAGAATCATGGTCGGTCCAATCAAAAACCTTCCCATCAGGGACAAAACTCGGTACCGGGGTATCGGTGAAAAGAAGTACACAATTAACTCGTTTACGACCCTACCGACCCCTGTCTTCGAACGTCAGTAAGTACTACTATGTTTTTCGAACAGTAAGAAGATATACTGATCGTTCTGAGAGAAGACTCCATCTACGGTAAATGTTCCTAAACTATCTTAAATATACAGTCGTCAATAACAGTTTATCGAAACGAGAGGAGATGACAGAAAGTGTAAGAATTTTTATTATAATTTATCACCCAAGTCTATAATTCTACTACATTTTTTTGTTTTCCTAACTCTTCGGGGTCTCGTCCACTCTAGATTTTCCACCCTTACCCCTCGGGTCTTTCGACACACGACTTCCTGTTTCTCTTCGTCTCCGGACAGTAGACCTCCGACTTTTGTCTCTGCTTACCAAAAAAATTTTTTCTTTTTAACACAAAAAACAATCGTTTAAGGGAGAAGGTCAAGGGAATATCTCACACTCCATTGGTAGTTAACACTACCAAGAATGTTTCGTTTCGAAACAAACTCTCCTCGGTCTTGTATTCCTGTGTCGGATACATACGACGACGACGACGACGACGACGATTCAGCGAAGTCAGCACAGACTGAGACACGCTGGGGTATCTGCCGTCGGGTGGTCCGAGACGGCAAGGACCCCGAGAGGTCCGTTCTTGTGACCTCACCCAACGGTAAAGGAAGAGGTTACGTACTTTCACATTTCACTTTCTCTTCAGGGAGTCAGTACTCCCTGAAGCACTGGGGTACCTGACGTTGGATGGTCCGAGGAGGTAGGTACCCTAAAAGGTCCGTTCTCATGACCTCAGACCACGGTAACGGAAGAGGTGTCGGATACATATCCAATGTGGTTTATTTTCTGAAAAGTAAAATTATTTGTCTTTTGATTAACGAGGGTTCAGGATGGGTCTTTACAAACCTTTTATATATGTCAAGGAGACAAACGTCTACAAGATTTTAAAATTCAAACGAACCCACAAGGAAACCAAACCAGATGAGAACGATGACCAGGACCTCGGGACTCACTTCCATTCTCTTTTCTTTTTCTCTTTCTTCGTTCCTGTCCCTCTCCTTTCTTTCTTTTTTTTACATACTTACTCTAGTTTTCAGGTTGTATGTACAACTCTTTTACATATTTTTTCCCTTTTCATTCTCGGTTTCATTAAGTAACAAATACAGTCATCCTCTGTAAATAAAATTTTACACCTAATTGGAAAATTCAGTCCACAGTGAGAGTTATGTATAGGTACCCGTACGTACGGACAATAACCTTCCTATACCAGGACTATTAAACGTTTTCCACTCACACTTCCAATACGGAAACTCACTGTCGACGTCTAACCAAACAGATGTCATTATGGTAGAGACTCATTTTCCGTCGATCGTCGACAGGGAGGGATTGAGACGACAAGGTAATCACAGTAACCGGAGGGGTCCCAAAATATTGGAGAATGGAACATATAAATACCTATGTTAAAATAAAGAAGATGATGTTAAAATTTTGGTTGGCCAGTACAAGGAAATCAAAGAAAAAGGATCACAGAGAAAGAGGACTTTTAAGTGTCTTTCGAAACGATTAATTGAAGTATCATTCCTTATGTCGACATATTAATGATCTAAACTAATTAATTTATAGTTCTCGTAAGTCTATCACTGGATTTTCTCTTTTGTAAGTAAATTGGGAAGTACCGGGTCAAAAATGATTTAAACATTGATTAAATCCATAAATGTTTAGTGAGATAATCATTGAACTTTATTACAGAAATAAAAGTTTAAGAAAAAATTTTGAAAATGTTCATTGTCGTTTAGAAATAACTCAAACTTTTTTCCTTATTTAATTAATAACTTGACATATTATAAATCATATTTTTGTAAATTTAACACAACTCTATTTTACGATTGAGTCTACAATGTGTATAAATTTCTTTATGGATCAAAAGTATCCATTTGAGATAATGAAAAATGTAGTAAACGTATTAAACCCCCACTAAAAATGAACCTTCAGGTGTATTGTGTAATTTTTTCTTAGGAACTTAAGACATCTGTACTTGCACAACGACGGTTACTAAAGGTTGACTTCAGTTCAGTGAAATGAGTAAAACCAGAAACGTCGAAATGGACGTTTGACAACTATTTCCATACACAGAGTTCCACAATAATTCTTTTACTTCATTCTCCCCTTTTGAGAGATCGTATCGAGATCCGTGTATAATCTATGATTTAAAAAATTCTACAACTTATACTGAAAATTTTAATAATAAATCGTTTCCTTCACTCTTTAAAATCGATTCACCTTAAAAGTGAGGATATTCTTTTAGATCTTTGGAAAATCGGTGACTCTACGATCTCAATTATCTGGTACTGTAATTTATTCAGTATATTGGTGAGATATAGAATCAAAAGAGTGATATTATATGTCATTCCCCTTTTTTTGGTCACGGATGGAGTATCTAATATCCCTTTTTTCCCCCAAAGATTGGTATTTTATATACCTGGTCCCGGATTGTATACGTAACATATCAATATATTCCAAATATCTCCATAATATTATATATATTCGTAACATATCAATGTATCCCAGTACATTCCTAAACAATTTATTTAGTTACTTAATTTGTCCCATCTCCAATACCATGAGAAAATTATTTAGATATTACTTTGACTTTATTTAGATATTAATATTACTTTGACAAGTAGTTACTTTCCAAAACACAAAGAGGTAATTCTTGATGAGGTAATTTGTGTACAGAGTTATGTATGTAAATACTAGACTACCTATGACAAATAGACCTCGTCCATGTCAAAGATATCAACGACGACGACGACGATTCAGCGAAGTCAAGACAGACTGAGACACGCTGGGGTATCTACCGTCGGGTGGTCCGAGAGGACAGGGACCCTAAGAGGTCCGTTCTTGTGACCTCACCCAACGGTAAAGGAAGAGGTTACGCACTTTCACTTTTCACTTTCACTTCAGCGAGTCAGCAAGGACTGAGAATCGCTGGGGTACCTGCCGTCGGGTGGTCCGAGGAGGCAGGTACCCTAAAAGGTCCGTTCTCATGACCTCACCCCACGGTAACGGAAGAGGTTTTAAAGATATCATCTTTGAGTAATAAATTTCATACTAGGGACCTAGTTGTCTTGACTATAATACGTTTACTAGTCTGGGGGTGGAGTCGTTTTGACTTATCCTTAAATGTAAAGTTGTCCAACGGTCCACAAAACTTATATGACGAAATTTAATATGGTGTAGTGGTTATCAGGTGTGGACATTTTTTTTTTCACTTTCTTATGTTCTAATCTTGAGTAAACTCTCACCGTATATAAAAGTAAACCTCTTGTAAAAACAAATTTGTCCATTTCGCATACACTTAATTTTAGAATGTTCATTAAAGAAAACTGTTTTTGTACTAAAAAAAAGTCAAAAACAAAAAAGGAAAACAATCACATTGTTTTTAGTCATAGAAATAATACTGATCGTTGGTAAAATTTCAGAAAAAGGAACCCTAACAAAACACAAGATAAAGGGAAATTACTTCTGCGAATCCCTTTTGTAGAAACGTTACGTATTTGAATGAAAGTATAAATACTCCAATACATATTAACATCCTTGACATTCTAACTTCTGGTGACCCTTTTTCTCGACAGGTTTCCACTCACTCATAAGAAATGTTGTCTCGAAGACCTTTCCTTTTTTACTACCGCTATACAATTATCCCAACTGTCGTGGGAACTGTTATAATTGGGTCTCCAGTGATCAGGAGTCTTACTACCTCAGAGAACAAACTCTAAACTTTGCTTCTTCTCAAATACGATAATCAGGTACCCTTAGTGTAGTCGGTGACTTTAAGAACCTAAGACTCGGACAGTTTCGGATCTAAACTTCTCAGTCAGATCGTGAACTGCTAAGTTTTTGGACACCGGATTATAATACTGTTTTGGTGGATGCACGTGTGTACATTGGATATGACGGATCGTCCGCAACATTACGTCCAGGAAACGTTAAGACACAATACGACGATACCTCCCAATCTACTTCTGTAACCAGTGTTCAGAACGACTATTGGACGGTCGTCAAACTTCTCTAGAGACTATGTAACGCAAAAGTGAACAAGAAAATTCTTAAACTAAAATCCCCTTTAAGTATGAAGTCCTCTTTAAAACAAGATCATGCTAAACATGTAAACTTTTACCCGGGTCTGTGGAAGTTTTATTAGTTAACAATGACGATCTACCAACGTCGTACCATTACACGAAAACCCAATTTCGAAAGTCTTTTCTTCGAAAGTCCATAGTTGAACTTGTGAACGCATTGTCTCTATGAATGCATTATATCTATCCAAGACCCCCTTCCGAGTCTCCGTGGCTCCTTTTCTGATCGGTCCTCGATGAGGCACAGTGAGACACATGAACGAGGTGAAGGGACTTCTCAAGTATAGACAAGGATCAGTCGGAAAGGGTAGTGAAGAACGACGTTTGTTCGTGTTCGTCGGCTCTTTTATGTGACTGAGTATATGTGTGTGTTGTGTGAGTCCTTTTAGTCCTCTCTCCCTCGTCTCTCAGAGACACGAGGATTTAATAGATCATTATTATTATTACTCTATACAGATTACAGTATACATACACACATACAATGTACATACACATGACATATTATAATATTAAAAGATTACATTATTTTTATTCTTTTCCGTAACTTGAGTACATTCGGACTCAAACTTAAAATTGGGAATATTCTACATTGATACTCGTGTACTAAATGTCAAAAGATTCGAAGTCGAAATAATAGAGATTTTATCATTAAGAAGATCTAGATAATTGTGAAGTACTCAGATTTATTACTATTTTAACCTATTACGTGCGAATTTACTCTATACTCTGTGTTTACGTAAACGAAGTCACTAGGAGAAAAAAGGATTTCGGGTTTGGAGAAATCGTGTCTGGTTCTGAAGGAAAAAAGAGCACTAAATATACCACCGAGTCTTATGGAAGTGCGAACAATCCCTTGTTTTTACCACAAGAGTAGATCGTAACTAATTCTATATGTATGTGTAAACCACTTGACAACGTCCGGATTCTTCAACCGTTTCTTCATTCAAAAGTATACTATGTTTTGTGAGGGTTGGAAGTGTTAGTGTTCTTTATTAAGAAAGTATTACTCGATCTGAGTCGACTTTCCGGTCTTCCAGTCTTCTTACGTTTCCAAGGTCAACGTCAACTTTTCCGAGTGTAAACCTAGACCAGACTGGGTAGGAGCACAGTGTTATGCAGTAGACTAAACTGTCCCTGACACATTTGGTCTCTAAAGAGTCCGGGTTCTAAAGAACGTTGTTCCTAGTTCCCATAATTAACAGTCCCTCCCGATTCCTGTCCCGAAAGGTCGGGTAACCGTGACCGTTTGTACATCGAACTTAATGTCAGTACCAACACCTAAAGGTCCACACGTCTTGAAGACGAGTCCTTTTAAAGTCAAGACATGTCTACCACTACTGAAAGGGTACAATCTTAGTCCCGAGTAAATATTTGTGTCGTGGGAAACCTATAACGGTTTTATAGACAACCTTCGAACTTCCCGGAGAAAAGTACCCCGAAATCAAGACGTACTGGTCTTTGAACACCCTAATGTTAATTATTCATAATTTAGATTACCGTAATTAACATACCAGTTTTCAATCTTTCTTTACTTCAATAGACATAAAGAATATATTACATGGTGGGTATTACGGATCGTATCTTCATAAATCATTTGAACAAACAAGAATTATAACTAGTAAATAGGAAGATTATATTAACTCATTTTTGGAAGTTAATTTTTATTAATATGATTTATTACAAATTATTACCATTCAATATCATAATCTTAAATTATTGACGACACAAGATTTATGGTCTGAAGAGTACACTGAATCACCATTCTTAGTACTCTACCAATCTATCGTAGTGACTGAGTTACCTACGCTCAAACTCGTTTGAGGTCCTATACACATCCTGTCTCCTCGGACCGTACGACGTCAGGTACCCCAACGTTTCTCGGTGTGTGTTGATTTGTCGTTTCTATGATCTACGTACACTATTAGTATTCCTACAGTTTATTAAAAAAAGAGAATCGAAACATCAACTATTTTACGAAAATATATGTAATATCAAGTTATAAAATTTGTAACTCAATTCATGTTCAAGGATTAAAATATGTACTCTGAGTCTTAGTATATATTCTTTTATCTTTTTCTATAAATTTTTATTTCTTTTTATCAAATAAATTATATAATTAGTGTGTCGATTTTTATACACATAGAAATATGAAAATTTTATTCGTTTCCATTTTTCACAATGTAGATTTTAATTTTTTATATTTAAGTATACTAAAAATAAAATAACACCAGTTTAAAACAAAGATTTTTTGACAGTTCATATTTTATGCTAAATTATCACATAATGTGACAAAGTGACCACAAAATTTAATTAACGTGTCTTCGAGGATTTACCTACTTCTTAACCGACTTAACATTATTGTCCACCTACATATAATAATTAATAGATCGTCAAAAGTAACCCTAATTCCAATTCAGACTGGAGGAAACTATGGAAGTATTAATTCTTTTGATTATATTAGTCATAAAGAGTGGACTTTCACTTTCACTTTACTTTTACTTCAGTGAGACAACAGAGACTGAGAAACGTTGGGGTACCTGATATCGGATGGTCCGAGGAGGAAGGCACCCTAAGAGGTCCGTTCTCATAACCTCACCCCACGGTAAAGGAAGAGGTCCCCTAGAAGGGCTGGGTCCCTAACTTCGGTCCAAAGGGTGTAAGGTCCGTGTACGAAATTGGAGACTCGTTAGATCAGTTCAGGATTTCATTATTTCTGTCTATCCTTAAATTCCTTTGTCATTTACTTTAAGATGAATATTGGTTTATGTGTAATCATATAAACTTTTTATTTTACTTTATTTCCGGTTTGTTTATAAATCACCTTATCAGACATCTTGAAAAGTTTACATTTCGTTGTATTTATACACAAACATTTCATACCATCTTTGTTTGGTCTAAACCATATTGTTAGAATGGTGTTTATTCTGATAAAAGTCATGTAGACGTACTAATTACACACATTTATCTGTGGACGATTAACACCACCCAAATAACATAAAATTAATAACACTCGATTTGGACTTTTGTATAAAACAATATTATGACTCCCTGTTTTTCCTATATCAGGTTTTTTCTCTATTGATTTTGTTAGGTAAATACGTCACTTGACTGAAACCGGTAAACAAGTGAAGAATTTCAGTTATACGTAATTCTATTGGTGTGTGAATAAATTAATCTCAAGTGAATCTTCGTGAACGAAGACTTTTATTGACATAGTTGTCTCTTACTATTAGTACTATAATTATGATTTATTATTGGGTTCACTACCTAAAATTAAGAGTAACTCTGAACTAAAACTAATTACAATATGACAAATTAAGAATGAAGAATCTATATAATAAATTCATAAAACTTTTATAATAAGGTCGTTTTAGATAATTATCAGTTATTGGGTTACTAAAGAATTTCATGTAATGTTAAATGATAACTTGATGAATTACTAAAAAGGATTACTTTTAAAAGGTGAGTAATGAATGAATCGAGAGAAGTAAACAATTTAGGTTCAGATGACATTTCAAAGAAAATATAAATACAAATAAAAAGTGGATTCGGTCCCTAGTCGTTTGTAAAAGATATTTACGGTCTACCATCTATAAAACTTCTTAAACGGGGTTCAGGATCACAGAAACAGGGTCGATAAGTTGAAAAAGTCGGATCCCGTTTTTGTCGGAATCAAATCAGCGAATCAGGACAGCCTGAGAAACACTAGGGTACCTGACGTCGTGCGGTCCGAAGGGACAGGTAGTAGTTGAGGACCTCGAATGAGTCTGAGTTCAGGAAACTCATCCACTAAGGTAGGTTGGTAGAGTAGGAGACAGCAGGTGAAGAGGAGGGTGGCAGTTAGAAAGGGTCGTAGCCCCCAGAAAGGGTTACTCAGTCAAGAAGTGTTGTCCACCGGTTTCATGACCTCAAAGTCGAAGTTAGAGTCAGGAAGGTTACTTATAAGTCCTGAGTAAAGAAAAACCTAACTGACCGATCCAGAGGAACGTCAGGTTCCCTGGGAGTTCTCAAAAGAGGTTGAGGTGTCAAGTTTCGTAGTTAAAAAACCGTGAGTCGAAAGAAATACCAGGTTGACAGTGTAGGTATGTACTGATGACCTTTTTGAAACTGATATATCGAAACTGATCTACCTGGAAACAACGTTTCATTACAGAGACGAAAAATTATACGACAGATCTAAACAGTATCGAAAAGAAGGTTCCTCATTGGCAGAAAATTAAAGGATCGACGTGAGTGGTAGATGTCACTAAAACCTGGGGCGTTTTATTTCAGAGTGACAAAGGTAACAAAGGGATAGATAAACGGTACTTCACTACCGTGACCTACGGTACTAGAATCAAAAGACTAACAACTCAAAATTCGGCTATCGGAATCTGTTGTACATTTACTTGTTCCTACCGACTTAAAGTTATTTTCAAATAAATACGGACCTGAACTGTACGTCTAGTATTAAACGACTGTGTACAAAATCTGATAACAGTCAAGAATTCATTGTTACGGTTATTTTTAGTCTACCATTTCTTAGAGGGTCCCAAGGTAGGGACCCAACCTTTCTAAGGGACCTTTTCCCTTACCGTTGGGTGAGGTCATAAGAGAGGACCTTTTAAGGTACCTGCTTTTGGACCACCCCATGTCAGGTACTTCAATGTCAGTCAGTGCTGACTCGTTGATTGTGAAAGTGTGAAATTTTTCTGAATCTAGGGTTCATCATAGACTCTTATCTATATCATACACGATTTTAGGTGTTACATTGTTATTTTACTAGTCTTAACACAGATACATCCGACGTCAGGTCCGACGTCAGGTGTCCCAGCGTGTCTCAGCCTGTGCTGACTTCACTGAATCGTCGTCGTCGTTCTATCGAGAAAACACGACCAAATAACCTCTTATTACACCTTCTCGATTCAGTCTGTAATTTAGTTACGGCTAATTCGTACATAAATTAAGAAAAAGAATGGTGCGTTAACACATTATAGTCATCATGTTCCTTTGTACTTTGTGAAAGGAACCGGTGTTCAGATAAAGTCAGACCAAACTTCAGTTTAACTCAATCATACCTTTCACGGTATTTTTAAGTACTAAGGGTGAGAATTCTTGGAAAGCAAACAAACAAACAAATTATATGTAATATTCAATACACGATCTTTTTGAGACTCAGTAAAAAGAGTAATAAACCGAATGAGAATAGGAAGATTGTTTGTTAGATAATACCATTTCTTTCAACATCTGTAAGACTATAAACTGTGAAAAGTTCGTACGTCAAATTCAAACTAGGAAAGTATGTAACAGTTTATTTGTATAACGTTCAATACACAAACAGAGGTTGTATATATACTTTAAGTAAATCCTTATATCGTTTCCCAAAACTATCGTCTTTATTTTACTTTCTTTTAGGGTTGTCACTAGTAGGTTATATAGATTTAGAACAGTAGGAAGTTTCCTCATAACTGAAGTTCGTTCACAGATGATTGATAGGGTCTGAAGTACCTAATGTAATCTTGTATTAACTTAATTCCTTATTAGATTAGATAGATAGGTACTCGTATTTTGATAATCTTGTTGAATTAACTAATTATACACTATTGATCTAATATTACACCATAAGACAAATAATTAAAAAGAAATTATTAATAACTGATATGGTGAAGGAGTAGAAAGTGAAATTAAAGTCATAATAGAGACATTAATAGTCCCTTTGTTATCAGTATTTTAGTACGTTTCCAATAACCCTCCTTTTTTTCCTGGTTGTCTTACAAATTAATAAGTTAATCAACCGACAATATAATTTGTTACTGGATAACAACTGGTAAAACTACAGACTAAGAAGTCGATCTCTTCGTTAAGACGATATTTATTTGGAACAAAAATGTTATGGATATTATATGAAATTTTGTGAATAACACAAGTAAAGGATAACGACTATATTGTTTAATAGTGAAGTCAATGAATTTTGTTTAAATAATTGAATGTCAAGACATCCAATATTCAAGTTGTTCTCTGAGTTACCTGTCCCTACACGGAGGAAAAACCCCCGAGATCCCCCTTTTATAAAAGAACTAAAAATACCCAAGATCTCCGATGGTTGTAAGAGACCGAACACCGTGGGAAGGAATGGGAAATTTCGGTCCTTGTGACGTAGAGAGACGGAGAGAGACTGGTAAGAAGACGTCAGTATAAAGGGAGAGAGACTGGTGTAATTTCTGTCCAAAAGGTTAAAATTCCTAGGTACCCTAATCTAACCCAGGTGGAACTATTAGGTCCGATGAGAAAGTGTAAAGTTTAAAGGATTGGACAGAGTAGAGGTCTTTTAGTGAAACCGGTAATTACCATTATATAAGTGGGTATCCAAGATCCAATTCTGAACTTGTAGAGACCCCTCCGTAACAAGAAGGTGGTGTGAATATATGTCATTCTTCTAATACGTATGTTGTAGGTCCAATATTTGTTCTTTCGAGACTCAGTCAATCGTAGGTAGTCCTTTAAGTGTTTGTCCCGACTACAAGGTAATTAGTAGAATGGTCTATCGATTTTACCCAAAAATAACGGTCTTGATCACAAAGAATTAATGTTACCATTTACAATCACAATTTGAGAGTGAAGACTTATCGATTATAAATTGATCATTCCCGGTCTTAACCACCACCATCAAATCAGAGATTCAACACAGGCTGAGAACGTTGGGGTACCTGACGGTCTGAGGAGACAGGTCCCCTAAGAGGTCCGTTCTTTGCCTTTTACCGGCGGTAAAGGACGAGGTCCCCTTAGAAGGGTTGGGTCCTTAACTTGGACCCAGAGGACAAAACGTCCGTCCAAGAAATGGTGGACTCGATGTTCCCTTCGGGTTCCCTTAGGACCGGGAACCCGAGGGAACATCGAGTCACCGGGAACTCGAAGGGAACATCGAGTCAACCATTTCTTGGACGGACGTTTTGTCCTCTGGGTCCAAGTTAAGGACCCAGCCCTTCTAAGGGGACCTCGTCCTTTACCGTTGGTATACACTCGTTCTACTTACCTGACTCTTTACGTTAACTAAGGAACACATTGTTTTGTCCCTTTTACTTTCTATTAGATATTCGGATCACTTTTGTCATCTTTATTTTCACCGATCTTTTATATCGGAGTTTCTGTAAAGATCTTTAAAACCTATTTATATATGTGTACCCCCATATTTTATCCTTAAACTAAATTAAAGTGGATCTAGAATCCCAAGTACCTCTTGAGTCGTCTAAACCAAATTTGTACAATCCACGAATGGCACGAACTTTTACTAGTCTCGAAAGTATAATACATTAAGTCTAGCTTCGATACCTCGAACCTGGTGTTTGGAGTGTTGTGACGGTGACTAGTTTACTACTTGTAGAGATTCCTACTATGGGTGCATTGAATCTGGACTCTGCAGGTATTGGTAAACAAAATCAGTCGAACCTGAAGGTATTGTTGTGTGGTATCTGAACCACCAAATTTGTTGTCTTTAAACAAAAGAATGTCAAGACCTCCTATTTTCCGGTATTGGTCCCACGGTACCATCTCAAGACCACTCTTGAGAAGGACCGAACGACTAACGGTAGTAGAACGACACACGAGTGTACTGGTGAAGAAACACCCGAAGTAGTTTACACCATAATAGATATATTACTTTATAATAAGTCTTTATTTTTCCTTGTTTGATAATCATGTATGATCTTGCTCTCGGACCACCCGACGACAGATACCCCAACGTGTCTCCACCTGTGCTGACTTCACTGAATCGTCGTCGTCGTCGTCTTGTCCCTATGAGGAACTGTTGTAATACGATTAACTTTTTTCTAAGTTTTCTTGTTATAGTCATTAAGGTATATAAACTTTACAAGTCGTATTCATTTAGATATCTCTGTCTTTCGTCTAATCACTGACGGAATCCGACCTTCATCCCTCCTACCCTCACTCACGATTTACCATACCCCGAAAAACCCCACAATACCTTCTATTGAGTCGTACGACTCATATGTCTGTACCTTACATGTGAAATTTGTCCGCACGACATACCATACTCTTAACATAAAGTGATTTCGACAAAGATTTTATGTTTTGTTGAAAACCGTTCAGGAAACGGTGGTATTATTTGGGTTGAGGAATCGGACTGGAAAATCAAAGGATCAGGTCTCAGGGTCCGTTGGTTTATCGGTGAAGTAGTTGTAAGGGTCGAGTCTACGTCTTCGACTTTCACCAGACAATTTTTAAGAAGGTTAGTAATCTATTAAAGACCTTCGTAAACCATGAACACCGACGACCTGTTTCTAATTGAAGGACACTCCTTATGAAAACTATTACGTCATATTTATTAATCGTTATGTGGTCTGTAAACGAAAGGAAAGCCTATCCTTAATAAGTTCTGGGGACACAAATCCCTTATTGGGAACTCGTCAAACTGGTCGAATCACTTTAAAAATAACATTGATTTCCGAATGTTAATATATGAGACATAATATCAATCTCCTTATATCCAAACCAGAGATTAGAAAGAACTAAAACGAACAATAATACAGAGAAACAGAAGAAAACAGGTACAATGAAGTGAAAATTGTTCTTGTAAATTTTTAGAAAGAGAGAGAGGAATTCAACATTATCACTGTCGAGACTGAATTTTACTTAAGTAACAAATTTGGTTTACAGAGGTAGTCGACAATAAAAAAATTGAAAAAAATTTTAACCTCCTATTAACGAAATGTTATAACACAACCGGAGATGGTATGTAGTCGTACTTAGTCGGTGCCCATATGTGTACAAGAGAGGGAAGACTTGGGGGATGGTAGAAGGTGTGTAGGGTGGGGAGATCCAACACTGTCTCGTGACCCAACAAGAGGCTCACAGTACGTCGTTTAAGGATGAACGACAGATGAAGTACATACCATCACAGATACAAAGGTACAATAAGAGAGTTAAACAGGGTGGGAGAGGGGGGCGTAACACAGGTGTTTAGACAAGAGATACAGACGTAGAAGTAAAGACGGGACGTTTATCCAAGTAGTTATTGGTAGAAAGATCTAAGGTATACGTACACAATGTACATTATCACTTTCAGAAAGTCAACACAGGTTGGAAAACACTGGAGTACCTGATATGTCAGGTACCTTAAGAGAGTCGGTCTTATGACCTCACCCATCAGTAAGGGAAGAGGTCCCCTAGAAGAGTTGGGTCTCTAGCTTGGGTCCAGAGGGAGTAACGTCCGTCTAAGAAATGGTCGACTCGGTGTTCCCTTCGAGTTCTTATGACCTCACCCATCGGATAGGGAAGAGGTCCCCTAGAAGGATACTTCCTTAACTTAATCCCGGAGGACGTAACGTTCGTCCAAGAAATGGTTGACTCGATAGTCCCTTCAGACAATGTTCATTATAAGTGTACGTAAAAGGTTAATGTAAGTACCAAACAATGACAAAGGACTCAAAGGGACCTCGAGTCACTGAAAGTGAAGTGAAAAGTGGTAAAGGATGATGATCATTAAAAACTACAAAAAATTGGAAACCGTAGAAGGTACTTAAAAAGACACTGGAAAGACGTCTGTCCATTTCTAAAACCGAGGATTAGGTCTGTGTTAAAACCGAGGATTAAGTCTGTGTTCGGTTGGAACATGATAGTGATGTCTTATCCTTTAGTTTAACGCTTTCGCACTGTAACATGGTGACAGTGAACAAGGATTACCATTTAATACCGGTTATGGTATTGTGTCTCAGTGCATGTAAATTAGATGACTGGAATGTTAGTCAAGTAGGTGGAGTCCGTTATGTTGTGTTATTGTAGTCTGTATCCTATTAGAAGGGTATGTAGTGTCTACAGTTTTCCTTGTCCAAATTTCTTTTTGTCTGTGTGTTTTCACTTTTTGAATGCATCGTTAACCAAACCCCTTCAACATAAACTTCACGTTCGTTTCAAGAAGAGATAGGTCGATATCGAACACACACATCTTTTTTTTTTTCTCAGTTCTGTTCCTTTCTGTTTAAAAATACTAAAGGAAAAGGGATTAGACAGTGTCCGGTCACTAGCCCAATTATCGGACCTCTCGTTTTCGATAGAACAGTTTCATTTGACTCGAAAGTAGTGTTGATCCAGGGTGGTAGTTACTTAACAGTTTTTTGACGTTCTTTTTCTTTTTCTAAGAGATTGCTAGAAAGAAAAATAGACACCTCGTGGACGACGGGGTTTACTATGGTTTGACTGACTGTCGTCCATCAAAGATTCCTTTTGGTCGACGAAAAGAGAGGCTCCGAGGAGTACGGAAATGCCTCGGGTACCGTACCCTAACAAGTCGCTTTTTTTCAGTTATCGTGGACGACAGTTGTGTTACACGGATACACGTAAAAATTTCCGAGACGAAAGAATTTCAAATCAACAGTCCTTGAAACGAAAATTTGTCTAAAGTCACAGTTATACACGACGAAGGGTGATTACAATTCTTTACCGGTGTTTCTCATCCTAGACTACGGTACAGTCCTATATCCGTCTTGTCTAAGAATAACCGAAGGGTGTGTTGTCCTTTACAGAAATCTTTCACTCTTCGGACCCTACTTTTCCTGTGGTAAAGTAGAAGAAAGAACTTCAAAAGAGAAATAGTGGTCCAAAATATGTGTGTGTGTGTGTGTGTGTGTGTGTGTGTGTGTGTTCCCTCTCTCTGATCTGCATGTAAGTTTTACACAAGTAACCGGATCTAAAACTCACAGATATAATAACTCACTAACGTTACTGTCAGATTCCCGACGTATACTATCAAAGGTGTAAAATATTGGATACTTAATAATGTCTCTGTCTTTGTAGTCCAAAAGGCAAAGGCTTTTGATATACCTAAAAGGAAAAATTTCCTTCGTGGTGAGTCAGACACCTACACAAAGGGAGGTTAAGTACATACCTATCTTCACAAACCTGTTTTATCTGTTAAAAAATCCAAATGAATAAGATGTGTTCAACCAGTTGAATCCACCAGAGTACGAAAATTTTCCATCCAGTTTAATTACTTTATGTTCAACTCTACTAAAATCGTAGTTGGATAGACACGGAGTTACAATAATACTTGTAACTGACTTTCGTACTTGAATATAAGTAAATAAGAAAGAGAATATAGTGTTTTATAAAATTTATAGAATTTTTGTGACCCATGGAGTGTCATAACTCTCTATACAATTTGATTGATTCTCAATTTTAAGGTCATAGATCGACCCCTGTCTTCTTGTGTTTTTGATTTCACCTTTAATTTTGTCCTGGCTATCTGATTGTGTATTGTCATCGTCACGGTCGTTCACTTTTTCACTTTGACGGTCAGTGAGTCAACACAGGTTGAGAAACACTGGGTACTTGACATCGGAAGGTCCGAGGAGACAGGCACCTTAAGAGGTCTACTCTTATTACCTCACCTAACGGCAAGAGAAGAGGTCCCCTAGAAGGGGTGGGTCCCTAGTTTGGGTCCATAGGACGAAACGTCCGTCTAAGAAATAACAGACCCGGTAGTCCCTTTGAGTCACCACTCGTTTGTTAACTAATTAATACGAACCTTTTTATCTCTCGAAACACTTCCTTTAAAGAAAATTAAACTCGAAGTTTTCTACCAGTCTTACTGATATGGAACTTAACCCCACCCTCAACCATTCTTTTTATAAAGTATAACTCTTTAACCATACTCCAATTTGTATGGACCATTCAAGTCAAGTCAGTGAGTCAGCACAGGCTGAGAAACACTGGGGTATTTAACGTCGTGTGGTCCGGGGGGGCAGGCAGTGGTTGTGGTCCTCAAGCGAGTCTGAGTGCAGGTAGCTCAGTCACTACGGTAGGTCGGTAGAGTAGGAGACAGCAGGGGAAGAGGAGGACGGGGTTTAGGGAGGGTCGTAGTCTCAGAATAGGTTACTCAGTTGAGAAGTGTACTCAACGACGACGACGACGATTCAGCGAAGTCAGTACAGGCTGAGACACTCTGGGGTATCTGTCGTCGGGTGGTCCGAGGGGGCAGGGATCCTAAGAGGTTCGTTCTTGTGACCTCACCCGACGGTAAAGGAAGAGGTCACATACTTTCACTTTTCACTTTCACTTAAGCGAGTCAGCACAGGCTGAGAACCGCTGGGGTACCTGACGTCGGATGGTCCGAGGAGGCAGGTGCCCTAAAAGGTCCGTACTCAATCTTTTGATATTTTTGATATACACACACACGAATCAACGAGTCAATATAGACTGAGACCCTTGGGCACCTGATATCGGGTAGTTCGAGGAAACAGATACCTCTAAGAAGTCCGATCTTGTGACCTCACCTAACGGTACTGGAGGAGGTCCCCTAGAAGGACTGGGTCCCCAACTTGGGGCCAGAGGGCACAATGTTCGTCTAAGAAATGACAGACTGGGTGGTCCCTTCGGGTTCTTATGACCTTGTTCGGCGGATAAGAAAGAGGTCCTCTTGAAGGGTTAGGTCCTTAGCTTGACCCCAGAGGACGTGGTCGACTTGATTAATCTCCATTAAGTACCGATACACACACACACACACACACACACACACACACACACACACACTTCATCCCTCCCTTCACTGGTACGTCATCTCAATCATTTATTTTATCTTTGTGATTATATAAGAGACTCTCGGAAATAATTTGTACCATATATATTAATATTGAAAGTTTGCACAAATAAATAAAAAAGTCAAAAAAAAAAAAATTGTTTATAGGCAACTCCAGGATGGGAACCCGTCCAACACAAAATCTGTGACAACTACGTCGTCACTTTTTATACAACCAAAAACAGTTGCACAATGATCTACCTTTGTCTTCTATTTACTTATTTTTGTATATATGTATAGTTTACTCTAATAGACATTTCTTTTAACTTCTCATTCCGTTGTTTTATCTCTGACTCGACTACCTATTCCTTACCATTACAATTCATGACACCAGTCCCTTCTGGAACAATTACTACCGTAGACTTAGTACTAGATTTGTACCATTTCAAATAAGTCTTTATTCCCTTTGTACAAAGTCCGTCTCTCTTGTCATTCACGGTTCTGGGCCCCTGTCCTCATTAGTTGGTGAAAACAGTCAAAAGAACAGTTTACTTTTATATGGCAATGTATTACAGATCCTAGACACCTCACTACCAATCAAACGTATCCAAAGACGTTCTTCGTCGTACTATGTCATTCTTGTTAACTTTATACACCGAAAATTCTTTTTCCTTCGAAGACAAAAAGGTATTTTATTATCAAAAAATTGTCAAGACTTTTACTCCAATCTTGTGACACAATGTCGTACCCCTATTTAAAAATTAAATTAAAAACGATATGAACTTGTATTTAATAAATCACAATACATTGGGTATCAGTATATTAAAGTGTGAGAGTTGTGAACTCAAGATAAAGTTAATTGGGACACGTACTACCAGAATAAAATTTTGAGATATTCCTTTCTTTATATTACCATCTTTACGAAAGTTCATCCTTTTATATTACTTATTTAAACTTATTCCCGTTTATAATATTGACAAATTAAAAATGAAGGAAATTTTCTTATTCTTTTTAGATATTTGGACATTAATAAAACTTAGAAACAGTCGAGTGCGACTGAGATTTCGTACCCAAGTCAAGTCAAGTCAAGTCATTCAGACAAAACAGGCTGAGAAACGCTGGGGTATTTAGTGTCGTGCGGTCCGGAGGACAGGTAGTGGTAGAGGGCCTCAAGTGAGTCTGAGTGTAGGTAGCGCAGTCACTACGGTAGGTCGGTAGATTAGGAGACAGCAGGGGAAGAGGAGGACGGGGGTCAGGGAGGGTCACAGTCTCAGAAAAGATGACTCAGTTGAGAAGTGTACTCCACCGACTTCATGACCTCAAAGTCGAAGTCGTAGTAAGGGAGGTTTCTTTAGGGTCCCGACTAGAGGAAGTCTTACCTGACCAACCTAGAGGAACGTCAGGTTCCCTGAGAGTTGTCAGAAGAGGTTGTGGCGTCGAGTTTTCGTAGTTAAGAAACCGTGAGTCGAAAGAAGTGTCAGGTTGAGACTGTAGGTATGTACTGGTGACCTTTTTGGTATCGGAACTAATCTGCCTGGAAACAACCGTTTCATTACAGAGACGAAAACTTATACGATAGATCCAACCAGTATTGAAAAGAAGGCTCCTCATTCGCAGAAAATTAAAGTACCGACGTTAGTGGTAGACGTCACTAAAACCTCGGGGGGTTTTATTTCAGACTGTGACAAAGGTGACAAAGGGGTAGATAAAGGGTACTTCACTACCCTGGCCTACGGTACTAGAAGTAAAAGACTTACAACTCGAAATTCGGTTGAAACATTGAGAGATGTAAACGAAAGTAGTTCTCCGAAAAATCAAGGAGAAGGAAAACACCTTGTTACGTGGACTTTTCAAGTTATCGAAAGGACACAGGTTTCTTTACTCTTTTGTTCTCCAGTGATACGTTAATTCTAAGACTTGTGTCGATCTAAATTCTCTTACGTACGAAAGTCAAGTCAAGTCAACGAGTCAGCACAGACTGAGAAACACTGGGGTACTTAGCGTCGTGCGGTCCGGAGGGACAGGTAGTGATTGAGGGCCTCAAGTAAGTCTGAGTGCAGGTAGTTCAGACACTACGGTAGGTCGGTAGAGTAGGAACCAGTAGGGGAAGAGGAGGACGGTAGTTAGGGAGGGTCGTAGTCTCAAAAAAAGGTTACTCAGTTGTGAAGAGTACTCCACCGGTTTCATGACCTCAAAGTCGAAGTCGTAGTAAGGAAGGTTTCTTTAGGGTCCCAACTAGAGGAAGTCTTACCTGACCAACCCAGAGGAACGTCAGGTTCCCTGAGAGTTCTCAGAAGAGGTTGTGGTGTGAAGTCTTCGTAGTTAAGAAGCCGCGAGTCAGAAGAAGTGTCAGGTTGAGAGTGTAGGTATGTACTGGTGTCCTTTTTGGTATCGGAACTTATCTGCCTGGAATCAACCGTTTCATTACAGAGACGAAAACTTATACGATAGATCCAACCAGTATTGAAAAGAAGGTTCCTCATTCGCAGAAAATTAAAGTACCGACATCAGTGGTAAACGTCACTAATTCCTCCTTAAAGTTGTATAGGTGTTTGACTCAGTTTAATTATCTATAAAAGACCACCATAAACAATGTATAAGGGGTCTTATAAAACGTCGAATCATCGTTTTTAAACCTCTTCCGTTACCGTTGGGTGTGGTCACGAGAACGGACCTTTTAGGGTACCTACCTCCTCGGACCATCCGACGTCAGGTACCCTAGTGCTTCTCAGTCTGTGCTGACTCGCTGAAGTGAAAGTGAAAAGTGAAAGTACGTAACCTCTTCCTTTACCGTTGGGTGAGGTCACAAGAACGGGTCTCTTAGGGTCCCTGCTCCCCTCGGACCACCCGACGGTAGATACCCCAGCGTGTCTCAGCCTGTGCTGATTTCACTGAATCGTCGTCGTCGTCGTCCTCGTCGTCGTCGTTTTCAAATTTTACAATCTCAAACTAAACAAAAACTTGAAGACAAAAGGGTTTTAGATTTCCGAGTATAAATATACAATAGTTTTTATAGATAAAAAATTCCTCCACAAAAGTCAAACCCATTTTAGGTTATGAAAAGTCACTTCCAATGATGGTAAATAACTACTTAACAAGGACATTTGAAGAAGAAACAACAACAAAGTCAAGTCAAGTCAAGTCAGAGAGTCATCACAGGCTGAGAAACGTTGGGGCACTTAGCGTCGTACGGTCCGGAGCGACAGGTAGTGGTTGAGGGCCTCAAGTGGATTTGAGTACAGGTAGCTCAGGCACTACGGTAGGTCGGTAGAGTAGGAACCAACAGGGGAAAAGGAGGACGGGGGTTAGGGAGGGTCGTAGTCTCAGAAAAGGTTACTCAGTTGAGAAGTGTACTCGACCGGTTTCATGACCTCGAAGTCGAAATCGTAGTAAGGAAGGTTTCTTTAGGGTCCCAACTAGAGGAAGTCTTACCTGACCAACCCAGAGGAACGTCAGGTTCCCTGAGAGTTCTCAGAAGAGGTTGTGGCGTCGAGTTTTCGTAGTTAAGAAAGTCACGAGTCGGAAGAAATAGCAGGTTGAGAGTGTAGGTATGTACTGGTGTCCTTTTTGGTATCGGAACTGATCTACTTGGAATCAACCGTCTCATTACAGAGACGGAAACTTATTTGATAGATCCAACCAGTATTGAAAAGAAGGTTCCTCATTCGCAGAAAATTAAAGTACCGACGTCAGTGGTAGACGTCAATAAAACCTCGGTTTTTTTTTTATTTAGACTGTGACAAAGGTGACAAAGGGGTAGATAAAGGGTACTTCACTACCCTGGCCTACGGTACTAGAAGCAAAAGACTTACAACTCGAAATTCGGTTGAAAAAGAGAGAGGAGAAAGTGAAAGTAGTTCTCCGAAAAATCGAGGAGAAGTGAAAGACGGTATTGCCACCACAGTAGACGTATAGAATCCAATAACTATAAAGAGGGCCGTTAGAACTAAGGTCGAACACGAAGAAGGTCAGGTCGTAAAGAGTACTACATGGGACGTATATTCAATTTATTCGTCCCACTGTTAATATGTCGGAACTGCATGAGGAAAAGGATAAACCTTGGTCAGACAACAAGGTACAGGTCAAGATTGACAACGAAGGACTGGACGTATGTCTAAAGAGTTCTCCGTCCAGTCCACCAGACCATAAGGGTAGAGAGAGTCTTAAAAGGTCAAAGAACACTAGGTGTGTCAGTTTCCTAAACCGTATCAGTTATTTCGTCTTTATCTACAAAAAGACCTTGAAAGAACGAAAAAGGTACTAGGTCGCCTACAATCGTTAAACTAGAGACAAAGGAGACGGAAAAGATTTTGGTCGAACTTGTAGTCCCTCAAGTACCAAGTGCATAACGACTTCGGACCGAACCTCTTAAAACTCGTAATGAAATGATCGTACTCTCTACTCACTTTAACACGTCATCAAACTCGTAAGAAAACGTAACGGAAAGAAACCTTAACCTTACTTTGACTGGAAAAGGTCAGGACACCGGTGACGACTCAAAAGGTTTACACGACCGTATAACGGACGTCGTGAAAGTGTCGTAGTAGAAAGTCCTAAACTTTGTCGAGTTGACTTTAAGGTAGTGGAGGTGATCGAAACAAGTATCACTATAAAAGATTCCGGGTGAACTGAAGTGTAAGGTTCTACAGACGAGACCTAATCACTAGTGTAACAACAACAATTCAGTGATTTAATACAGACTGAGAAACACTGGAGTACCTGAAATAGGACGGTCCGAGCAGATAGGTACCCTAAAGGGTTCCGTACTTATGACCACAACCAACGGTAAAGGAAAAGGTCCCCTAGAAGGACTGGGTCCCTAACCTGGACGTAACCGTCGACCTAATAAATGGTGACTCGGTGATCCCTTTTGAGACAATTGAAGAAGTATCATCCGATTATGAACATCATCTAATAATTGTTGACTGGTTTGAGTTATCGTCTCGTTTAAGAACTGGGAGTACTCCGGACTTTTCTAGGTCAGTTCCTACAAAATACACTACATTTTTTTTTTTTTTAGACAATTTGTGACAATTTCATAAGGATTCTGTCGGTTGTGTTCTGATTCATAATGTAGTATACGTGAGGTATGGAGAAGAAACCTTCCCTTCTTCACACAACTACTTCTGGGTGTAATGATGGGTTAATCACCTTCAAGTAAACGATAAAATTAGTTTAATCTCTCACTGTAAAGTGGGTTCCTTTATGTAACCTCCCTGACTACGACTTCGACTTCGAGGTTATGAAACCGGTGGACTACGTTTCTCGGTCGAGTAATCTTTTTTAGGATTACGACCTTTACTAACTCCCGTTCTCCTCTTCTCCTGTTCTCTCCTACTCTACCAACCTACCGTAGTGGCTGAGCTACCTGACCGTAAACTCGTTCGAGGTCCTATATCACTTCCTGTTCCCTTCGGACCGTACGACAGCA
Organism: Capra ibex; assembly: GCA_006410555.1. Taxonomy (NCBI): domain Eukaryota; kingdom Metazoa; phylum Chordata; class Mammalia; order Artiodactyla; family Bovidae; genus Capra; species Capra ibex. The sequence goes on from SJYO01020080.1 coordinate 29,723,664, forward strand.
GGTTCCCCAGAGTTTCTCAGCCTGTACTAACTTGTTGACTTGTTGTTGTATTGTCCTGTCCTACGTTTGTGTCGTCCCGTCCTTTCGTGTGTCTAAACTACTCCTCATAGGTCTAATCTCTCTACCCACGTAGGACCCCAACAATCGTCGTCCGTAAAACGTTAAATAGTTGTCTTTGTTTGAGGGGGGTTTTGTAACGATTTTCGAACTACGAACTTCGTTTTGAGCCGGTTGATCTAATCGGTTTAGACTCTGTTTCGGTTTAGAGGTTCTGATTCTTCTGGAGACTAAAAATTTTAACTAATTAACTAACTAAAATCGTTAACATTGACTCTTCCGCTACCGTTGGGTGAGGTCATGAAAACGGACCTTTTAGGGTACCTGCCTCCTCGGACCATCCGATGTCGGGTGTCCCAGTGTTTGTCAGACTGTGTTGACTCGCTGAAGTGAAAGTGAAAAGTGAAAGTACGTAACCTCTTCCTTTACCGTGGGGTGAGGTCCCAAGAACGGACCTCTTAGGGTCCCTGTTCCCCTCGGACCACCCGACGGCAGAGACCCCAGCGTGTCTCAGCCTGTGCTGACTTCGCTGAATCGTCGTCGTCGTATACATTTCTCCTTGTCGTATTCTTCCTTACCTCTTAGACGGGTTTGACCTCCCTTTTTCGGTCTTACTTGGAATTTTATCGTTCACATCAATGTTATAGAAATCTTCCTTGGTCTTCAACTCCAGTCTGTAGATCATAAATGTCACCTCATAAAAGAACAAATTCATCCCCATATATACAAGGAATGAGTCCTTTAAACTATCGTAGGATTGATTTTCAAGAGGAAGTCTATAACAGTATGTATCCTTAAATCCGATGTACCTAGGTGTCAGTAAAGAGACCCAGGATTTCTTCCAATTACATTTGTCTAGTGAGAAATTTATAAATATAGAGTCGTTTCCGAATTAGTACACACATTAAAGATAAATTTAGTCCGATATTTCTTGAAAAGGGATAGTTAGTATTACTAAACCTGTTATTTATTCATGTACCTTGTTTTGACATTTTAAAATAAAGATGTAGAATGGAGTATTGATTAAATATCTTATAAAAATAAGTAAGTTACAAGTAAATACATAATTAAGACATTTATATACTCAGTGAAAAATTTTAAGAAGTATTGTGTACCTTTATATACTTTGTCTTACACGGTCCTATAATATTAAATACTTATAGTATTTATATTTCTTCAGAATACTCCTTTAAAAACAATCGACTATAAAGATTCATATTTTGATATGTATTTCTCTTTTATTTGTTATCCATATCCTTAAGGGACCACCAAGTCACCAATCCTAAGACATGAAGATGATGTTCCCACACCCAATCTAGGGACCGACCCCTTGATTCTAGAGTATACGACGTGTTAAACTGTTTGTCTTTTTTTATTTATTTTTCCTTCTCTTTATGTACATTAATGTCACACCACTTTATCCTCCTTCATACTTGTAACTTTAGTCCTCGAGTACTAACATTTAAATACTAAATGGTAAACTATTCGTAGATAGATCAATAGTATTTATTAAACCAATAAAGATGATTCTTAATAACGATTAATAATGTTTAATCAGACCTCGAGTCATGAATCTAGATATGTCACTCGGACTATGGAGGAGTATTATGAGAGTTTCCCAATTTACTTGATTCCCTCAGTACACAACTGGCCTCGGGGACCATTAATAGTCTAACACACACACGGACACACAAGTCGACACAGACTGACGTTGGGGTACCTGACATCAGGTGGTCCAAGGAGACAAGAACCTTCAGAGGTCCGATCTTACAACCTAAGCCATCGGTAAAGGATGAGGTCTCCTATAAAGGTTTGGTCCCTAGTTTGAGTACAGAGAATGTAGAGGATGTTTCCTGTCCGTCTAAGAAATGGTGACACGGTGGAACTTTATAGATTTATAATTCCAAATCATGAATATAATCATCTTTCTTGTATCTTTTTTCAGAGTTACTAAATTTCCAACAACGTTGATATGGAAAAGTAACCAAGAATCTGAGACTACTTTTTATAAGGATATTATGAACGGAGTTGTACTCCAAATTTTAATTTTACGATAACTATTAATACTTTTATTTTTATCGTCAACACAACTGTCTTGTAACTGAAAAGGTCAGGGATGGGACACCACAACCTCTTCTGAGAACTTTCAGGGAACCTGACGTTCCTCTAGGTTGGTCAGGTAAGACTTCCTCTAGTCGGGACCCTAAAGAAACCTTCCTTCCTACGAGTTCGACTTTGCGGTCATGAAGTCGGTGGAGTACACTTCTCAACTGAGTAACCTTTTCTGAGACTACGACCCTCCCTAACCCCCGTCCTCCTCTTCCCCTGCTGACTCCTACTCTACCGACCCACCGTAGTGTCTGAGCTACCTGCGCTCAGACTCAATTGAGGTCTTCTACCACTACCTGTCCCTCGGGACCGCACGACGTTAAGTACCCCAGCGTATCTCAGCCTGTGCTGACTCGCTGACTTGACTTGACTGTGACACAATACAGTTTATTGCGTCAAACACGGACACAAGCACGTAGTATTGTGACTTTTCCTCTGTGACAGAAATCTCAAAATGTTTGTTCCTTTGTCTACAGGTCTATCTGGGTACGTGAACGGGGTTTAAAGTTTAGATTATTTACTGTGGCAGTCCTTTGTATTTTTATTTTCTTTATGAAAGTATATGATATGATAAATCGTAATATTTATTCGTAATACATTTACACTGGAAGAATTAAACCAGTATTGTGTATAAGAACAATAATTCTTTAACCAAACATTATTTTTATTTTACACTTTGTAACCTTTGATTTAACATATGTATGTTTACGTACTGATATATATAAACATGTATATGTTATTTTAAAAGACAGTTTACATATAGAGTACCTGTTGATAAAGTCAAGTCAAGTCAAGTCAGCGAGTCAGCACAGACTGCGAAACGCTGGGGTACTTAGCGTCGTGCGGTCCGGAGGGACAGGTAGTGGTAGAAGACCTCAAGTGAGTCTGAGTGCAGGTAACTCAGGCACTACGGTAGGTCGGTAGAGTAGGAACCAGTATGGGAAGAGGAGGACGGGGGTTAGGGAGGGTCGTAGTCTCAGAAAAGGTTACTCAGTTGAGAAGAGTACTCCACCGGTTTCATGACCTCAAAGTCGAACTCGTAGGAAGGAAGGTTTCTTTAGGGTCCCGACTAGAGGAAGTCTTACCTGACCAACCTAGAGGAACGTCAGGTTCCCTAAGAGTTCTCAGAAGAGGTTGTCGTGTCAAGTTTTCGTGGTTAAGAAGCCGGGAGTCGGAAGAAGTGTAATATTTATTTACTAAAGTATATTATTTCAATGGGAAAAACAATAAAGATAAACCCCCCACATTTTAAAAATATCTAGTTTGTATGCCCTTTTACCGAATTGTAACAAGTACAGTAATGGGTGAGATGACACGCACACAGTCGGTGAGTCAGCACAGACTGAGACGCTGGGGTACCTGACATCGGGTGGTCCTAGGAGACAGGTTCCCTAAGAGGTCCGCTTTCATGACCTCAACCAACGGTAAAGGGTGAGAGGATGGGGTACCGATTATTTCATTGAATAGAAAATCTTTCATTAAAATTTCTGTTCTTATACTTTATGAGTCACCAAACTTGAGCTGTAAACGTTACGTAAAGTCTTGATGTTGAATAAAAATTTATAAATTATTTTTCCAGTTATAGTTTATATTTTTATTTTTGTTTTATCCCATGTTGTAAAGGACCTTCGTATTCTATTTAAATTCATGACGAAAAAATTTAGTCGACAATGATCAATTAAAATATTCTTTCCTTCGTCTCACTATCATATCAAGGGGGTCAGACAGTGTTCACATGATACTTCTACTACTTAATTATTTAGTTTTATTATTATCCGTTCAAGATGACAGAATCATTATCTTTAGACGACTTTCCTAAGTCTCTTATTACTCCTATAGTCTTTAAGATTTTGTACTTTAACACTTCCTGTCCGTATTTAGTTATTTCTCCTTTAGTAAAAGGTCATTCTCTTAGACTTGTTTCCATCCTGTTGACGGAACCCAATAATAGTTGTAGAGAGGTCTTTTTAATACTTTTAATATTATGACAGATTTTTGTAAACCACTCCAGACCATCCTTTTCATAACAAAATCCTTTAGTCACCAAGTCTTTAGTCTTCTTTACCTTATATCTATATTTATATAAACGTACCTTGATCACTATTTCTCTTAAACTGGTGTGTTAGATGTGAGAAGTCTTGTTGACTTACCTAAGGTTTAACATAAGTAGGAAAGTCCCTTCATATCGATGTCTACTCAGATCGTTGATGACTTGGTGTTTTTTTACATATAACTCTACAAAATTTCATCTATACATCAATATTAATTCTTGTATTTTAGACACAGACTCGACGAAATTTTTTGACTCTAGTAAAACTTTCATTTGATCTAACGTAAATTTCGTTAACATACTAGACTACTTACACACACACAATACTCGGTCCACAATAAAAGTCAGGAAACATATACAATGAAATTAGGAGTACCGTTGAGACGTCCATCCATCATACATTACTAGGAGGACAATTTGTCCTTATTATACTCTATGTCGATTAATACATAGAACAAGTTTTAGGGTCATGAGTACTCACCCCGGGACACCGTACTTATAATGTGTCACGTCAGATACTCGTTAACGGATCATTCCAATAATGAGATAGGAATAACAGTAATGATAGTGCACGACACGTCACGAATCAGAGAGTCAGAACAGACTGAGAAACACTGGGGTACCTGGAGTCGTGAGGTCCGAAGGTCAGGGGGTGTTAGAGGGTCACAAACGAGTCTGAGTACAGGTAACTCAGTCACTACAGTAGGTTGGTAGAGACAGTAGGGGAAGAGGACGGTAGTTAGAAGGGTCGTAACCCCAGAAAAGGTTAATGAACCGAGAAGTGTAACCCACTAGTTCCATGACCTTAAAGTCGAAGTCGTAGTCAGAAAGGTCACTTATAAGTCCCAAGTAGGTGAAATCCTAACTCCAAGATAGAGGAACGTTAAGTTCCCTGAGAGTTCTCAGAAGAACTTGTAGTGTCAAGTTTTAGTAGTCAAGAAATCACGAGTCGGAAGAGACCCAAGGTTACGAGTGTAGACACGTACTGATGATCTTTTTGACATTGAAACTAATATGGTTGGAAACAACTGTTTTATCAGGAACGAAATATTATACGACAGATTCAACCAGTATCGAAAGGAAGTTCCTCGTTCGTAGAAAATTAAAGTACCAACGTGAGTGATAGTATTACTAAAACCTCGGGTTCTTTTATTTCAGACAGTGACAAAGGTAACTAAGGGGTTATACACGGTACTTTACGACCCTGGTCTACGGTTTTGTTTCTGGTCTAGAAACAAAAAAACTTAAACCCCAAATTCGGTGGAAAAAGTGAGAGGAGAAAGTTAAAGCAGTTTTCCGAGACGTCAAGGAGAAGCGAAAGACGGGATTCCCACCACAGTTGCCGTATAGATTCCAATAACTATAAAGAGGACCGTTAGAACTAAGGTCGAACACAAAGAAGGTCGGGTCGTAAAGAGTACGATATGAGACGTATATTCAATTTATTCGTCCCACTGTTATATGTCGGAACTACATGGGGATAAGGATAAACCTTGGTCAGACAACAAGGTACAGGTCAAGATTGGTAGCGAAGGACTGGACGTAAGTTTAAAGAGTTCTCCGTCCAGTCCACCAGACCAAAAGGGTAGAGAAAGTCTTAAAAGGTGTCAAATAACACTAGGTGTGTCAGTTTCCGAAACCGTATCAGTTATTTCGTCTTTATCTACACAAAAAAAAAAACCTTGAGAGAACGGAAAAGGTACTAGGTCGCCTACAACCGTTAAACTAGAGACCAAGGAGACGGAAAAGATTTTGGTCGAACTTGTAGACCTTCAAGTTCCAAGTACATAACGACTTCGGACCGAACCTCTTAAAACTCGTAATGAAATGATCGGACACTCTACTCACGTTAACACGTCATCAAACTCGTAAGAAACCGTAATGGAAAGAAACCGTAACCTTATTTTCGACTGGAAAAGTTCAGGACACCGGTGACGATTCAAAAGGTTTAAAAGACCGTACAACTCACATCGTGAAAGTGTCGTAGTAGAAAGTCCTAAACTTTATCGAGTTGACCTTAAGGTAGTGGAGGTGATCGAAACAAGCATCACTAGGAAAGATTCCGGGTGAACTGAAGTGTAAGGTTCTACAGACCGAGATCCACTCACTAGTGTGGTAGCACTAATAGACCCAGTACTTCTAGAAAAAAACATGACAAGAGGACAGATAAGAACGGTGGAGAAGAATTATAGAAGACGAAGACAATCCCGGTATGTTAAAGACAGGANTAAGGTTCTACAGACCGAGATCCACTCACTAGTGTGGTAGCACTAATAGACCCAGTACTTCTAGAAAAAAACATGACAAGAGGACAGATAAGAACGGTGGAGAAGAATTATAGAAGACGAAGACAATTCCGGTATGTTAAAGACAGGAAATAGCTCGGGTAGAAACGTACTTTACAAGGGAACCATAGAGATTAAAATAACTTCTCTAGAGATCTAAAAGGGTAAGACCAAAAAAAAAAAAAAGGATAAAGAAACGTAACTAGTGACTCCTTCCGAAAGAATAGAGAAGAACGATAAGAAACCTTGAGACGTAAGTCTACGAATATAGAAAGGAAAAGAGGAACCGAAAAGCGGAGAGAAGAAAAGTGTCGATAAACATTCCGGAGGGGTCTGTCGATAAAACGAAAAAACGTAAAGAAAATGTACTCCTACCAGAACTAGGGACAGAGGACATGTTACAGTGCCTGGAGTAAGGTATCAATAGTCCGTGAGATAGAAAGTCTAGATCCGGGAAATTAGATAAATAGTGAAGGTGATATATTAGTATACCCTAAACTAAATCCAGTATGGACTTACCAGATCACTAAAAGGGATGCAATAAGTTAAACTCGGACTTAAACCGTTATTCCTCAAGTACTAGACTCGGTGTCAGTCGAGGACCAGAACAAAAACAACTGATATATCTCGAAGAGGTAGAAACCGACGTTTATTATATTAGTTAGACTAAAACCACAACTGTAGACCACTACAGGTACACATCTCAGAAGAGAACACAACAACCTTCTCCCACAAACGATACTGGTCACGTAAAAGAACCGTTTTGAGATAATCAGAAACGAGACGAAGTAAGGCGTAAGGTTCCGGTTTAAACGGACAATGAGGTCGACAAAGAACTGAAGGATGAAAACGTAAGGTCAGGGGATATTTCTTTTCCTCTAGAAAGAACCCACAATCAAGATTTTCCAGAACATCCAGAAGTATCTTGACAAGTCGAAGTCGAAAAAGTCGTAATGACCAACCCCGTATCTGAACTTAATGACACTATAACTTACCAAACAGAACCTTTACTTGTCTCTATTAAGACAGTAAAAACTCTAACGTAGGTTCATGACGTAAAACCTGAGAAAAGAACTGGTACTACCGATTAGGTAAAGAAGACTCCCTAAGGACGGTCGTCATCATCTATATTACCAGTAGACTCAATTTGAGTGGGTAAGGTAAGAAAAAATCAAGTGACCAAGGAAACAAGTTCGACCAAAATCTTTTCCGTCTCCTTGGTCTCTAGTTTAACGGTTGTAGACGACCTAGTACCCTTTTCGTTCTCTCAAGGTCTTTTTGTAGATGAAGACGAAATAACTGATACGGTTTCGGAAACTGACACACCTAGTGTTAGCTGACACCTTTTAAGACTTTCTCTACCCTTATGGTCTGGTGGATTGGACGGAGAACTCCTTAGACATACGTCCAATTCTTCGTTGTCAATCTGTATCTTGATGTCTGACCAAGGTTTATCCTTTTCCTCATGTAGTTCCGACATATAACAGTGGGACGAATAAATTGAATATACGTCTCATGTAGTACTCTTTACGACCTGACCTTCTTCGTGTTCGACCTTAGTTCTAACGGTCCTCTTTATAGTTATTGGAGTCTATACGTCTACTGTGGTGGGAATACCGTCTTTCAATTCTCCTCGATTTTTCGGAGAACTACTTTCACTTTCTTCTCTCGCTTTTTCAACCGAATTTCGAGTTGTAAGTCTTTTGTTTCTAGTACCGTAGGCCAGGGTAGTGAAGTACCCTTTATCTACCCCTTTGTCATGTTTGTCACAGTCTGAAATATAAAACCCGAGGTTTTAGTGACGTCTACCACTGGCGTCGGTCCTTTAATTTTCTGTGAATGAGGAATCTTCTTTTCAATACTGGTCGGATCTATCATATAAGTTTTCGTCTCTGTAATGAAACGACTGATTCCAGACAGATCAGTTCCGATACCAAAAAGGTCACCAGTACATACCTACACTCTCAACCTGCCACTTCTTCCGACTCACGGCTTCTTAACTACGAAAACTTGACACCACAACCTCTTCTGAGAACTCTCAGGGAACCTGACGTTCCTCTAGGTTGGTCAGGTAAGACTTCGTCTAGTCGGGACCCTAAAGAAACATTCCTTACTACGACTTCGACTTTGAGGTCATGAAGCCGGTGGAGAACACTTCTCAACTGAGTAACCTTTTCTGAGACTACGACCCTCCCTAACCCCCGTCCTCCTTTTCCCCTGCTGGTTCCTACTCTACCGACCTACCGTAGTGACTGATCTACCTACACTCAGACTCACTTGAGACCCTCTACCACTACCTGTTCCTTCGGACCGCACGACACTAAGTACCCCAGCGTTTCTCAGCCTGTGCTGACTCGCTGACTTTACTTGACTTGACTTGACTAAGGATCTTACAGCTACAAGTGAGAACGGTAGAGAACATATTCGTGAAGGTTAACCGAAACTAAGTACCTGGACTGTAAGGTCCAAGGATACGTTATAACGAGAAATGTCGTAACCTGGAACGAAGATAGTGGTCAGTGTAGGTGTTGACCCATAACAAAAACGAAACCGAGGTAGGGAAGTAAGAAAGACCTCAATAAAGAGGTGACTAGAGGTCATCGTATGACCCGTGGATGACTGGACCCCTCAAGGAGAAAGTCATAAGATAGTAAAACGGAAAAGTATGATAAGTACCCCAAGAGTTCCGTTCTTATGACTTCACTAAACGGTAAGGGAAGAGGTCACCTGGTGTAAGACAGTCTGGAGAGGTGGTACTGGACGGTAGAACCCACCGGAGTGCCCGTACCGAATCAAAGTGACTCAATCTGTTCCGACACCAGGGTCACACTAATCTAACTGACCTCACCCATCGAAAAGGGAAGAGGTCCCCTAGAAGGGTTGGGTCCCTAGTTTGGGTCCAGAGGGTGTAACGTCCACCTAAGAAATGGTCGACTCGATAGTCCCTTCAGGTTACCTACACTCTCAACCTGATATTTCTTTCGACCCATGACTTCTTAACTACCAAAACTTGACACCACAACATCTTCTGAGAACTCTCAGGGAATCTGACGTTCCTCTAGGTCGGTCAGGTAGGATTTCTAGTCAGGACCCACAAGGAACCTTCCTGACTACGACTTCGACTTTGAGGTCATGAAACCGGTGGTCTACGTTTCTCGACTGAGTAAACATTTCTGGGACTACGACCCTTTCTAAATCTCGTCTTCCTCTTCCCCTGATACCTCCTACTCTAGTAACTTACCGTGGTGGATGAGTTACCTGTACTCAAACCCACCTGAGACCCTCAAACACTACCTGTGCCTCCGGACCGTACGACGTCAAGTACCCCAACGTTTGTCAGCCTGTGCTGACTCGCTGATTTGACTTGGCTTACTTCGCCTTCATCAACAAAAAGACTTTAAGAGAGAGAGAGAGAGTGGAAAAAAAACGGGGGACGAAAAAGATACTAGGTTACCTACAACCGTTAAACTATAGACCAAGGAGACGGAAAAAGATTTAGGCCGAAGATATAGACCTTCAAGAACCAAATGGATGATGATTTCGGATCGAACTTCCTACAATTCGTAATGGACCGATCGTATACTCTATTCACGTTAACACGTCTCAAACTTGTAAGAAACCATATGGACAGAAACTTTAACCTTCCTTTTAAATAAAAAAGGTTATGACCTCGGTGACGACTCAAAAGGTTTAAACGACTGTATGACTCATGTTGTGAATTTGTTGTAGTCAAAAAGATTAATCTTTACCGAATAGACCCTAAGGTAATGGAGGTGTCGAATCAAACATCATTACGAAGGATACAAGGTGAACTGAAGTGAAAGGTCCTACAGACCGAGATCCACTCACTGGTGTACTAACACCAATAGGTCCAGTAATTCACCTTTTTCGTTACCGTGGGATGAGGTCATGAGAACGGACCTTTTAGGGTACCTACGTCCTCGGACCACCCGACGTCAGATACCCCAGCGATTCTCAGCCTGTGTTGACTCGCTGAAGAGAAAGTGAAAAGTGAAAGTACGTAACATCTTCCTTTACCGTTGGGTGAGGTCACTAGAACGGACCTCTTAGGGTCCCTGTCCCCTCGGACCACCCGACGTCAGATACTCCAGCGTGTCTCAACCTGTGTTGACTTCACTGAATCGTTGTCGTCGCCGTCGTCGTCCAGTAATTCTGAAAAAAAAAAGAACATGTTAAGAAGATACATAGGAATGTTCGAGAAGAATTGTGAAAGACGAAGAAAATCCAGGAACGGTAAAGACAAGAAATAACACGGGTAGAAACATACTTTGCAAGGGAACCATAGACATTAAAAGAACTTCTCTAGAGATCAGAAAGGGTAACATAACAAAAGGAGATAAAGAAATGTAACAAGTGAATCCTTCCGAAAGAATAGAGAGGAACGATAAGAAACCTTGAGAAGTCAACTCATATAGAAAGGGAAAGGGGAAACGGAAAGTGAAGAGAAGAAAAGAGTCGATAAACATTCCGGAGGAGTCTGTTGGTAAAACGGAAGACTGTAAAGAAAAAGACTCCCTACTAAAACCAGTGACGGAGGACATGTCACAATGTTTTGAGGTAGGCATAAAGAAGTCCGTGAGACAGATAATCTAAATTAGGGAACTTAGATGGAAAGTCAAGGTAACACCTTAGTATCCCCTAAACTAAATAAATAAATAAAAAAATTTTTAAAAAATAAAAAAAATTTAAAATTTTAGAAATTAAGAATGTACGCAAGGGTTTGTACTTGGGGGGAGGGTGGAGGGAGGGGTGTTGTAGAGAGACCCAGTAGGGGTACGTGGTCGGGGTTCGTTCGACGTGGGATGCAGTCTGTACCTGACCGCTAAGTTAAGAATGTACTGTCATATGTACAATCTTAAGGGTAAGAGGGTCTAGTAGGGTGGGAGAGGGAGAGGGAGACTCCGGTTTTCAGACCATATGTGTAGACACAGAAAAAAGGACAGAACGTATGTCCCAGCAGTAACGGTAGAAGGATTTAAGGTATATATACACAATCATATGACATAACTTTGACCTCGGTTAATATGTCCCCTAAACTAAATCTAATATGGACTTACCGGATCACTAAAAGGGATGAAAGAAGTTTAAATTCAGACTTAAAACGTTATTCCTCGAATACTAAACTCAGTGTCAGTCGAGGACCAAAATAAAAACACCTGACATTTCTAGAAGAGGTAGAAGTCGACGTTTCTTATATTAGATAACTCACGATATATCAATGATGAAAAGGTAGGTCTATACACAAACCAAAAAATATCTTTGTAAAGTTGACTTACCCAATTAATTACAATAATAATAAAATAACTGACTCCTGTCCATTCATTACACAGAGTCCATCCTTTGTCGTCTCAGTCTCGTCCTTTGTACTCAAGTACTAAGGGGTCAGACTCCGCTAAATGTGTTGAGTCTATGAGCACAGTAAAGTCATGTTGTTGAATGATTTTTCTCGGGTAATTTAGTGAGAGAGAGTGTGTGTGTCTGCGTGTATGTACGTGGAACTCTTTAACGTTTACTTTTATTCAATTTTACTGACAAATCGTACACTATACATTACTCAATGTCTAATACAATGTATAATACGTATTAAGACGCCTGTATTTTCGATACCGATTTTTAATGGTATAACAGAGGAATCGTTTTAATCAGTCTCTTTCGAAACCACAGAATTTTATTACAATTTTACTTTCTTTGTTTGGATTATTTGTTCGACAAATCTAGAAAGTAAAGTAATACTGGGTGACCTAAGTGTACTCGATCCAGTCAAGTCAAGTCAACGAGTCAACACAGATTTAGATACGTTTATGTATCTGACGTCGTGCGGTCCTGAGGGACAGGTAGTGGTTGAGGGTCTCAAATGAGTTTGAGTACAGGTAACTCAGCCACTACGGTAGGTCGGTAGAGTAGGAGACAGCAGGGGGAAAGGAGGACGGAAGTTAGAAAGGGCCGTAGTCCCAGAAAAGGGTTCCTCAGTCAAGAAGCGTAGTCCACCGGTTTTATAACCTCTAAGTCGAAGTTGTAGTCAGGAAGGTTACTTGTGGGTCCTGACTAGAGGAAATCCTACCTGATCAACCTAGGGAAACGTCAGGTTCCCTCAGATTTCTCAGAAGAGGTTGTGGTGTCAAGTTTTCGTAGTTAAGAAGCCCCGAGTCGAAAGAAATAACAGGTTGAGTGGAGGTATGTACTGATGACCTTTTTGGTAGTGGAACTGATCTGTATGGAAACAACCACTTTTACAGAGACGAAAAATTATACGACAGATCCAACCAGTATTGAAAAGAGGGTTCCACATTCGCATAACATTAAAGTACGGACGTCAGTGGTAGACGTCACTAAAACCTTGGGGGTTTTATTTTAGTCGGTGATAAAGGTAACAAAGAAGTAGATAAACAGTACTTCACTACCCTGACCTACGGTACTAGAATCAAAAGACTTACAACTCGAACTTCGGTTGAAAAAGTGAGAGGAGAAAGTGAAAGTAGTTCTCCGAAAAATCAAGAAGGAGTTAAAAACGGTATTCCCACCACAGTAGACGTATAGACTCTAATAATTATAAAGAGGGTCGTTAGAACTAAGGTCGAACACGAAGAAGGTCAGGTCCAAAGAGACTACATGAGACGTATCTTCAATTTATTCGTCCCATTGTTATATGTCGGAACTGGATGAGGAAAAGGATAAACCTTGGTCAGACAACAAGGTACAGGTCAAAATTGACAACGAAGGACTGGACGTATGTCTAAAGAGTTCTCCGTCCAGTCCACCAGACCATAAGGGTAGAGAAAGTCATAACAGGTGTCAAATAACACTAGGTGTGTCAGTTTCCATAACAGGATTAGTTGTTTCGTCTTTATCTACGAAAAGACCTTGAGGAAAAAAAAAAAAAAAAAGTTACTAGGTCGTCTACAACCGTTAAACTAGAGACCAAGGAGACGGAAAAGATTTTGGTCGAACTTGTAGACCTTCAAGTACCAAGTGCACAACAACTTCGGACCGAACCTCTTAAAACTCGTAATGAAATGATCGGACACTCTACTCACGTTAATACGTTATCTAGCTCGTAAGAAACCGTAACGGAAAGAAACCCCAACCTTATTTTTGACTGGAAAAGGTGAAGACACCGGTGACGACTCAAAAGGTTTAAACGACCGTATAACCCACGTCGTGAAAGTGTCGTAGTACAAAATCTTAAACTTTATTCAGTTGACCTTAAGGTAGTGGAGGTGACCGAAACAAACAACACTACGAAGGATTTCGAGTAAACTGAAGTGTAAGGTCCTACAGACCGAGATCTACTCACTAGTGTGGTAGTATTAATAGACCCAGTACTTCTAGAAAAAACATGTCAACAAACCTTTACAAACGAAATAGTCTCGTAAATAATTTATTCTCTAGTAATATTTATAACAAACTGACATAAAAAATGGAGGGTCCCGTGACTATGTACCAAATATACCATCTTTCTCTATCGACGGATGGAGCGTACACGGACAGGACAGAATCTCCTCTCACCCGTGGTAACCCATCGACGGTCAAGTCCATGACCCAACAACCGGAGACTCCGACTAAACGACACTGTGATTTCTACAAATACGAAATTATGAGGAGTGAAAGTTTCCAGAGAAGTTTCAAAATATAGAATAAAACATAGTCATTAAAGAAATTACAAATTTTCCTTGAGATCGTAACAAAAGTCTTTTTGGGACCACGACCCTATGTAAAATCCCGTCCTCCTCTTCCCCCACTGTCTCCTACTCTACCAACCTACCCTAGTGACTGAGTTACACGTACTCGTTGAGACCCTCAACCACTACCTGTCCCTTCGGACCACACGACGTCAGGTACCCCGACGTCTCAGCCTGTGTTGACTCGCTGACTTGTCGTTGTCACAACATATTCCGAGTCTTGGGTGCCATAAACCTCTAACGTCGGAGGAGAGTATAGACCTATACCGTCGTACTATGTACCGTGTACTGATTAAGAGTAGTCTTCTACTTCATACTTCCGTCCAAACGTTAAAACTCGACCTGAAACTTCTTCCCTCAACACAAAGAGGTGTGACACGAAGAGGACAGACGGACTACCTATAATTACGGGTCCCGTAGGTAGTGGGACTCACTAAGATACCACATCTCTAAGTGGTGAAGGGGACTGTCGTCCTTGTGGGTACAACTTCATGAGGAACTCGTTCTTTACTTGAGGACATGAAAATTAAGAAACTTTATCTCTCAATAAAGAATATCATCGATCACATATTGTTTGATTTTTTCCGGTACTGACGAAATCAACCCCGGTTTTAACGGTAGGTTTTAATTCCACATAATGTAAAATATTCGATCCGAATAGGAGATAACATGAACTTTGAGTTCATAAGTCTTTAAAGTATTCTTTATTTCAAAATACTATGTTGACGCCGTGGGTTTTCCTAGTAGAAGAAAGAGAAGGATTATACTTGTTGTGTCTTCTTAATAACAGATATCATTCCTCTAACCTATGAAAATTATATTTTATTCTGTGTCATTCTTGAGTCTATGTGTATTCTTGGTGTTTCTGTACCAGTTTATGTCCTGAGTTTTTATCTTTTCTTTCTTTTTTTTTTAGAAAGTCATACAACATACGACGTTCCTTTCCCTTTTAGGAACCCTTGGTTATCTGCGCTTGAACGTTTAACCAAAATCGAGAGTGTTCGGTACGTAAGAACCTACTCTAAGAATTAGCGACGTGGAATAGACATCTCATTACGTGAGAAAAGGAAACCAAACAATAAAAACCACCACCGTCACCACCACCACGACCACAGCACACACACACACTCTCTCTCTGGTCCTCTACCCCTAACCCTCTATAGTACCACGGAAATGTGTCACGGTCCTTACATCAACGGAAGTGATATTCCGTCCATCAAAGGGGGAATTGGAGTATTTCTCAAATTTACCACGGATTTATATATAAGTCTATAATACGGTATTATGTTTATTTTATTTACTTTTTTATATTTAGTAACTTAACTAAAAAGAAGTCTCTCTTACTTCTACACCGACAATCACAAAAGACTCGGTCCGTTGTTTCTTTTCCTGGTTGACTATATGTGACCTCTATGAATTTCCTATATAAGGGTACCCGAGGTTTTTATCGTCATCAATACTATTTTCCTGCATGTTAAGTACATTCCAGTGTCTCCTCCTTCACTACTTTACACGAAACATTTTCATGTCCTTCCTTCCTTTACGTGACTTAATTGGACTACTTTTTACTACCGTTTCCGTTCGGTAAGTCCACCGTATTGCACACACGGTGACTCCAAACTTCCACAGGTCACTCCGTTCCCTTCTGGCTTCTCAGTACTAGGTGTTCGTCCTTCATTGACCCGAAAACTACTTTCCGAGAGACCATCATTTCGTCACCGACGCCGCCTTCGTCCGCTAACAACTTCTTCCAGTCCATTCTCCGTCCAGGACTCGTCCTGGTTTCCGTGATCTATGCCCCTTCTAAACCCAGGTGTCACGAGTGGTAAGGGAGGTAGGCCTTTCGGGAAGGGGAAAGGGGGAGACTGGTTCGAGTAAGAGAAGGAGGTTAATAATGAGTTTCTGGTGGAGGAAGTCCTTCGGAAGGAACTGGTGTGCCCGACTCATTCCCTCGGGAGTAGACCAGTGGACAACGGAGATCCGACGGGCCCAGTGTCATGAAGAAGGTGATGTACGATTTACAATCTAATAAACTCGAGTAAAAGAGTGTCCTTGTAGACGAAGTCACAGACTCTCTTGTCTCCATCTCTGACTGAGTCTATCCTCTGAATCCTTATCGACTTCGACTTAAATTCTTCCTCTTTCCTTTTCTTACACCCACCTCTCGTTACTCCTCTTCCCTAAGAGGTTCACCTTTGTCACATTCCTTTCCTACCTGTGTCTTTTCGTGTTCGAGTCACTTCGTCCTAAAACTCAAATCAAATTAGTACTCCACTCACTCTCACTACTTGACCTTCGGTAAACTTCTTTGTATAACTCCAGAATAACAAACCTTGAAAATTAAGAACTAATCCTTAGATCTATCAGTAAGAGTTTGTTTATCCGTCGGATTCTAAAAAAATCTTGTAATTACTGTGTCTCGACCCGAAGATTTTAAGGAGACCATCACTACCGATCCTACCCGATGTCTCTACTAAGGGACATGATCCCTTAGACCAACCCTTTTACCTCGTAATTATGATACTTCCGCTCGAAGGGTCCACCGAGTCACCATTTCTTAGGTGGACGATCACGTCCTCTACGTCCAGGACCCAGTCTTTCTGGGGGACCTCTTCCTTTACCGTTGGGTGAGGTCATAAGAACGGACCTCTTAAGGTACCTGTTCCCTTAGACCACCCGATATCAGACACCCCAGTGTTTCTCAACCTGTACTGACTCGCGCGGACGCGCGCGCGCGTGTGTGTGTGTGTGTGTGTGTGTGTGTGTGTCGTAATTCTCTACAAAATGAGTAAACTCCACGACCGTCCCTTTTGAATTTGAATGATATTCCACATAGTTTGAGTCATGTTTATTTACTATACGGATCTCCTGACTCCTCCTATTTCATGGAGAGTCTCTAATTCGATATCTCAACTGATCAGAACATTAGACGGTCACTTTCCGTTTATGTCAGACGAAAAAGGTTTATATCGCGGTTGTCATACGTAAGTACCGAAGCACCACTACATCACCTTTCGCGTGAGAGACTTTACGTCCATTTCACTACTTTGACCTGACACAATCTATGTTTTCGACGTCTTTATCAGTTGAGGAACTAAGAGACGAAGAGAGGGGTCCGTAAGAGACGAGTGTTATATTAATATCCTTCCTCATTTCCTTAGAGATGGAGGTTCCAGTTATTTTGAACTTGTATAAAAAATTTACGAGTGAATCCAATTCAACCTTTCGGATGTTACCCATTACCGTTTAACCCTATCGTTAATAAGAGTAGACTGTGAAAACGCTAATATTAATTCGTTATTCCGTGTTCGGTTCCCACACAATGAAGTTCTATTGTGTGAAGAACCTTTCACGACACTCCGTATTCCCCGCTTAAGCTCGGAGGTTACTAGACCCTTTACACAATAGAGAGGCATCGTGTCGAGAACCCCAGGAAGTCACGGTACATGTATCACAATCCGCGTAGTGATCATGCACCTAACTAGTATGGTACATTTTGTATACAAATTTTGTACAGACGAGAACACTCGACCGTTACCGATGACTAAGACTTTGCAGTCGGAACGGCAATAGTTGACTATTCCCCCTACGCAATACTGAAGTGGGGGTCCTCGGAAATAGACTCTACACACGGGTCCCTCGACCCATGGTAGGAGAATATCGTCAGGACTAGAACAAGTAAAGTCAACTCGACAAAAGTACCAAAGAAGGTAAACCGTGAAGTATAAATACATTTACGTACTTCGTTCCATTAAGTTTTGACTTAAAAATTTCACTCTGAAAAAAGGAAAAAAGGGGGAAGACATAATAAACCAGGTCAAAAGTATTCCGTCGACGGTCCATGACCCAAACGTAAACTAACTGTCTTTCACTAAAGATCAAGTCGAGGGTAGTTTGTGGAGTCGTGAAGTAGGACCTTCTACAAAACCATCAAGTTCCCTGGCACAACCTGTTTCTTAGGAAATTTCGACCGAGAAAGAAAGAGGATGACTCATTGGTGTCACTCTGTGTGGTCCCCTTTTCTTTTTCGGTAGAAATTAGACGCGACGCCTCCCTTTACTTTCTCTCACTTAATTTTGGCTCTCATCGGAGAATACGAGTAACCTCTCGGAAAAAAGACGAGGTAAACTATATTGTTTATTCGAGTAGTTTCCTTCAGTTCGTGTCCAGGTCTGGGCGCCGAGGAACTGGAACCGAAGGAGGGACGTACCCGCCGGAGGGGACCTTAAAGAACACTACAGTATAGTGTTTCGGTGTACTTCACGAGTGTGGGAGCCTAGTCGCTCCTGCAAAATAAAAATCCAAAGAAAAGAGACTGAGACCATTTTATTGTGCTTCAAGAAAATATCGAGATAGATTCCCAAAACTCTTTAGACGGCGTAAAGTTTCGTACTTTCACCACTATTGTTTTTTAAAGACAGGACTGACGAAGATCGTTGCCCCAGAAGAATTCTTACAGACGTCCGAGGGTCGCCGTTCCACAGTCGAACACAAGTGACGACCTTCGATATCCCTTAAAGTGGAGTGGGTCAGTTGTAGATGGAGGTCTCCATCATATCTTTTGTAAAATGTGTCATCCGGTTAAAGGTATATTTTAATATACAGAATATTAAACCTTAAGAATATCGTGGATTCTTCTGCATTTCTTTTAGTGGGAAGAAGTGTAAGAGGAATTCTAATTATAAGAAATGACTTGCGACCGTTTTATTAAATGTGTAATAGATCTTTACCATTAGTGTATTGACACCGAGTCACCACTTCTTAGACGGGCGGTTACGTCCTCTGAATTCTCTCCGTCCAAGTTAGGGACCCAGTCCTTCTAGGGGACCTCCTCCCGTACCGTTGGTTGAGACTAAAAGAACGGACCTCTTAGAGTACCTGTCGTCTCGGAGCACCCGATATTAGATATCCCAGTGTTTCTTAACCTGTGTTGACTTCACTGAATCGTACGTACGTTAGTGTATTGATAGTTTTAGTAGTAGTTATAATAGTGATTGTTTACCAGGGATATTATTACTTTTGTACAAAAGTAGATTTGAAAGAGTAGGGAACGAAAAAAAATATATGGTAGATGTAAAATGAATAGACCTTTTTATACGAAACTAAAAGTCAGTCTGACCCGTTTTAATATATAAATCTTTAGTCTCCATGTTTAACATTCTATTTTTTCACTATGACCCTCGATTCCCCTAAATTAGTATATAAGTAAGTAAATTAGGTAACATTAACACACAGATGATAATCAATCCGTGAGAGGATCCGAGATTCTCACGTCACTGTTAAAAGGTTTACTTAGTAAATCTAAAAATGAATTTTGTAAGATTATTTACTGAAATTTTATAAATGTGAATAAGTTGTTAAAATTTCATGTAAACTTTCTATACTGTATAGTAAAGTCGAAATATTTCCATACTAACTGTTTATTTTAATATCATACAAATTTCACATGTTACACTCTTAAAGTAAATATAAATGTAAGTAGATACAAATGAGAGTGGTCGTTCCAAAAAAATTGTGTTGGAACGTTATATAGAAATAACTCATCGATGATATAGGATCCAAAACCTGATCTTTAAAGTCTTTCACTACTATGAATCATATAGGGTCTTAGTCTCTTAGGTTGTCCTTCTTATTTCGTCAATTGGTTATGAGTGTTATGTTCCCTTTTATACAAAACGTTACTTTTATTGTCAACCACGATCCTCTAAAAACCCTCCAGTACACTCGGAGTTTCAGTATTGTACCTTCCGAAGCCTGTTACTTCTGTCTTCCTTCTCGGACTATTTCCGAACCTTACTCCGTTTGGTACTCCCTTTAATAAAAATATTCTCATTAGACGAAACAGACTTCGTGTCCTATACATCTATCTCAGGGTACTTCTCTGCTGTCTTGTCGGTCCAATCAATCATCTAAAATACGACAATCGTTTACCGGTCATTGTCTTCGAAGGACTCTTTACGTTAACCTAACACCCTCCTCACTTCAGGAGCAGCCGTCATGGGGAGTAGACGAAGACCATTATTCATCGGTGTAGGAGAGACTGAGACAAACCCTCCGATATACGTAGCGAACGTCGAAAGGACCGTCGAGTCGACCCTTTCTTAGTCGGACGTTACGTCGTCTGGGGTCAAACTAAAGACCCGACCCTTGTAGGGGACCTCTTCCCTATTCATGGGTGAGGTCATAAGAACCCGAAGGACCCACCGAGTCTGTCATTTCTTAGACGGACGTGACGTCCTCTGGGCCCAAGCTGGGACCGAAACCCTTCTAGAGGACCTCCTTCCGTATCGTTGGACGAGGTCCTAGGGACGGACCTCTTCGACTACCTGTTTCCACGGACCGTCCGATGTCAGGTGCCCCAACGTTTCTCAACCTGTGCCGGCTCGTTGTTTCGTGTCGTATGCGTAGTGAAGAAGTTCTTCTTTTTCGTTGTACTCTCTTTCCCCTACTCCTCGAGGTACGTCCCTGTTTTTCTTACAGATGGACAACCCACTCACTACCTATTCACATTTTCTCTCTACTCTTTAGTCACTTTTACTACTCACTCTTTTTCGAGGACTTAAATCGTTTTAGAGTCACCAGTTGTCTTCTACTATTCAGTTATTCCAGTTAACTCCAGTCATTCCAGTAACTCAGTTAACTGAGTTATTCCAGTTACCATTCTAAGAGAAGGACTTTATGGGGGAAAAGTATAAAATTATCAAATACAACCCTAATGAAATCACTTCAATGCGTACATTCAATACAGTGAAACAGGGAGTTGGAATTTATAAACCGTGACTTGAAATTAAAAGGTCTGTGTGGTAAGAAGTTTAATGACTTAATAGAAGAGAAACAATAGTTTGTTCTCTCACTTCCCTTGACCGTAGAATTAAAAAAAAACGTCATTGGAAAAAACAAACAGAGAACCTATTAACACACCTCATGATTGGAAAAAGGAATCACAATGAAAAGTAACTGAGAAAACGTCGTAGAGATTACTAAAAGTAGACACGGTTTCTCCTTTTGTTTTCGAGAAGAGATAGTGTTACGTTGAACTGTTTTTATCCGGGTGTCTACAGTCGATTTTATTACTGTGATCTTCACTCAGAAATCATATAAGTATGTGTACACCGAAAAGGGAAAGTTCCTCTTCGTAACGTTAAGAGAATTTGTAATACGAGACGAGATATGTAATTTGGGTCCAACTCGACAAAATGACTGTTTTAACATGTTTAGTCCGTTTTGTCTAAAAGTTTCACCGTAAAGTTCTTTCGACTTGAGTGGTACAAATTATCTAGTCCCGTGACCCCGGTATTAAGAATACAAATTCCTATTTCCGATGAGACGTCATGTTAACAAGGAACTAAGTACGGACTTTACGAAACATTTTGTGATCCAGTAAATTTTAATTCCTATTCCGTAAAAAAGGTAGTAAAGGTACAGTAGTATACGTTAAGAACTAGTGTTCCATCAAACGGAACTTCGACGTTTAGGAGGTTTAATACCCCAACCAAAGGTCGGACGACTCTTCCTTTAATCTATATCTTGAAGACAGAGGACAATTACAATTACCCTCAACGTACGGATTAAGGGAATCTTCGGGTCTTGTTTACACACGAATACTCAGTCGTAATGATCCAAAAGACCCAGAAATGGGAAATTTTCACAGTAATCAGACTTATTATCGGTTTGGGAATCGACTGAGGTTTGGTTCGGAGTCGATGACCTCAACCTTTGAGACCCTAAAGTCGAGAATGTTTATCGGACTTGATAGGAGTCTAGACTTACGAGGGTATACAATCAGAGAAAACATGTGACCCGGTTTTCATTTTAAGGGTTCGACAAATTATAAATACAAAGATGGAATATAAAAATATAACTTCCACATTATGAGTAATCCGTAACTGGATTGAAAATCCTTAAGTAAATTTTTATAATTAGAAATAAATTTAGGATTTTTTATAATTGAAAAGTTACACAAAAGAGATTAATGTAATAAGATTATCCTCATAATCAGGTCGGTCCGTTTTAATAGACTTTGTCGAGATACAAGAGTAGGGACTTCATAAATGAGGACCACAATAATATACTATAAGTAACGACTCATGAATTAATATAATGACATCCCGAAATAGATTGTTTATCTCTTTTCTGTATAAAAACATCTTCATTCTATTACAACATATGTTCTAAAAGTTTTAGTTGTTATTGAAGTTTTTGTGGATGTAAAAGGGGAAATCAATTTATAGATAAAAAATAGAAATAAATAAATTTTTATTGCAAAATTTTCTTTCCGTTTATTGTAATCTTTTCCAATAAAGATAACCCGAAGAGACGATCGAGTCTACTATTTCTTGGACGGACGTTACATATTCTGTACCCAAGGCAGGGACCCAACCCTTCTAGGGGACCTCCTTCGTCCCGTTGGGTGAGATCATAAGAACGGACCTCTTAGGGATACCTGTCTCCTCGGACCGCCCGATGTCAGGTACCCCAGCGTTTCTCAACCTGTACTGATTCACGGACTCGTGTGTGTAATAAAAATAAGGTACTCGGTTGAGAAGAGACATTGAAACAATGAGTCACACCGGAGTGGCCCTTCAACACTCTTCACGGCTTGGAGTAAGGACAGACAGAGGAAGGTTTGCAGGTCTACTAGTTTAAGGTGTCGACTAAAAATACATGTATCTAAAACTACCACACGTGCACACAGGTCAGCACAGACCAAGAAACGGTGGGATGCCTGATATCGGGCAGTCCGAGGAGACAGGTACCCTAAGAGGTCCGTTCTTGTGACCTCACCCGAACGGAAGGAGGTCACTAGAAGGGGTGGGTCCCTAGCTTGTCAGAGGGTACAGAGGACGTAATCGTCTAACTAAGAAAATGGCGACTTAGTGGACCCTTCGGGTCTCAGACAATTTGTGAAGAGAGATTGTAACTTTGATTGAGATTCATCAGTCTAATTCGGTAAAAACAACGGTCCTAAAAGGATATATAAGGTAAAATACACCTTTAAACAGTACTAAAGAATTCTGTGTCTTCAGATGAAAATGGTTATTCACATACGTAAAAGACGAAAGTTGTATCTTTCCGGAGGATACTTCGTAAACTCCGAAATTTGTCTCGTATAAGACTTTTGTAACACTTGTCCAACAGGGTGATCTGTTATTAAATAAATAATAACAACAAGAACAGTAAAGAGTCAACGGGTCAGTATTGACTGAGAAACACTGGGATACCTGATGTCGTGTGGTCCTGACGGACAGGGAGTGGTAGAGGGTCTCAAACGGGTTCAAGCACAGGTAACGTAACCACTACGGTAGGTCGGTCAAGTAGGAGACCGCAGGACGGAAGAAGTACCAGGTCGAGAGTGTTGGTATACACTGGTGACCCTTCTGGTCTCGGAATTGATATGGCTGGAAACAACCGTCTCATTACAGAGACGAAAAGTTATATGATCTAAACAGTGTCAAAAGGACGGTTAGAAGACTAAAGCACCGAAGTCAGTGATAGGTGTCACTAAAATCTCGGGTTCTTCTCCTTTAGACAGTGACGAAGGTATAAAAGGGGAAGATAAACGGTACTTCATTACTCCGTCCTACGGTACTAGAATCAAAAGAATTATAAATTAAAATTCGACCGAGAGAGTGAGAGGAGGAAGTGGGAGTAGTTCTCCGCGAAGTCAAGGAGAGACAAAAGATGGAAATCTCACCATAGTATGTGTATATAATCAAACAACTATGAAGAGGGTGGATAGGTCGAACCTTGAGCAGGTCGGGCCGTAAGGAGTACTACACGAGTCGTCTATCCAATTTGTTTGTCTCACTGTCGTCTGTCGGGACAGTACGAGGGAAGAGTTAGGACTTGGTTAGTCAACAAGGTATTTCCCAAGATTGACAACGAAGAACTGGGTGCATGTCCAAAGAGTCCTCCGTCAATTCTACCAGACCATAAGGGTAGAGAAGTTCTCGAAAAGTGTCACACAATACGAGGTATGTCAGTTTCCAAAATCGTATCAACTACTTTGTCTCCATCTGTAAGAAAACCTTAATAGATCGAAAGAGACACTAGGTCACTTACAACCGTAAAACAAGAGACGAAGAAGAAGGAAAAGATTTGGGGCGAACTTGTAGACCTTCAAGGACCAGGTACATTACCACTTCGGATCGTACGTTCTAAAATTCGTACTGGACTGATCGTACCCAACAATAACAACAAGTCAACGAGTCAGAACAGGTTGAGAAACACTAGCGTACTAACGTCATACGGTCCGAAAGGACAGGAAGTGGTAGAGGACCTTGAACGAGTTTGAGCATAGGTAACTGACGTTAACCGGTTACCAATCGTGTAAGAAGCCATGATGGGAAGAACCCTTAACCCTACTCTAACTAGAAAAGGTCAGAACACTGGTCACGACCCAGAAGGTCTAAACGTCTGTGTAACTTACATTGTGGGACTATCGTAGTAGGAAGTCCTAAAACTTATCAAGATGACCTTAAGGTAATAAATGATATCACCGAGAGTTTGACGTCTACGTATTCTTTTTGACCTCATATTTTATATACGTCAGAACCAGGGGTACGAGTCCATAAGACAATATAATCAGGTCTGACTGTACGTCCTTAGACATCAAAAATTGAATGGGGGTCCACTACCCTCTAAAAGACTCTTGTAAAACTCTGTTTACTAGATGACGGATTGAATATACGGGTAACACAAGAAAAGTAAGGTCTCGACACACCGTATCAGGTTTCCATGACGTTAAAAAGTAAAACATAAAGTCCACTTTTTTTATCACCTTTTTATCCTTTTTATGGTGACCCAGAACTTTTAAAAGCGAACGGACAAGTATTTTTATAGTTTCAGTGGTGAATACACTGGTCCTCATTAACATTTTATGACAAAGTTTTTCAATATCGGTTCATCAATAGTCATAAATCTTTATCGACTAACGATTTATATCTGTAATTGAATCGGTAAGATAAAACTTATAGTTTCTTTTAATAATCCGACAAAAAAATTTTTTCACACTGTAGTTTCTTTCCTAATTTCAATTACAATATAAAGTTATAAACTTGACCTTATTTATTATCGAGTTGACTTTGTAATAAACCAGTTGGACAGATATGGACTTCAAAAAAGACTGAAGAGTTTCAACGTATAAAATTTTCGGATAAGTAAACTTTTATAAATAACCTTGATATCTTTGCTCAAATAACGAGTCCCGTTCAGATACCTATCTACTTTCATCTCTCTACTTCTTCATCGATGTTTACTTAAACTTTTCTTCGTTTATCTCCTTACCTTGCTTTTGTTTCCTCGTTTGGATAAACTTTAATTTAATCTAAAGTCGGTTTTTTTGTTTTTATCAATAGGAAGGGTATACAAACCCTTTGAATTTTACATAGGAGAATCGATTTGAAACTCCATTTCTCTTTTATTCTACCTTCTATTGCATGTAAAGGATGTTTTACAGTCACTTATATGATCAACAGTATCGGATACCCTATTGTATATCGAAATTTCACGTCTTTTCTACTGACTTTTATGTATAAGATTCCCAATTTAAGTTCTCGGATCTTTATTCATATCGTTTAATTTGAATTGTCTTTTTCTTTATTTCAATTCTTACTTTATCTATAATTTTCATTGAATAAATATCCATAAGGGTGATTTATAACTATACAATTCATTATTATACATCTATAATCCCGAAGGGTCCATCGCGATCACCATTTCTTGGGTGTACGGTCACGTCCTCTGAATTCTCTGTACCCACGTTAGGTACTCACCTCTTTTAGGGGACCTCCTCCCGTACCATTGGGTGAGATCATAAGAACGGATCTCTTAGGATACCTGTCTCCTCGGACCGTCCGTTTACAGGACTTCACTGACTCGTACATGTGTGTACATCTATAATTAAACTAAATGCTCTGTATTATTCACTTCTTTTTTTGACGGTCCAAGAAATCAATGAATTTTTCTTCTTTTATTTTCATGGGTCCATGTGATTATAGAGGAGGGAAAACTTGGAGGGAGGATACCGACTAAGTTCAACTCCAGACTGTCTTTTGTCGTTTTAAGACATTTCGTTAATAGGAAGTTAATTTTTTTTTTTTATTTAGATTTTCATGGGCCCTGTTATAGCATAGGATCTTCAGTTCCTTTCACTGACACAGTCAACCATTTCTTAGGTGGACGTTCGTCCTCTGGGACCAATCTAAGGACCCAGTCCTTCTAGGTGACATCTTCCCTATCTATCTGATGGGTGAGGTCATAAGAACCCGAAGGGAACACTGAGTCGACCATTTCTTAGGCGGACGTAACACCCTCTCGACCCAAACTAGGAACCAAACCCTTCTATGGGACCTCTTCCCTTTCCGATAGGTGAAGGTCCTAAGACCGGACCTCTTAGGGTTCCTAACACATCAGTTACCCCAACGTTTCACGGTCTGTGTTGATTCACTGAAAGTGAAAGTAAAATTCTTTTTTATCAACTCACGAAGGATCTATCTTCATTGAATTCCGAATTCCTCAAAGGTGAACTAACACTCTGTTCTTTTAGTCCACCTAAAATTCTGTTGTTAAAATCCCTTAAGAGAAAGAAAGAAAGAAAGAAAAGAAAGAAAGAAAGAAAGAAAAGAAAGAAAGAAAGAAAGAAAGAAAGAAAGAAAGAAAGAAAAGAAAGAAAGAAAGAAAGAAAGAAAGAAAAAAACCGTCGTGNTGAAAGTGAAAGTAAAATTCTTTTTTATCAACTCACGAAGGATCTATCTTCATTGAATTCCGAATTCCTCAAAGGTGAACTAACACTCTGTTCTTTTAGTCCACCTAAAATTCTGTTGTTAAAATCCCTTAAGAGAAAGAAAGAAAGAAAGAAAAAAACCGTCGTGGTGTACCGTCCTCCTTCGAATTATTGTGGTGGTCCCTAGTTTGGGTACGGGGGACGTTACCTTCGTCAGAATTGGTGACCTGGTGGTCCCTTGAAGGAATCCCTTAAACCTCACAACGTCCATTCTTATTCCTACGACACTGAACTCTTATTTATTACAGTTATTAATTTTTGTCATTCTATCTCATAAGTTATGACAAATGACTTTTCCCCTTCCCTCGTACTGTCCCCGGGATCACCTTTGGACTCTTTTTCGTTCGTAAAAGTACAAAACGTCACTCCAAAGTTCTACACCCTCTTTCTCATCGACTACCCTGTTCTAGTATCTCGTGGATTTTCTTTCCTCTTACTCGACATCTCTGAAGTGACGTTGACCTCGTTTTGTGTTTTAGTGTTCGTGTCTATATTCATTCCAAAATTCAAACTCTCAAGAAAAGACTACAGAAATAGAACCAAAACTTTGTCTTTTGTTTCAATATACACCTTTCTCTCTACGACTACTTCAACCTCAAAGTTCTTTTGTCCCCTTCAACCTAATAAGTGTGACCTTGTAGTCTCTTTCTCGTATCTTATCGGTCCGTGACAACTCAAACCTATGGTACTTCGAATAATACTGGAATTAAGAATTGTTGATATTTTTCAAGAAGGAGTAGAGATAGGTCGTTCGATCCACACCAACTTAAATAGTTCCCAACTCTAAAAGATCCGTCCAACTGTCTTTCTGCTACCTACTTCCTTCAGTACCCGTAACTTCTTTCTCATCGACTGCAACACTTTGTACCCCGAAGTTCGACTTACTTCTTTCTTCCCCGAGTGTTTCCCCTACTTATGTACCTCCCTCCACCATTTTCGGTCCTCTCGTTTAATCTCCGACCCTACAGTTTACCTAGTTGGAAGACCTGTCATTTATTAAGTACTACTGACGTCCTAAACCCCACTTCTTTAGACCCTCGTTTCACATCTCTTCAACTACGGATTCCCCCGTACTACTCTCAGACGACTTTCCTTCATTTCCCGAATATATGTTTTACACGTCTCTATACCTCGAGAGGTAGAATCGTGTTTATCTCCGTACACGACTACAGTGAAAGTGGGGTTCCCTACTCCGTAGATCTCTTGTTCGTCAAGAGATCTCTTATACTTCGACATAGGAGTCACTTCTCGGTCCAAAACAAACCCCGGTAAACCATCTACCTTACAAGACTCTTCTCCCGTTCCTTTACCCATCACACAATTGGTCTCTTACCTTTCTAAATCTTCTCCACCCCACTCTAGTCTACCACACAAGTCAAGTTTTCTTTCTCGTCTTCCACTCCTACTCAACTCTTGTCTACTGACCCCTCCTAAAGTTACTTCTCACTTGTTTCCCAGATCTCTATCCTCCGGACCTCCCAATTCATAAGACATTACGGACGGTTGCTTGATCAGACCACCTTCAGTCCCTAAACCCTTTCTCCTCTCAAAACTCCGTGCTTGAATGTAGGGTATCGTGTATCGACAAATACAAAAAGTCACTGTAGGATTACGGCCCTACACTCTTTAAAAGACCTAACTAAGACCGGAGACTGTTAGTTAATAAAGACTATTTGCGAAATTAATAGAAAGGACAATACTTAACGTAAAAAGACATCTATTCGTCACTCGGTAGATCTTAAATTTTTTCTTCTTTTGAATACATCCTACTTTATAACTCTCTGTCCATCCATTTTCTTCCTGATCCCTCTCCCCGTTTTGGAGTCTCCTGAAGACACGAGAGGAGACCCAGACGGGACTTAAAACACCTCCTAAAACGAGAAACCCCCTACTCGTGAGTCCCAGTCTCCCCTCCGGTACCCTTATTATTGAAGGCATTTATTATCATCGACACAACCATTCAACTCGAAGTCATATACACACACACACACACAAACGTACACATGACTAACCACTAAAGAATCTCCACCTCTATAGTCCTCTGTGATTTTTATGTTGATACCTTGTACTAGAACCCTCTTTTTTGTAAATTGAAATCTTCCATATTAGAACGATATACAGTATGAAGGACAATGAAGTATGTATAGTTATTGTACCGGTAAGAAAGTCAAACAGTGAGTTCAGGACAAAGAAGAACGGGGTCCAGGAAACGTGTGTGGTAAGAGAAGTCGTTTTTGTGAAATCGAAGAGTAATAGAACCTGTCGTAGTAATAGAGTCGATTTTACCGTGAAAGTTCAATCAAAGGAAGAGTGAAAGAGAGTATCATGACACACACATAAAAAAGAGATGTCTTGTGAGTCAGTAATAAACGGAATCAGTATGTGAGTTGTAGGAAAAGTAAGTAAAAAGAGATTCGGGATTTTCTCGTCCTTTGTCCTTCAAAAAAAAAAAAAGGTGATGTTTTCAAGATCTTGAACCCTCTTAGGGAACGTGTTTCGTCCACGAAACTTACCGACTAAATTACCTAGTCGTGTTTTTACGGTTCACAGAATGTTATACATTAATACTTTTGAACGGTGGGACTTTTAGAGTATATTTAGGTAAAACTTAAGGAATAATGATATGTTTTCAAAATCATTTATTTTTTCTAACTTTTTACTTTTTAATAAAGTCTAATTTGTGACAAGGGAGTGAGTTTAATTCGATTAAATTATAAACTATTCTGTGATATTAAGGGTAAGAATGACATATCTTATTATAAAATTTGAAGAGACACTTTGATGTCGAACACAAACGTATAGTATATTAACTTCCGTATACACAGTCATATTGGAGTGTAGTTCTCCCAAAAGAGTTTGAGACATCTTTGTCACCAAGAAAGGTTCTGTATCACCCAACTTCTCGTAAAATATCAGGTAAAGTTTCTGGAGATCAAGAGTTGTCTTCTCTCTTTTGATAACAAATTTTACTTCAATTTATGCACAGAATTTATCGAAGAGGAGCTATTTAAGTTGTTCCCTTCGTCAAGAATATTCCATAGATTTATACTCTTCTTTCAGTGTATTTCTTTTTTTAGACATTTTAAAATACGAACATATATAGTCTCAATAAAATTGTTTCGGGTTATTGACTGTCTCACATACCAACATAAAGAAAGTTGATTTTTTGTAATCTTTTTTGCTTTTATTTAAACCTTTACCGAACAAACGGAATGGTTTCATCGTTTGTGATGTCCTCCGTACATAAAATCTTTTAATCAAAGTTGTGTCCCCTCTAAAAGGGGGGTTTTAGTCGTTATGTGTGTTGTATATTTTCGATGCCAAAGTGTCTTTTTTATTCCTTTGTATTCTTCAGTCCTTTGATTTTAGACCCACCCTGGAATTCACCAACTTAGGTAGCTAAGGGTTGTAACCCATTTCTTGATGTCTATTTTAACTTTTCTTGAGAGTCTTTTAAAGGGAAGGAACCATGCATTCGTCTGCGTTTTCCCATCCTTTTTCAATCCCTAAAACAAAAATGAATAAAAAATTTCTTCCTTCAGAATCTTTTCTCCAGTTAAAATATTGGTGAATAGGATCTGAATCACCTTCTCCGATAGAGGTTTCATTCTTCTGACATAATAACTTACTAATTTTTATAAAATCCTTTTTGAATTTAAAAAAAGATTTTATTTTAAATAAAAAAAGACCAATATCGAAGTATATGTCAATGACATTTTCGATATTTCAGTTCACTTGTTTCTTCCTTTATTTTTGGTGTCACTATTAAATTAACGTACAAGTCAAGTCAGGTCACCGAGTCAGTACAGACTGAGAAACACTGGGGTACCTGACTTTGTCCGGTCAGAAGAGACAGGTAGTGTTGAGGGCCTCGAACGAGTTTGAGTACAGGTAACTCAGTCACTACGGTAGGTTGGCAGAGTAGGAGACAGCAGGGGAAGAGGACGGATACTAGAAAGGGTCGTAGTCCCAGAAAAGATTACTCAGTCAAGAAACGTAGTCCACCGGTTTCATAACCCCGAGGTCGAAGTCGTAGTCATGAAGGTTACTTATAAGTCCTGACTAAAGGAAATTCTACCTGACCAACCTAGAAGAACGTCAGGTTCCCTGAGAGTTCTCAAAAGAGGTTGTGGTGTCAAGTCTTCGTAGTCAAGAAGTCGTAAGTCAAAAGAAATATGAGGTTGAGAGTGTACGTATGTACTGATGACCTTTTTGGTATCGAAACTGATCTACCTGGAAACAGTCGTTTCATTACAGAGACGAAAAATTATACGACAGATCCAACTAGTATCGAAAAGAAGGTTCCTTGTTCGTAGAAAATTAAAGTTCCGACATTAATAAAACCTCACTAAAACCTCGGGTTTTTATTTTTATTTCGAGGGGTTTTATTTCAGACAGTGATAAAGGTAACAAAGGGGTAGATAAACGGTACTTTACTACCTTGGTCTACGGTACTAGAAGACAAAAACTTCCAACTTAAAATTCGGTCGAAAAAGTGAGAGGAAAAAGTGAAAGTAGTTTTCTGAAAAGTCAAGGAGAAGTGAAAGACGGTATTCCTACCACAGTAGACGTATAGACTCCAATAACTATAAAGAGGACCGTTAGAACAAAGGTAGAACACGGGGTAGGTCGGACCGAAAAGTGTACTCCATGATGAGTATATTCAATTTATTCGTCCCACTGTTATATGTCGGAACCGCATGAGGAAAGGGTCAAACCTTGGTCAGGTAACAAGATACAGGTCAAGATTGACAACGCAGAACTAGACGTATGTCTAAAGAGTCCTCCGTCCATTCCAAAAGACCATAAGGGTAGACAACCTGTTAAAAGGTGTCAATAACACTAGGTGTATCAGTTTCCGAAACCGTATCAACGATTTCGTCTTCATCTACAAAAGGACCGTGAGAGAACGAAAAAGTTACTAGGTCACCTACAACCGTTAAACTAGAGACCAAGGAGACGGAAAAGATTTAGGTCCAACTTGTAGACCTTCAAGAACAAAGTGTATGACAATTTCGGTGAGAACCTCTTAGAACTCGTAATAAAACCATCGTACACTCTACTCACATGAACACACCATCACACTTGTAAGAAACCGTAACGGAAAGAAACCCTAACCTTATTAAATGTTGATTTTGGTCCTAAACGTTACTGTCAGAGGACTTCAATTATAAACCTTAACAAGTCTTCTCATTCCGTCATTCCGTCTTCCGATGTGTGTTGAAATCCTACTGTACCATTGGCACGTCCTTTTTTAATGTACTGAGTCGTGTCCCCATTTACGACTCTTTAACAGTGGACTGAGGACCATGTTAACGTCCGTTGATATGTTCATCGACTTTTTTTTCGTTCCTTTCCTAATTGTGGTATTTATCTGCGACTTATATGATGTATGTTTCCTCTCGTCTTTATTTCGGTTATCAGAATAAAGAAAGTTTTCACTCCGTTTTATGAATCTTAAATTGTTGAAACCGTTCTTTACTTCCTCTTTTAAAGGCGACGCACTATAACACTAACTATTGTGTTAATAAGATCTCCTGTAATGGTTACCAATTTACTCCACCTCATCCGTAGACGACGAAAAGGAGTCACAGTGGAATAAAAAGGTCAAAAGGAAACTGTTTTATAAGTAACCGGTGTAACGTAAGTCCTTTCCTGTCAAAGGTAGTGGTCAAGGTCGAGAACTGTACACTAGATTCCGTTATTTTGTAGAATTAGATGAGGTTTACGGTGGGTTCGGGGGTTTTAACGAAATTCTTAATCTGTGCACTTAGTCAAATCCGGTTACCAGACTTCAAAAATACCTGTATCTTTTATCACGAAAAAAAGGACGACTTAAACTTGGTTCACCCGTATTTAAATCTTAAAAGATGACATGACTTTCACTTTGGTTGTATGTATTATCTCGACTCGGGGACCTAGAATTCAACATCCGTAAATTGGGATGAGTACCTAAAATGTGTTGTGTTATGTAAGAAAGAAAATCAGAATTCTGTTAACTTTGACACAAAGTGCAACGAAACTTTCATTGGTTTCGTCGAAACTGCTAGAAAGTCGAATGTACGTTCGAATACGGTTGAGATAAAAATATCTCAACTTTTGTATTTACTAGTTTTATCTAAATTCCTTTCTACTTCTAAAATTTTCTATTAGTTTAAAAGGTGTACATGAGTCGGAAAAGGTAGTTTGAATAGTCTGTGTTGACCAAATATCATTCAAGAAAGGTAAGAAGTCCTTTATCTAGTAAGGATATTTAATTGAACCTGAAGTCGTTACGGTAACTTATACCGTTGGGGACCGGTGTACACCGACAACTTGAGAACTTTATACAGATCAGACTTGACTCTATCTCAGATTCATATTTTATGCATGACTTTAAACGTCTGTATCATACTGTTTTTCCTTACATAATATAAAAATTATTAAAAGTATAACTTACTTACAACTTTACAATCATAAACTGTACAACCTAACTTGTTTTATATAACTTAATTAAAATGAATAAAGAAAAATGGAAAAGTCATGCTGATGATTCTTTTAAATTTTAACGTATACACCAAGTGTGAACACCAAACGTAATTTAAATATGACCTGTCACAAACGGATCCTATATGTTTTTCCTTTTTTTAATTTGAAATGACTCTATGTTTCCTATAAAAAGAAATATAATTACAACTAATACTAAAGTATTTACATGTGTAGTAGAATTATATATTTGGGACTATTCTTAAATTTTATTTCACTACGTATGACGGAAACACTTATGTCTGATGATAGAAGACATATNAACCTCGACCACGTACCCCTACTGGGTCTCTCTACAACACCCCTCCCTCCACCCTCCCCCCAAGTACAAACCCTTGCGTACATTCTTAATTTCTAAAATTTTAAATTTTTTTTTAATTTTTAATTTTTTTTTTTCTGTAGTAATACATTTGTTTAAATGACTGTGTACATCCATCCTGATCGAGATCCGTCTCAAACTAACTTTCAAGTTTACTATGTGGTTCAGATATCGAAACCGAAAACCAACCGGGACAAGAATCCAAGATTAGTCACCGTGGTGACTGAAGTCTGAGTCTCGTACCGACGATCACGTTATCTACACACGTTATCTACACTCAAGAATAGACGATCCAGGGGGTATTCGAGACTCTAACCGAACTTAACCCAGTAAATGTAGGAAACACCTCCTTTCGTCTTGACTAAAACACAAGTTCATATTTTAAATAACAATACTGGAACACCGTCTCTGACGATAACGGGAGTCTATAGTTTAGAGTCGAAGAATTATTACCCTCGAACTAAAAATGGTCTATGTTATTTGGGGTATAAAGGGTCTCTGGGAACGTCAATCCACTCATGTCCACGAATTAAGATCGTTACCCTACAACACTGAAGATCTTTTATAAGGATTGGCCTTACTTACAGAAGCAAAGGAAGGAAATCCGACTTTTTGTGTACACTACCGACTTAAATTCGTCGGAGTAAACTGATACTTCACATCGGTACACACCTCCTCGTGTCCTGTTACAATAGTTTCTTTAGTCTTTTGGACTATTAATACTCTGAAAGGACACTCTGACCAAACCTAATATGTTTTCTATACTTGAAGATAGAACAAATTCAATGATAATAAAATCTAAAAGATGGTGAATTATTACTTGAATTAAAAATAACTATCTTAAGGTTTGATAGTTAAAACACATACTGGGTCCAGTAATTAAAACCTCTCCATAATTGTAATTCTTTGTCTTATTTAGTTTAAAACGAGTGTGTAAAAAATAAACCGTTATGAACCGAACTATAAAGGGAAATAAAATGAATATATAAAAATCGGTAGGATAAAAAGAAATACAATTATTAAACTAACGTCAATTATGACTTGTACCAAAATATTAAGATTACGAGTCCTCAAATAATCTTAACGAATTTATCACAATATACTCAACATTAATAAGTCCAAAAAATTTTATATCGAATAGTAATACATTAAATCCTTCATAGTTGGACTAATAGTTTAAAGGGTATGTAAAATCAAGATCACAAATAATATATGTAGAAATATCAATAATTTAGTTCTGGTTTTAAAGACAGACTTACACTCTAAAGTGAAAAGGATACTTCTAAATATGTCTATATTAGAAAGAACAGAATAAAAGTTATTCTAGTGTCAATAGATATTTTTGCATACACTTTACTACACACATATATTTATTTTAATTTTTTACTTTCTTAATTAAACTTCCTGACTCATTTAGGTTAATATTTTTACTAGTCTAATTTTACTTTATTGAAAAACAGAAGATGAAACTCCCGAAGGGTTCGCCAAGTTCACCATTTCTTAGGTGGACGGTTACGTCCTCTGTGTTCTCTGAGTCCAAGTTAGGGACCCAACCTTTCTAGGGGACCTCTTCCTTTATCGTTGGGTGGGGTCATAAAGAACGGACCTTTTAAGGTACCTGTTTCCCCGGACCACCCGATGTCAGGTTTCCCAGTGTTTCTCAACCTATGTCGACTCGTACGTGAAGGATCTATGAAGATAAATCTTTTCTTAAGTCCCTTTTCGTCATGGTTTTGTCAACGAACTCATTCAATCACGATTCATCCAATTCTTTTTATGTTAAAAATCCTTTTTTCCTATCTCTTAGGATTTTTTTAGTTCCCCTTGATGTCTGGGTTCCCTCAGTACTGATTTCCCATCACGTCTGTCGTAACCGACACTATACTTTCTAGGACCATTCCCTTTGAGACCTGTCCTCTCTCTTAGTACAACTTCGTCTCTTAGTCCAGTCCTCTACCGACGTCTTCGGGTCTCTATTGGTATTCCCACCTTCATCTTTCATCTAACCTCTCTCCAACCTTTAAAATCGTCTTTTAAACCAGTGTCAAATCCAGACAGAAGTATCGTTCATGTCCTAATTTTTGGTTGGGGTAGTCACACTAAATGACTCCTCGTTACCCAGTAACGTTACTCTTAGTTCTTCTTTTCATTATCTTCGTTCTCCTCGTCAAAACAGAAGTTACTCATTCGGGGTTTACAACAAATCAACGATTCAGGACAACTAAGAAAAAGGTCAGGTACCTAATATACATCGGACGGTCTGAGGAGACGGACACCCCAAAGGGTCCGTTCTTATGACCTCTCCCAACGGCAAAAGAAAAGGTCCCCTAGGAGGGTTGGGTCCTTAGCTTGGTCGTAAAGAATGTAACGCCCGACTAAGAAATGGCAACTCGGTGGTCCCTTCGGGTTCAGGACTCGTGGGAATCACCTTAGTCATCCCCTTCAAGTCTCCACCATTTGTAAGACCCTACTTATGTAGTTAACTCTCGTTATCTCAAAGTACTTTAAAGTTGGAGGAATCTTGAGGTAAGTTCTGGTACTGAATCTTGAGGTCGATACTGAGAAACTGAGGACTTCTATCATGTTTTGTATGTAATATTACTTTACTAAAATTCAGTGACCTATTAAAAGTATTAATGAAACTCGCTGTCGTGTCGTTTATTATAACCTATACCTATAACGAAAATTTGAAAAGAAAAAGAGATCCTTTACCCAGGAGAATTAAACGTAACGTAACCTCTATTTATATCAAAGGACCATGATAAACTTTCAAAGTATGATATGTAAATCCCCCTAAATTATGCCTTAATATGTTTCAACTTGACTCGGAGTAATTATTGTCGTCAGTATAGTTGAGTACTGTTCCTGTCTCCAAACGTCAAAAAGTCCATACTCTATGTTTCTTTTCGAAGATGGTTCACCGAGGGTCTTATAAAAGATACAAGGTCGAGACAGTTGTTGCTTTTTCAGTTACGAATGAATGTTCTTATAATAAATCAA
Source organism: Capra ibex (assembly GCA_006410555.1). Classification (NCBI taxonomy): domain Eukaryota; kingdom Metazoa; phylum Chordata; class Mammalia; order Artiodactyla; family Bovidae; genus Capra; species Capra ibex. The sequence continues at coordinate 29,760,493 of SJYO01020080.1, forward strand.
TGTGTATACTTAAGACAATCCAAAGGACAATACAACTCGATAATCTCTATACTCGTAAAAAAGATCCATCATGCCAAAATAAAGTAAAGACCGTACCGGGTCCACAAAGAAAACGCACGGACACGTATGTGTATTCCCGAGTTACTTGGGTCGGTACATAATCTCACTTTTATAAAAAACTTAATAACGAAACTTAATAAAAAAGTTTACAAAACATAATCCTTCTTACATTTTATACTAAAAATTATGACAACTTAAAAATTTGGGTACACCTATAAAATCCCATTTAAATTAATCTAAATATAATCATATTAAATATATAATATAATTTTATATATATGTATCATTCTTGCCAAATCATCAACTTTTCGAAAACCTTAGAGACATTCTTTAAGTTCCTTTATCGTTCATTCCTCATACCGAGGAAAAAGATTCGTTAAGTCTAAATACTTCTGGGTTGAAAAGTAACAACCTCTTCCGCTACCGTGGGTTGAGGTCATGAGAACGAACCTTTTAGGGTACCTACCTCCTCGGACCATCCGACGTCACGTACCCCAACGCTTCTCAACCTGTGTTGACTCGTTGAAGAGAAAGTGCAAAGTGAAAGTACGTAACCTCTTCCTTTACCGTTGGGTGAGGTCACAAGAACGGACCTCTCAGGGTCCCTGTCCTCTCGGACCACCCGACGGCAGATGTCCCGAGGTGTCTCAGTCTGTGCTGATTTCACTGATCGTCGTTGAAAAGTAACATCGATACGGTGGGTCTGAAACTTTTTAATTCAAGAAAAAAAAGAATAGACGAAACTCCTGATCCTTGGTGTCATACACTAATAACTAAGATCTTCATGACCTCTCTCTCTTACTTTTTTACCTAAATAACTTCCTAAGATATGTTAAAATAATTTTTAATTCATCATGAAGGTATCACGGTATTCTTACATTTCGTGAAAATAAATGTAATAGTACGAACTTAAAAGTACTTTCAGTTGATTTTAAAACGGGTTTGAACATAGGAACAATTTATATCATATATATCGATAAATACATGGGAACAATTTTATCATATTTATCGATAAATACTATACTTACAACTAAACCGGAGGAAGGACCGAAGGAAATACATAATCAAATATATTAGAAATAAGAAAGGAAGGATATTTAACACAATAGAACAGAATTACTACATAAGAATTTTCAAAGGAATCATAAAAGGATATGTTCAACTCAAGGTCAATTTTATTTTTCACTTCATTCAGTCTCTTTCTGTTTATAGCATACTATAGAGAATATACACCTTAGAGTTTTCACTATGTTTAGTTTAATAAATTTTTTTGTCTTTATCTGAGTGTCTGTATCTTTTATTTGAGTACTAATGGTTTCCCCCTTCTCTTTTCTCCCTATTTAATCTTCAAACCTTAATTGTCCATAAGTAATGATATATACTTTATCTATTTGTTGTCACTGGATGACGTATCGTGTCCCTTGAAATAAGACATAGAACATTATTGGGTATTACTTTTCTTAAACTTTTTCTTATATATATTCATTTAGTGAAACGACATATGGAGTTTGACTGTGGTAACATTTAGTCGATATGAAGTTAATTTTTTTTTGTTTGTTTGACTTCAATTTCCCCTAAGTCAGATGAATAAATATACAATTATATTGATTCCGGATTGTACTGATTTCGGATTTAGACCCTAGAGACTTTAATAAAGTGGAAACGAAAAAATTGACGTTGGAGATTTCAGTCATAGGATGTGTGACCATTTTGGAGTCGAGGTATGTGGTTTCCCCACCAGGAGATGTGAGCCAAAGTCTGATTGTTAGTGGGGTTCTCCGACTTCACTAAAGACTTTATATCCCCTCGACATCCTGTATTGATCAAATGTTATCTCCAGTGAAGAAGAATTTTACGGGTAAATCCTTGAGTTTCATTATATCGTCCTTAGTATAGTCTGTAAAAAAATATTCGGAAAAGAGTGAATTAATAATGTTTCGAGATACCAAATCATGTTATTACTGGGGTAAAATGTCTCTTCTATCGACTAAAACTCAGTAAAAGAAATTTCTTTAAACTACAAAATATAGATATAAATATAAATAGAGAGAGAGATATATTCATATACATATATATACATATATATACACATATATATATATGTGTATATTTATTCATGTATCTGAATATGTGTATGTAAAATTTGACTTCTCAAACACATATAGGAAGGTTAAACCAAGGTCGTAGATGTCGTCTCGTAAAAACTCCTTTTTTTTATACTAAACAACGACAAATATATCAAGTTAAATTAATTTTTACATCGAGGAAAGCTTTGAAGGATTTCTTCGACTGTTTGGTTCACAACACTTAGAAATTTATTGACATAACACAAGTTTATAAATACCGTACCGTCTCCTTCGAGATTCTGTCGTTTTTTGTTCTTGAGTTCGTTATTGACCTCTAAAATCAAAGACTCCCTAAACTTCGAAGACTTTCTGTCACTGACCCAAGGAACAGTAAAAGTTTACAGGACCTCTGGTGTCTCTCCTAAATTTCCTGAAATCTCAATTCTTACTGTTATTAGTTTCCCTTATTCCGTTCGTTTACAACTTTTCCGAGTTCTTAGTCGTGTGCTGGTCCCACACTCTATAACTCTTTTTGTCCTGATGACTATTTAAGATAGGTTAATCCTTAAATGTCACGTAAAATATTAAGAAGTAACTGTACGAGATTTTTACGTATTACATCGAATTATTTCCTCCATAACAAATGCCTTCCTTCTCGTCTCTATCCCTTTAATTCTAATTAAGACCTAAAAACTTCGTAAAATGGACAAAGTGTGTAATCAAGTTTAGAATGGACTCACGATGGTTTTATTGTTACCCCCCGTCTTTTTATTCTTCTTTGATAAAATATAGAGTTTCAAACTTGTCGGTTATTTTTTATTATTAAATATAAATGGAAGGATTTTCCCGTCATGATTTCTTACAAGTTTGTTAACCTATTAATGTGAGTTGAGGGTACGACCATTCAATTACGGGTTCTTGGAAACTCGATCCGAAGTCGTAATGTACTAGACTCTTGAAGGTCTACAAGTTTGACCCAAATCTTTTCCGTCTCCTTGGTCTCTAGTTTAACGGTTTTAAACGTCCTAGTTTCTCTTTCATTCCCTTAAAGCCTTTTTTGTAAATGGAGACAAAGTAACTGATGCGATTGCGGAAACTGACACACCTAGTATTGTTTGACACCTTCTGAGAATAATTTCTCTACCCTTATTGTCTGGTAGAATGGACAGAGGACTCTTTGGACATATACCCAGTTTTTCGTTGTCAATCATGGGCCATACCTTATTGACTGACCAAGTCCTAACTCTTTCCTCACACTGTTCCGACAAATAACAGTGGACAAATAAATTGGATATGTGTCTCGCTTAGTAAACTTTAGGGTCCGACCAACTCAATGTTTGACCTTAGTTTTAACGACCCTCTTTATAGTTGTTGGAGTCTATACGTCTACTATGGTGAGATTACCGTCTTTCACTTTTCCTTGATTTCTCGGAAAATTACTCCCACTTCCTCCTCTCACTTTTCCGGTCGAATTTTGAGTTATAATTTCTTTGACTCTAGTACCGTAGGCCAGGATAATGTAGTACCGTTTATCTTTTCCTTTTACATCTTCTTCACTGTCTAAAGGAGAAGAATCCAAAATTTTAGTGACGCCTACCACTGACGTCGGTACTTCAATCTTCTGTTAACGAAGAACCGGTCTTTCGACATAGTTTGGATCTGTCACACAATGTTTCGTCTGCAGGGAAACGGTTGTTTTCAGGTATATCAGTTCCAATAAAGATTTATTTTTTATATATAAAAATAGAAACAGTACAAAACATACGGTCATTGTACTTTGATACGCGATCTGTGGGGGTATACTCGACCTTCTCAGTGTCTGTATAAAATTATTTGGGACCATAACAATTTTTGTAGTCCTTCTTTGGAACAGTCTCAGAGGATAGGACAGGGAAGTTTCTCGAGAGAAACGAAAAGGAAGTCAAAACCTAAAGACGGTCTTCTATTTCTCGTACAATAAGTTGAACCAGAAACCTCTCCATATTGGCTCGGCCGTCTATTAAATTATTATGACGAACTGGAGAAACAGTATAACTAAATAAATAAATGAATGACCTCCCCTTGCATCTCTGACCTTATAGGATAATTCTCTCCAATACCTTAGTAGGATCCTTACACACACACACACACATCACACATAAAGAGACTTCATCTGTAAACTGATCTATGGTATAACTTCTAAATATTTAGTGATACTAAGACAGTAAAATAAGATTTGGTAAATGGAACGACTTAAGTTACCGATACTTTTTTAAAACTTACGTAAATTTTAGTCTTTTGTAGTGGTCAATACTTGATATTGATTACAGAACCCAGAGACCTTAAGAAAACCACTGACAGACCTAAAGATTAACTGTAGACAGAGAGACCTTTAACACATGTAAATTTTTGAACAAGGACTCAATCAGTAAATGTAAGAATTAATGTGTATAAGTTAATGTTAAAATATATTTGTAATAGGGACCAAAACATGTGAATTTTTTAGTGGGGGTATATGCCAAAACCTTTACCACATTAAAAGAAATTAAGTTTACTATTAAGTAACGTTGTATGGTAAGAGAACTCTCGAGCTGACTATGTAAAGAATCTCGTTCTTCCGTAAAGAAATTCACAATATTATGTTGTAGTCATTTATAAATATCTTATTAACATTTTATAATAACGGTATTATAACCGTTTATACTTAATTTATTTATACAAATGATACATGTCCCGAAGGGACCACCAAGTCTACCATTTCTTAGATGGACGTATACGTCCTCTGGACCCAAGCTAGAGACCCAGTCCTTCTAGGGGACTTCTTACCTTACCGTTGGGTAAGGTTATAAGAACGGATCTCTTAGGGTACCTGTCTCCTCGGACCACCCGATGTCAGGTACCCCAGCGTCTCAACCTGTACGACACAATGATTGTGAAAGTGGAATGTACATGTCCCGTCTAAACTGTAACCCCTTATTTAGACACTCCTCCATCGTACTATACACACACTGTAGGTGGTGGTGCAATATCCAAAGTAAAATTCTGATCGAAAGGTCTATACCATACATTAAGGACTCACAGAAGGAAGGATAAATTCATTTGGTGGTAATTAAACTGTCACCATATTCGAATTTTAATTAGTATAAAAAACATGTGAATCAGTTAGTATTATTTCTTAGGTTTGGTTAAGTATTAAACATCCGTTGAGAAACTAATGGAAATACGAAAAGAGAAATAGAAAGAATGACATCAATAAATAACATGTTTCGTTTAGGCTCGAAAGTAAACATGTGAACTGAAGGAGATTCATTCCTTATAAAACAATAGACATAAAAGGGGTCTTCAATGAGTGAAGTAATTCAGAGGTCTCGTACTGAATTAATTAGAGTAAGAGGTTTACTCAAAACTTTGGTAGTTAAACATGTTAAACACTTACAGTGAAACTTAAAAAGGTGATGAAGAGACAGACTGAATGTTTATTAATTTTTTTAAATATCAGAAAACTAAAAGACGTATAGTCCCTCGTATTGATGTATAATGAACTCTGTCGTCTGTTTTTAGGACACAAATATATAGAACAAAATAAAAATGTTCAACGGTCACTTTTTAGTAAGGAGAGGGAGAAAAGTGGTACAGTATCTACTCCTAAAACTCCTGTCACTATAGTTCATTGTATAGGTCTCTCCCGTGTACAATAGTCACCGACCATAGTTTCGAGGTCTAAGAGTTCGACCCTAGATAAAACCTATCTGGAACCCCAATGAAGTCATTTCAACGATGAGTGAAAAAGAGATAATAAAAATTGGTAACTTTTAACAAAATTTAAAATAGAGAGTTTTTTTGTTGAGGTTTAAAAATATTTAAGGACTTGTTTTCTTAAAATCTATTTCTCTTTTACTCTCGTTATTAGAGTTAAGACTGTTAGTTTCTAAGGGTCTTTTCCTTCAATCAAGGAAGTATTTCATACTACAATCTCTATCTAAAATTCGACATATGAATCACTTTTCATCACTGTGATTAATGGGTTATAAAAAAGTCACAACAAAACTTATTAAATCTTGATAACCTGTAAGTTTTTTTTTTCAAAGTTTACGAGGAGTTTTGAATGTCATAACTTTATGAGTCTACAGTCAATGTCCGAACAAAAATTAAACAATTTTTAGGTCGGTGTACGTTGTCAACATAAGGACCTTTGGATTTCTAAGTAAGATCAAAATAAATATCCAAAGTTAAGACTGTGTGTGTGTAAACTTATAAAGGATAATGAAATGTGAAACAACTCACTCAGGATTAATTAAAATTTTCTCTCTTTACTATTTCTAAGAGTGATCTAAGATGTTTTGTAGTTCAGACTAGATCCATAGACTCTAATTTATGTCCTAAAACATCAAATTTCATGAATTACCATAATTTTTTATGGATTCCCATGTTTTATCTCCCATTTATACTAATAATTTATATATAAATTTCATATTAAACTGACTTATATAAATTTTATTTACATTTTAAAATATATAAATAAGAAACTTAACTCGCAAAGTGTTTTTACGTTTAAACCTCACAGGTTGTAGTACGATCTTCTCTCATTCACCTCTACTACCGATACCTTACTAGAACCTTTTATTAATAAAACACTAATAGACTAACAAAGTAATTTTATAATGCGTACTTTAACTTTTCGTATATCAAGAATGTCTCCGTTTATATCTAAAGAACTATAGTACGAACACGATACAATAAAACTTTCTTTTTAATACTTATATATTCTTTCATAACTATTTAGAAGTTATAAAACCAGAGTACTTTTTTTAATTGGTCCTTTTCAAGATAATTAAGTTTCAGCCATTCATATAGGTTGAAGAAGAGAAACTTTCAGCAAAATAGTTGTCTTCATATATAACTTTGTGTAATCGGAGAGACTAAAGACTTCCGCGACTAAACATAATATTAATAGACTTTTAAGAACGAAGTTTTCTCAGGAAAAACTCTATTTGTTTGGATCAATTAAATCGAAAAGTAATCATGACTAAAGTAATTAAAACAAAATGAGACATTCGGTTTGAATCTTTGTTTGAAAAATTCGGGACTGTGAGTTTTAAGGGACTCACCTTTCAGTGAAACATGCAGTCTTTTCTATTTTGAATTTTTCTTTCACTTAAGGAAAGGTGAAACTTTTAACTATGAAAGAGAAAGGGTCTTACTTTACCTATCGTCCATCATCGACTTAAAAACTCGTATAAATATTTTAAAATGTTTAAGGATCGTGGGTCTGTATACGTGATTTTAAAACACTTCGACATATATGAACGTAATGATAAACAAACTTTATAAAACTAAAGGATTCTTATACAATATAGTATGAAATTATATTAATGTTTTTATTCAAGTCGTAGTATATATCTTTTTTAGGTAAACGAAGAGTAGATGTTCCATTGGTTTTTAATAACGGTATCGACACGAAAATAATTCTGTATAAAATTTTTAAAATAATTTAACATGAGTCATTTTAAATAAATAATTCGTAAAATAAAAATAATTATTTATTTATTAATAAATTAATAATTTGTCAAATAGTTTTATAAAAGATTAACAAAGAATTCTTTAACCTAAGATATTGGAAAAATAACTTAACAAATTTCGAGAACGAACGAAGGAAGTTCAACAAATAGACATTTTACCCTGTTCACTCTATAAAGTATCGGTAAAGTGGGGTTTCACCACACTCTACGTTAAAACCTACTAGGTGATTATCTAGTTAATAAACAACCTCATTAGGTATAGTTGAGTGTATGTGGTGATCCCAGAGACGGTTATTACCTCGGGTTATTGTACTTTATTATTGACCTCTTCCCTTACCGTTTGGTGAAACCATAAGAACGGAACTCTTGGGGCACTTGTCATACTTTTCCGGTTTTTGTCCTGTGACTTTCTACTTGAGGGGTCCAGCCATCCACGGGTTATACGTGGACCTCTAGTCATCTATTTATTGAGGCATTTCTTACTTCTCCACCTCGGTTTCATTGTTGTTATTAGTCAAATCCTACACTGACCACTACCTTCGTTCCAGACTACGACATTTCTCGTTATAACGTATCCTTGGACCTTATAATCCAGTTACTTAGTTCCGTTTAACCTTCACCAGTTTGTCCTCTACCGTTCTCACTTGCAGCTGTAAGATCCTTAGTCGCTTGATTTTACCTGACCTTACCCACTTAAATTGAGTCTACTGGTAATATAGATGATAACACCCGTTCTTAGGGTATCTTCTTTAGGGTATCTTCTTGGGAGTATAAGTTGTTCTCAGGATTTACGTTATTAACTTACGTCAGAGTTTTTGCTGTCTTACTAGAGACAAACAAAGGTTCCGTTTGGTAAGTTATAGTGCTATTGGGTTCAGATACGGAGCTGGTCATTAAGACTTCGTCGAGTTCAATTTACCAAGATACTTCTGGATGTTCTGGAAAATCTTGATTGTGGGTTTTTTCTAGAGGAAGAGAAATATACCCTGACCTTACGGATTCATCTTTGAGTTCTTTGGACCACATTATACGTTTAAACCGGAACCTCATGTCTTACTTCGTCCCGTTTCTGATAATCTCAAAACGTCCTCTTACGTGACCAGTATCGTTTGTGGGAGAAGGTTGTTGTGTTCTCTTCTGAGATGTGTACCTACAGTGGTCTACCAGCTGTTACTTAAGTCTAACTAATATAAAAAACGTCGGTTTCTACCTTTTCGAGATACGTTAGTCGTTTTTGTTCTGGCCCTTGACTGACACCGAGTCTAGTACTTGAGGAATAACGGTTTAAGTCTGAATTTAACTTCTTTCACATTTTCTGGAAATCTGGTAAGTCCATACTGGATTTAGTTTAGGGAATACTGATGTCTCACCTTCACTCTTTATCTAAATTCCCTGATCTAGACTATCTGTCTCACGGATTACTTGATACCTGCCTCTAAGCACTGTAACATGTTCTCTGTCCCTAGTTCTGGTAGGAGTTCTTCTTCTTTACGTTTCTTCACTTTACCGATAGACTCCGGAATGTTTATCGACACCTTTCTTCTATGCACTTTTCGTTTCCTCTTTTCCTTTCTGTACGCGTAAACTTACTTCTCAAGGTTTCTTATCATTCCTCTCGATTCTTTCAAAGGAGTCCCTAGTTACGTTTCTTTATCTCCTTTTGTTATCACAACCGAATTTCGAGTTGTAAGTCTTTTGATTCTAGTACCGTAGACTGGGGTAGTGAAGTACCGTTTATCTACCCCTTAGTCACCTTTGTCACCGTCTGAAGTAAAACCCCCCGAGGTTTTAGTGATGTCTACCATTTACGTCGGTACTTTACTTTTCTGCGAATGAGGAACCGTCCTTTCAATACTGGTTGGATCTGTCGTATAATTTTTCGTCTCTATAATGAAACGGTTGTCTCCAGGTAGATCAGTTCCGATACCAAAAAGGTCATCAGTACATACCTACACTCACAACCTGATGTTTCTTTCGACTCACGGCTTCTTAACTACGAAAACTTGACACCACAACCTCTTCTGAGAACTCTCAGGGAACCTGACGTTCCTCTAGGTTAGTCAGGTAGGATTACCTCTAGACAGGAATCACAAGTAACCTTCCTGACTACAACTTCGACTTTGAGGTTATAAAATCGGTGGACTACGTTTCACAACTGAGTAAACTTCTCTGTGAACTACGACCCTTTCTAACTTTCGTCCTCTACTTCCCCTGTTGTCTCCTACACTACCAACCTACCGTAGTAGTTGAGTTACCTATACTCAAACCCATTTGAGGTCCTCAACCACTACCTGTCCCTTCGGACCACACGACGTCAGGTACCCCAGTGTTTCTCAACCTGTACTGACTCGCTGACTTGACTGAATGACTGACTTATCACTAAACTCCTTTGGTTATAAAGAGGTCTCTCGTCAAGATAGAGAGAGACATTTTGAGTGAGATCGTAAAGTCTTAAATATTTTAGTAAGAATTCTAGGTAAAATTCCTTGTATTCCGTACCCCATTGGATATTTCAAATCGTCCTGTGGTGTTTGAATAGTTACTGTACGTACAAATTTAGCAAACAGTGAAAGTATACACAAAGATTTATATAAACATGATAAGATAGTCTTTGATACTTAAATGATCCTTCATAAACAGAGAAAGTATTATCGGATCTATATTAGTAGTCAAACTCCATCTATTACGTTTTGATCTTACAAAAATCCGTATATAGTTCACCACTCACAATTTCTTTATGATCGACGGTTTAGTAACCGAAAAACCACCAGAGATTAAAAATATAATGAAGTAAGTTTCGATGAACACCGTCTTATGTTTCAAGTCGTCCTATCTGTCCTATTAAATGGTTCATAAAAAAAAAGAAAGAAAATTTATAAAATGTTTCAGTTCATTGAAAAAGTAGGGAAATTATAGTACTAAAAACATCTGTAATATAATGTAGTTGTCGAGATTTATTTAATTGAAGATTTTATTTTGTTAAAATACTGTAAACTTATTCAAAGGAACAACGATTTCGTTATTCGAAGTCACTATGTTTAGACTCACATTGTATACCGGAGTCGGAATCCGGTCCCACAAGGTAAACTTAATAAGGTCCGAAAAGGAATATCACGACACGAAGTTTGTACTTAGGTTAATGGTTGACGTCAGTCCGTTAACTTTCCGACGTTCTCTTTATGAGATTATCTACCCCTACCCCCCTCCCCTCCTGATACTAAACACACCATTATTCGTTCTCTTCCAGTTAACATTATCCTATCTGACCAAAGGTTCTGTCTCGATTACATCCTACGGAAGGTGAGGTAACTCCCTACGATAGTTATCTAAACAACAAAAGTAATGGTTCTTACAGTGAATGACTGTTCTTCTTATTTCTTTCACACTCTTCCGAACACCTACCTAGTCCACTAATTTTGGATCCAACATCACTCGTTAATCGTTTCACTACTGGAAAAACTCCTGACCCTTATCCTCCAACTTTCTTTCCACGATACATTTACAGATGGACTTTTCTGATCAAAATACAAGAAATTCTAAATACAAATTTGAGATCTGAGTATTATCCTTTCGACTTATTATTCTCAGAGGGGTTCTATGCTAGAAAGAAAAATACGAGGTTCAATAACATAAAGAAGAGTTATCTCTTTTGTCTTTACGTTTTCTTTCGGATGACAAGTATGGTATATAAAAATCGTAACATTAAGGATTTGACCACATGTCTATCATGGGACATTCGAGAGTGTTGTTTTCTTAAGTAAGGTAAGTACCCCAGACACAAAAGGAAACTCAGGACTCAGTTCAATCAGAGTATCGGTCTATTAAGAAGTATACTCAATGTCATTTTCGTTTTGTTTACCGTGACACTTGGATTATTATGTTTTCAAAAAAAAATTGGTCTTTATAGTTCATATAAAAATATTTCTATTTAGGATATGGTTTCCTTACTGAATGGGTTCCTATTAGAATAGGTTCGAGAGTGGGGTCAAGAAACCACGATTGGGTAGTCTCTTGACATCTTCTGATGAAAGAAAAAGTTTCAAACGATTTTCCGAAATGAAGGAGATTAGGAGTCAGTTTTTTATATTTTCTCACGGGAAACGTTAAAGTTTTCGAATAAATATTAATGTTTATTTTAAAATTTTTATAGGGGAACAGAAGACCATGTCACATGGAAAAACTAAGAAAAAAAAAAAAATTGAAGTCTCCTCATAAGTTTAGGATTTTTACATGTTAAGAAAGTTTTGTCAATATTGAAGTAACTCAAAAGTTAAAGGGACTAACGTTCGTGAGTAAATATGAGTTCTTAGTCGATTCTACGTTTCAGTGTGTCACTTAATGATTCTTAAACTCTACGTCAGTCACAATTCGTAGAAAGTAACTCTTCTGACTGTCAATAATCCTGTTTTATACGGACACGTTCGAGAGATTTTAAAGTCAATTTATGTAGTTTTCGGCAAATTGATTATTTTTCGGTGACACAATTATCTCGGTAGGCACCGAAAAACCGTGGAGGATTTACTTCCTACAGAAACCCTCATCGGGAATGTGACACCTCGTCGGTAGACAAGTGACATAGACTACCGACAAGTAAGACTTTCTCGAGAGGGCCGAAGATCGTGAATCCTCGCTAATCGACTACGGGTTCCTAGAACTATGGTGCGTAAGGGACCCGTTAATCTTCTCCTCTCTCAGGTACTCTCGAAATTCTCCGTTTCTATACGGAACAATCGTCGATATAGACTTAGCTCGAAATGTCGTGTTGTTTTAGGATACATTTATACAGGGATCCTTTTTGTCTTTCTATAAAAGTCCGACTACAGTCTCCTTCTTTTTCCAAAAAAAGATTGTAATAAGAAAAGATGAGGTAAAAGATAACCTTTTTTCCAAGAACAAAAAAAACCCCCCCCCGTCCCGTGAAGTACCAATCTTTTTCTTTTTTTTTTTAATTAACGAAAACAGTGTACGAGAGGAGTCGTTAAATAAAAGGGTCGTTAATGTTGACGGAAAATAACCGATAAAACACTCATGTCGGGGACCGAGGTCACGTCTAAAATTAAAAATTTATAACCCGACGACGACTACGAAGAAGACAACCGCACTTCCCTGTGACAGACCTTAAGAAACTGAAGGAGTTCGTTAAAATAAAGGACAATATTTAAATTCTTATACAAAGATAATTAGTAAAATTATCTAATAAGTTATCTGAAAATACAAGTTTCTCAAAAAAAAAAATAAGAATTGTTCACTTATCTTCTCTGGTTTTAAGACATATTGATAAGAAAGAAAGAAAAAGACTAGATAAAAAAGAATTTCAACGTGTATCCAAAACAGTTGAAACCATTCCATCTCAATTACCTTTAGAAACAAGATACTATTTTAAGGTATATAAAAGTTACTTTAAAACTATAGAAAAGAAAGTAGTTTGTAAAATATATTCATATGAGTTGATATCTTTTGAAAGAAACATATTTAGAGTTGAGTTCATTTATTGTTTGATACATGTGCTATAAAAGTATTTAAAGACACTTACGTGATAAAAAGTTCTCTTTTATACTATAATTAATTTGTGTAGTTGACGGACAAATTTATCATTCTTCAATTATTTAATTTTTTTACGAAGGGAACATCTTCTATATTTTCTCTCAAGAGTCTAAAGAATACCTTGTAATTATATGTTAGTTATTAAAACTAGGTAAAAAAGGGAAGTCAGTAGTTTGATCTTTTACATACAACATAGATCTCCCGTAGAATTGACCTCGTGTTTGTACTGGTTTTTATCGAGAAACTCTACCCCTGAGGTGTTTCCTACTGGCCAACACGAGGATTCAACTGTAACCGCTAGAGACATAGGTAATACCGTCATTTTTCTTTGGTTTGAAGGATCCACTTTCCGAGTCTCTCGACTCAGTGGTAAGTTATTATCATATGTAAACTTCGGTTAACTCAGTTACAATGTTTTATTAGAAGTTCATAGTCTACTCCAAAAGTGTCGCCATTACATCTCAAGTCAATCCAAGTCAAGTCAGCGAGTCAGTACAGGCTGAGTAACGCTGGGGTACTTAACGTCGTGTGGTCCGGAGGGACAGGTAGTGGTTGAGGGCCTCAAGTGAGTTTGAGTGCAGGTAGCTCAACCACTACGGTAGGTCGGTAGAGTAGGA
>SJYO01020080.1:29774566-29843410 GCA_006410555.1 Capra ibex
ATATATATATATATATATATATATATATATATATATATATATATATGTACCTTTACTTTCACTTTCATTTCAGCGAGTCAGTACGGACTGAGAAACGCTGGGGGACCTGACGTCAGGTGGTCCGAGGAGACAGGCACCCTAAGAGGTGCGTTCTTATGACCTCACCCATCGGTAAAGGAAGAGGTCCCCTATAAGGGCTGGGTCCCTAGCTTGGGTCCAGAGGGCGTAACGTCCGTCTGCGTCCGTCTACGAAATTGGAGACTCGGTGGTCCTTCGGGTCACATAGATATAGACATAGATATATACATAGATATCTCTCCCTCTTTTTCTTTCATATCGTTAACACACGAAAAAGAGAAACGACGTCCAGTAGATATTCTAAAATCTGTACACATCTATAAACTTCCTGATAATCGGATTTACGGGATGTCAGTATAAATTGAAAATCTACGTAAGTCGAGTCAAGTGAAGTCATTGAGTCAGCACAGGTCGAGAAACACTGGGGTACTTAGCGTCGTGCGGTCCGGAGGGACAGGTAATGGTTGTGGGCTTCAAGTGTGTTTGAGTACAAGTAGTTCAGGCACTACGGTAGGTCGGTAGAGTAGGAGACAGCAGGGGAAGAGGAGGACGGGGGTTAGGGAGGGTCGTAGGAAGAGTAGTAGAAAAGGTTACTCAGTCGAGAAGCGTACTCCACCGGTTTCATGACCTCAAAGTCGAAATCGTAGTAAGGAAGGTTTCTTTAGGGTCCCGACTAGAGGAAGTCTTACCTGACCAACCTAGAGGAACGTCAGGTTCCCTGAGAGTTCTCAGAAGAGGTTGTGGTGTCAAGTTTTCGTAGTTAACACTCAGTCTTCAGGAATTTTTCTGACGAATCAACCCATCCTTTACAGAACATATACCCTCATTATATACGTATTTTGATAGATATTCAACACATTATTTAAAATAAAATTAGTGAAGGGATTTGTCACACTACTATAAAGGGGGAATTATCATATATCCGTGTTAAGTTAAGGAGAAGGTTTTAATTTTAAATCTGACAAATTAAACATTGAACCTGTGTTAAACCAAATTGATTTCGGTTCACCAAATTATAATTAGTAATTTACTTTAATTACTTTCGTGTCCTCCTTTACGGTTAATTAACCCGTATTGGTTTCAGCAAAAAAAGTAAATAAAAGGACCTTTATCTCGACACTCCCCTCTCATGTTTCGATGATTGAAAATATTACTTTCGAGAAGCTTTTTCTGTCTTATTCGGGGCTCATAACTAATGTGTGACGTCCCTTTCCTGATTGACCTAATTTTAAGACTTTCTCTCTCGAATTTAAACTTTTATCTTCAACGGTAATACTACAAATACGTCCCTTTATTCTCAGTTTCCGGTTTGAAAGGTCCTATACTCAAGTCTAGAAGCTTATTGTCGTAAACTCTTTCCTCCACTTTCATCAAGATTTCCGGTCATATATTATGGTCCATATAGTTGTGAAGGAGTCTTCTAAGACTCAATTTTTTCTTTTGTGATTACGATCTTGTCATTCGAGGGGTTTGATTTTGTCGAGGATGTTGTTTCTACGACTTTGTTAAATAGACTCGAGTTAAATTGAGAAAGTAAAACATAGTATTTGAACACGGGAGATTGGTGAACTTTTAAACGAGTCGTATCCGTTTTATACTGACATATGTCGAAACTAAGACTTGTGTTTCCAAAAGTTAGGTCGATATCACCGTGTTTCTTTTGTCTTTTATTTTCTACTGGACACTCTTGAGGCTTCCTTTTAGGATCTTTTATTATGTTTCAGTCCAATTTCGTTAGTGACATCTTTTATGTTAAAGACTTAATTTTGAAAAAAAAGAAACTTTCTATCTCGAAACTTTACGTATCGAAGGAAAGTATGGAATAAATAATAGAAATAAATGAATAAAAACGTTTTTATAAAAAGGAGATGCCAATTCTACTTTTAAATCAGTGTCGACTACGAATATATAAAGTATCAGTATACATGTAGTTGGTTATTGGTTCATCTTTTGTCGAAAAATGAAAACTAAGAGGTTTACCATTACTGAGTAAAGGTAGAAACTAAGACTTGTACCAACTAGCAGACGAGGGGATCTCCAGTAGACTCGACGATTTTGTCTCACACCTCAATAAATAAGTCAACAACGTATAATCAAGGAGTCCTCAATTTTCTAGACTTGTTTATTTTTCAGAATCTGATGTAATATAATGGGAAATAATCACCCTTTAAGTTCAGATCTCTAGTCATAATTAGGTCAGGGATTTTAGACGAACAAGATACTCTCCCTGGGGTTTGACTGGAGACTAGTCCAATATAATTTTCCTAAAATGGGAACAATGATTAGTTTATCGAGATACACGTAATAAAGGAAATGTCAGTTCAATACTGCAGTCGAGAGAGTTCCTTGGACTCTGTTTCTCTTTGAATTTCCGTTTGTCTCAGTTCAAGGGTAAATTCGTCCTTCTTATATTAAACGTATAATTCCAGGACTGTAAACCGTAGATGATACGTCATCACATAACACTAATTATAAGGTCGTATAGTGTACAGTTTCACAAGAAACAACTTCAAACTTCTCCCGTTTTAATTTCTGAAAATAATTTTGAGTTTGAAAAGTCTACAATCAATGGACGAGAAAGATTCTGTTAAATGGATTCTCGGGGTCTTTCGTTCTTATCACCGAGTTTTACAGTATTAAGAACCAGGACCTCACCTCATAGATTTATATGTAGCCGTTCATATAGCTTCCTAAACGAAACAAACTGTCGGAATCTCTGTTACAAACCCATTAGGAAAAACAAGTAGTGTATATTATTATGTAGACGACGGAGATGGGATAGACAAAACGTATATATGTTTATACGTATGTATATATGTAATAATTCACGAAAGGATACGTTTATATAAGTGGGTAACGTACCCTTTACTAATGGTATTACAAGACTTTCACAAGAGTAAAGTCTTTCTTTTCAGATAAGAAGTATAAGGAGTTCCCGTGTCTCAAAACGTGGAAGTATGTACAAAAACTTAAAAGTTATATGTAAATAAAGAGGGGGACTTTAATAATTACTCTAACACGTTTCGATTCGACATAGACGGAAAAGTATTTTTCAGAACTATTAAAAGAAACAATATAGTGTCGACGTCTCATCGGTATCGTTGGTTAAATTCTTTGTCTTTATCAATAATGAGATACGGAAGGTACAGATCTTACACGTTTAACTTCTTCACGATAATTCCATGTAATTTCTTTTCTTCAAGAGAGTCAAAATGTTGATAGAAGTAAAAACTGTGACGGGAATGTCAGTAAAACGAATTTATTTAGTATGATTTTATTTCTAAGGTGAACAGATTATATATCTCACCACCACCTCCAAATCAGTGATTCAACACAGAATGAGAACACTGGGGTACCTGACATCGGACGGTCCGAGGAGACAGGTACCCTAAGAGGTCCGTTCTTATGACCTTACCCAACGGTAAAGGAAGAGGTCCCCTAGAAGGTCTTGGTCCTTAGTTTCGACCCAGAAGACGTAATGTCCGTCTAAGAAATGACTGACTCTATGAACGGACGGTAGTATATGTCACTTAGTAAGTTTTCGTTACTTCTATTACAGTGTGTGTGTCTATTTCGGTTTCTATCAAACCAAAACACGAATGACAGGAGTAAAACCTACTGAAACCACGAAACCCTTCAAAAGATGTCTTCTCGGGTCCATAAACCCAGAGATCGGAGTGAAAGATTCGTCACCATCTTATAGTATGAGATTATTTAAATTGGAGTGTAGACAGTCCTAGTGGAAGGAATCAAAGAACGGATACCAATGTCCAGTACCAGATAAAAAAATTATTTTTTAAAATTAAAAAGTTTAAATGTCCTTTCAATTGTTTCAATTTTGTCTCTTTAAAGTATATGGGGAGTCGTTAAAGTTAAAGGGTATTACTATAGTAGAGTATCATATAGTAACCATGTAATGATAAATCAATCCAAAGTGGTCACTAAGATGTTTACGGGGGAAAATATAAAGTTCTAGATTAGGTTCCGTTATAAAGTACAGAGAACCTAGAGAAGTTCAGGTACTATTATGTACTATTACATAGTAAGAAAGGTACTAAAAGTCAGAATTCCTCCACACACCTCTGACGGGGAGTTAGACCCTGACTGACCGACTTCGAAAGAGTGACAATGTGAACACACTACACACAATCCTACTTATCGAGACTCTAATTTACGGGAAAAGTGGTGTAAAACAGTCCACCGTGTGCCATAGTTGTACGCAATCATAATAACCACACTCGAATTAGTGAACAAATCCCGTCGTAAACAGTTAAAGGAGGAACATCTCAATGATCGACGGGAAAGGTGTCAGATCAGTAACCATCGTTTTGTGTTTAGGTGTTTATTGGGCTTCCTCACCTTAACTTTAAAGTAGATTCTTCTCCCCATAAAGAGAAATATAACAAACCTTAAGAAAGGAGAGAGTAAATAAATAAATAAGAGGATAAATACAGTAATATCTAGGTCCGCATAACATTAGGTTACAGTTCAATGAATAAAACAGTGAGTCTAATAAGAGTAAAACTGATAGCCTCCGAGAAAGGTCAACTGTAGACTTACAGAAACGGTTCTGGAAAACGAAAACTGAAACCTCGTAACGAAAGATCATGACGGGTTGCGAGGTCCCGAGTACAACGTATAAAAGACGGAGACAGGATCTTAATCGATAAACAGGACCCTAGGAACCATTGAAATCTCTTACCATAAATTTTTGACTCTTAAGTCGTCATCCCCCTAGTATCAAACGAAAACGTCAATTTAGGTTAAGACGACGAAGGTGTAAGAGAAAGTTGTTTTTTATAATCGCGATTGGACTAGTGACACCTCTTTTCTTTTGAATCAAAAAGAGGAGAAACGAAGTAAAGTAATCCTTATGCACCTTTGTATCTGTCTAATGGAATTTTAGTGTTTTTTAAATATAACATATTCAACTAAGAAGGAGTGTTTTAAAACCAAAATAACTCTTCGCCCAACCCGTCGCTACTAGGTCCGTCCTGAAGGGACCGCCGAGTCTACCATTTCGTAGACGGATGTCACACCCTCCGGACCCAAGCTAGGGATCCAGTCCTTCTAGGAGACCTCTTCCTTTACCGTTGGGTGAGGTCATGAGAACGGACCTTTTAGCATACCTGCCTCCTCGCTTCATACGATGTGGGGTACCCCAACGTTTCTCAGCCTGTGCCGACTCGTTAAAGTGAAGTATTCCTTCCACTAAGAGAAAAGAGGCTGTCGAGTCAACCATTTCTTAAGCGGACGTCACGTACTTTGGACCCAAACTAAGGACCCAACCCTTCTAGACGAGCTCTTCCCTATCCGATGGGTGAGGTCATAAGAACCCGAAGGAAACACCGAGTAGACCATTTCTTAGACGGACGTTACTCCCTCTGGTTACTTCTTAAGGTACCGCATATATCAGGTACCCAACGTTTCTCAGCCTGTACTGACTTACTAAAAGTGAGTGAGTGAGTATATTTTGTAAACGTGTTAAATTTACAGTTTATGAGGATAATACCTTTCTTTGTTTAGAAAAACATGGCAGTCCTATAAAGAACAGTAGAGACTCATTATTTAATTATTCCGTTTCTAAAACTGGGGTGACTGGAACAACGGAGTCATATTCATATGTGAATACTAAGACGGAATCATGCAACCAAGTCCACTACCCCAGACACCCCTGTATAGACGACCCCTACGTCGACGTTATAAACCCTGAATCTGATTACTACTCCATCCTCTACATTTATTTGATCTCCTTTCGATAATTTTGATCTTCTTCCGATAATACACCCCCTTCCACTTAAAAATAAAATGTCACGAGACTTTTTAGGGGGGTGTAATCTCCCGTGTGACTGGCGTAACTAGAGCCGTGAAGTCATGTAACAAGACCCAAAGTAACGGGAGATCTTTTGACGTGCTTAGTATGCAAAAGAACTTTTTGGATAATAGAAAATTTTTTATGTAATTTTGGATATAATTCCCAGTTCTCATCTTTTTCGAGACAGTCATGTTAATTATAAACCGACTAATCACTCTTTATTAACCAGTAAAGTCAGTTTAAGTCAACCTTTTCTAGAGATACTAAAATATATGTGACAATACTAACAGTCGAATAGATTATAGAATGTTCACTCTATATTTTGAATCCTCTTTAACCAAGTGGGAATAATGTCGACGTCACTGACTTTCTTTGTAGTAGTAAATATTATAGACTCCATATCAGATGTTTGAGGACATATTAAACGGAAACACCACTTTTAAACAGGAGAAAATAAAAAACTTATGGTGGGTCTATTAAAGTAAAATTCTCATCTTTTCCAGTTCAACTTACCGGAGCCAAGTGTCTGGATCTAGATGGTGATTGATCAACTCACTTGGACCGGTTCAATTGACGAGAACGGAACCAAAGGAGTAGTCTTTTCACACTTGTTGTTGTATAAAGACCAGACATTGGGAGTGTTTTAGTAAGTCAAATACGATCTTGGTCAAGGACTTTGTCGTATACTCAACATGAGCAGGGATAATTTTAATATTAATAGATGAACTCTTAATTTAATTTTTTTAAGAAAAATTTTAACAGTACCGTTATTTTAAATATCCTTTATGATTTAATATTTGTTTCTTTCTACTCTCTGTTCTTAAGAAACATAGTTTCACTCCACTTTCTAAACAGAGATAAAACATCATTTACTGAAGTAACAATTGTAGACTTCTTTGATGAAACCCGACTCTCTTTCTTCTTCAAGACGGTCTCAACTGTCTTCCAGTATCTCTCTAACACCTCTTTGGTCACGGTCCCCGTCCCCTCCCTGTCACCGTTGCCATGTCCCTCCCACCGGTAGGTCGGACTTTAGGACCTTGCGCGACGTGATCGTCTGTCCCGCCGGTTCGAGGAACAGGTGTGGACTGATCTTGGACCTAAAAGAAAGAGTTTAATGAGGTTTGGGTTCTCCTCATGAGGGTCACAACCCGTAAAAACCCCGTACCACCATCGTTACGACCTGAAAGGTCAAGGGTCACAGAACTCGAGATGACAGTAATTATGTGAAAATCTTACTATTTTTATTTTATGAACTCCAAAAAGAAATTTTTGAAGTGAAAGACCGTGTTTTAGAACTAAATCTCCTTTATGAGCTCTTTTTCGATTTACTAAAGGAGGAAAACAACAAGTCAACGAGCCAACACAGGTTTAGAAATGCTGAGGTGTCTGACGTCTTGTGGTCCGAAAGGACAGAAAGTGGTAGAGGGCCTCGAACGAGTGTAAGCAGGTAGTTCATCCACTACGGTAGGTCGGTAGAGTAGGGGACAACAGGGGAAGAGGAGGACGGAAGTCCGAAATGGTCGTACTCCTAGAAAAGATTACTCAGTCAAGAAGTGTAGTCCACCGATTTCATAACCTCGGAGTTGTAGTTGTAGTTGTAGTCAGAAAGGTTGCTTATAAGTCCCAACTAAAGGAAATCCTAATTAACCAAACTAGATAAGAGACAGGTTCTCTAAGAGTTCTCAGAAGAGGTTGTGGTGTCAAATTTTCGTAGTATAAGAAACCGTGAGTCGGGTGAAACCCTAGTGTAGGTATGTACTGATGACCTTTTTGGCATCCAAACTGATGAGCCTGGAAACAGTTGTCTGATTACAGAGACGAAAAATGATACGACAGATCCAAACAGTAGTGAAAACAAGGTTGCTCGTTCACAGAAAATTAAAGTACCGACGTCAGTGACAGGTGTCACTAAAACCTCGGGTACTTTTATCTGAGAGTGACAAAGGTAACAAAGGGATAAATAAAAGGTACTTCTACCCTGGTCTTCGGTACTAAAAGTAAAAAACTTACCACTCAAAATTCGGTCGAAGAAGTGAGAGAAGAAAGTGGAAGTAGTTCTACGAGAAATCAAGGAGAAGCGAAAGACGGTATTGATACCACAGTACACGTATAGACTCCAATAACTATAAAGAGGACCTTTAAAACTAAGGTCGAACACTAAATAGATCGGGTTCTAAAACATGAGACTTATATCCAATTTATTCGTCCCACTGTTATATCTCGGAACTACATGAAAAGGACAAACCTTGGTCAGACAACAAGGTACAGGCCAAGATTGAGAACGAAGAACTAGACGTATGTCTAAAGAGTCCTCCGTCCAGTCCACCGGACCATGAGAATAGAGAAATTTTTAAAGGGTGTCAAACAAACAACCGTTAAACTAGAGACCNTTCGTCCCACTGTTATATCTCGGAACTACATGAAAAGGACAAACCTTGGTCAGACAACAAGGTACAGGCCAAGATTGAGAACGAAGAACTAGACGTATGTCTAAAGAGTCCTCCGTCCAGTCCACCGGACCATGAGAATAGAGAAATTTTTAAAGGGTGTCAAACAACACTAGGTGTGTCAGTTTCCGAAATCACGTCAGTCATTTCGTCTCCATCTACAAAAAGACCTTAAGAGAACGAAAAGATATTAGATTACCTACAACCGTTAAACTAGAGACCAAGGAGACGAAAAAGATTTAGGTCGAACTTGTAGACCCTCAAGAACCAAGTACGTCCGAAGTACAACTTCGGACCGAACTTCTTAAAACTCGTAATGAAAGACCGTACCCTTAACTCACGTTTACACCCCATCAAACTTGTAAGAAACCGTAACGGGAAGAAACTATAACTTTACTTTTGACTAAAAAAGGTTAGGACACCGGTGAGGACTCAAAAGGTTTAAACGACCGTATAAATCATATCGTGAAATCGTCGTAGTAGAAAATCCTAAACTTTGTCCATTTTACCTTAAGGTAGTGGATGTGATCGAAACAAGTATCACTATGACGGTTTCCGGTTAACTCAAACATGAGGTTCTACAGACCGAGATCCACTTACTAGTGTGGTAGTACCAATAGACCTAGTTTTTCTAGAAAAACATATGAAGAAGTACATAAGAACGGTGGAGAAGGGAGGATTGGAGTCTTATAATAAGTAACTATGGGGTTTCTCTTTTTTTATTAGTTATTAAAGGATACCATTCCATGAATTAATATTTCTAAAAGGATTAATTTATATAATAAGAAGGGACCACCGAGTCTGTCATTTCACAGACAGATGTTACGTCCTCTGGGCCCAAGTTAGGGACCCAACCCTTCTAGGGGGCCTCTTCCTTTACCGTTAGATGAGGTCATGATAACGGACCTTTTAGGGTACCTGTCTCCTCGGACCATCCGATGTCAGGTACCCCAGTGTTTCTCAGTCTGTGCTGACTCACTGAAGTGATAAGTCAAGTCAAGTCAGCAGTCAGTACAGGCTGAGACACTGGGGTACTTAGTGTCTTACGGTCCCGAGGGACAGGTTATGGTTGAGGGCCTCAAGTGAGTTTGAGTGTAGGTAGCTCAGCCACTACGGTAGGTCGGTAGAGTAGGAGACAACAGGGGAAAAGGAGGACGGGGGTTAGGGAGGGTCGTAGTCTCAGAAAAGGTCACTCAGTTAAGAAGCGTACTCCACCGGTTTCATGACCTCAAAGTCAAAATCGTAGTAAGGAAGGTTTCTTGTGGGACCCAACTAGAGGAAGTCTTACCTGATCAACCTAGAGGAACGTCAGGTTCCCTGAGAGTTCTCAGAAGAGGTTGTGGTGTCAAGTTTTTGTAGATAAGAAGCCACGAGTCGAAAGAAGTGTCAGGTTGAGAGTGCAGGTAAGTACTGGTGACCTTTTTGGTATTGGAACTGATCTACCTGAAAACAACCGTTTCATTACACAGACGAAAAGTTATACGACAGATCCAACCAGTATTGAAAAGAAGGTTCCTCATTCACAGAAAATTAAAGTACCGACGTTAGTGGTAGACGTCACTAAAACCTCGGGGGTTTTATTTCAGACTGTGACAAAGGTGACAAAGGGGTAGATAAAAGGTACTTCACTACCCTGGTCTACGGTACTGGAATCAAAAGACTTACAACTTAAAATTCGGACGAAAAAGTGAGAGGAGAAAGTGAAAGTAGTTCTCCGAAAAATCAAGGAGAAGTGAAAGACGGTATTCCCACCACAGTAGACGTATAGACTCCAATTCGGATGAATTTATATGTACCCTTACAAACGTTTATACATTTCTGTATATACTCGAAGGGACCACCAAATCTTTAATTTCTTAAGTGAACGTCACGTTTTCTGGACCCAAGTCAGGGACCTAACCCTTCTAAGGGATCTCTTCTCTTACCAATGGGTAAGGTCGTAAGAACGGATCTCTTAGTGAACCTGTCTCCTTGGACCGTCCGTTGTCAGATATCCCAGTGTTTCTCAGTCTGTGTTGACTCATTGATTGTGTGTGTTTACGTCTATATATGTTACAGGGTTTTCTGTAAGTAATTTTAGAATTAAATAATATTTAAAAACAATATTCATACAAGGGGATGTGGGAAGGTTTCACACTACGAATCGTCTTTAATTTTAAATTGACCCGTAAGATATACGAATAAACGATTCGGACCACTAGAACCGGACTCCACTTCGAACCCCACCTCTTTATGAGGTGACCTACACATAATAGTAAAACTGAAGGTGACAGTAATGGTCTACTTAGGGTTACCTTAGTAAAGAGTCCTCGGTTTATTTTAAAAAAGAACATACATAGTCCGTCCTTCTGAAAGGAAAATACATCAGGTTCAGTAGTTACATCTGAAAGTAGAATATCTTGACCCCTACTCGTTTTAGAGTCCTACCTCTTTTCAAAAGAAGTGTTCATTCTTGACTTTATGTTGTGATAGGTAACTCTGTTCGTGGTACCCACAAACACGGTAGATATTCGGGTCACCCTTCTTACCCGTCACGGTTGTCTACCGGTGTGAAAAAGTTCTAACTAGAACGGAAAGACCGTGGTCCGAGGACAAACCCAAACGGTTCTTACTAGTCGTACAGTACACAATTAACGACCGTCCCCGATCGGTTACGGAAATACCGGGTCGAGTGTCACCCGAGAACTAATTCCTCTCCGTCGTCGAGGACGAGTTCATCCTGACGGAAGGTGTTAGTACTCTGTATGTGGAAATTATAATGAACGTATCATTCATCCTTTGTTCTCAATAAAAACCGAGACACGGACACTTATATTTCGAACGTGACTCACCGAAAATTCGTCAGTGAAGAGATAGATCGTCTCGTATCACTTTTCCCCCGTTTACCGATTATGGTACTCGTTTTAGGTCAGTAGAGACAGTCAAAGTCCCAAATCTTTCCCCTTCTCCCCCACGTGTGGTGTCCTTTTTGCATCCTCATTAAACTCTAGTCCACAACTGTCTACCTCCAGAGGGTCCTATCGTGACCCATAAAAAGTATTCACCTCTAATTGTCCAACAAAGTTCCATAAATTCAGGGATTGTAAAATACTTACTCTTAAATACTTTTTGTAGGTTCTATTCATAAGTTATACAGAAGTATTTCTCTATCCACTTACCGTTCGGTTACCAACTGGGTCTGCTACGGATAAGACATTAATAAAGTTTTTTGTTATCGACGACTTTTATCTTTGTCTTTCAAGTATTATTTTTCTGGTACAGTTCTATATGTCTCCGTCTAATTTAATAACACGAAATTTAAATTGAATTTCCTTTTATTGATACGAATGTCTTTTCAGTCTGTACACAATGTGTCAATTTTGATGGAAGTCGAGTTTCTATTTCGGACTTACTTTTAAGTCCTTCTTAATCTGTGGAATTCCGTAAGTCTAAAATTTCTTTAGGTAATTGAAAGAAAAAAAAAAAAATTTCTTTAGGTAATTGAAAGTAGTCTTATATTTTACACACGTATAGATATTGTCTTATAAACCTTTTTCTACTCATTTTATATCACATTTTAATTTTTCGTGGGTTTAGTTTGGTAAGTGTTCACTGACGGGAAACACTTAAGGGAGGACTAAATTAAAAAATGTTGTTAGCCAAACATAACTTGAATGTACTAGGGTATTGTAAAATATGTTTTTATTAGGTTTTACAAGTGTCGTGTTATAACCTTAAACTATAATGTAGATTTCTACATTACTTTCTGGGAAAAGTGAAAAGACTAGAAGTCATTGTTTCCTCTTCTCGGTAGGTTGACGACAGTCCGTTATAAAGTGTGTTTTACTCGTTGTAACAATACTTGAAACATAGGAGATACCACTTATGATAGTTACGGATCCCTAACTGTTTATTGTTCGTGAGTCTTAAATGAACGACTTG
Organism: Capra ibex; assembly: GCA_006410555.1. Taxonomy (NCBI): domain Eukaryota; kingdom Metazoa; phylum Chordata; class Mammalia; order Artiodactyla; family Bovidae; genus Capra; species Capra ibex. The sequence goes on from SJYO01020080.1 coordinate 29,786,831, forward strand.
ACCAAAATAGTCTAGAACCGAAAATGAGTAGGAAGTTCTAAACAACATACGGAGAGATAGCTATTGATAGTTGATAATTATAGTTGGTCGATGATCTTTTACTTGGCCCCACTGGGAAGAGATTTACAAAAACGAAGAAGTGAGTGGTATAAGTTAAAAGTCTTTTATGTCCACGTAGAGAGGAGATTTAACACGAACTTATACCGTAAGGGAATCATGACCATACTATTGAGAATATACCTTAAAGATGTATCAATTTTATATACCAATAGGACGGAGGTCCGAGGTTAGGGATTTCTGAACGGTGTGTGTGCACGTACGTGTACGCACACGCGTGTGTGCGTGTGTGTTTGTGTGTGTGTGACGATAGTCTCAAAGGAAAAAGTTTTAAATAAACAAATAATAAGAACCGGTGTGACCCAGAAAGAACGACAAGCTCCCGAAAAGACATCCACTCCACTCACCTACGATGAGAGATAAACACCACACGTCGAAGAGTAACACCACCGAAGAGAACAAAGACTCACACCCGAGATCCTTTTCCGAAATCAACACCAAGTGTCCGAGTCAACGGGGTGCCGTACGTCTTAGAATGTTCTGGTTGATAGCTAAGGTACAAGGGACACGAAAGTCCGTCTAAGAATTGGTGACCTGGTGGTCCCTTCGAGTTCTCCAAAAAAAAAAAAAAAAAAAAAATCTTTTGATTCTAGTACCATAGACCAAGGTAGTGAAATACCGGTTATCTACCCCTTTTTCACCTTTGTCACTGTCTAAAATAAAAGAACCCGAGGTTTTAGTGACGTCTGTCACTGACGTCGGTACTTTAATTTTCTGTGAATGAGGAACCTTCTTTTCGATACTGTTTGGATCTGTCGTATATCGTTTTGGTTATGTTATAACATTTCATTATTTTATTTTATTTTAGACTTTTTTTATTATTTTTTTATTTTCATCTCTGTAATGAAACGACTGTTTCCAGGAATATCAGTTTGATACCGAAAAGGTCATCAGTGCATACCTATACTCTCAACCTGATATTTCTTTCGACTCGTGACTTTTTAACTACGAAAACTTGACACCACAACCTCTTCTGAGAACTCTCAGGAAACCTGTCGTTTCTCTAGTTTGTTCAGTTAGAATTTTCGTTAGTTGGAATTCATAAGAATAAGACTTATAAGTAACCTTCCTGACTACGACTTCGACTTAGAGGTTATGAATCCGGTGTACTACCCTTCTTGGTTGGGTAACCTTTATTAGGACTACGACCCTTTATAACTTCCGTTCACCTCTTACCCCACTGTCTCCTACTCTACCAAGCTACCGTAGTGACTGAGTTACCTGTACTCAAACTCGTTTGAGTACTTCTTGTCCTTTCGGACCTCATGACGTCAGGTACCCCAGTGTTTCTCAGTCTTTTGTGTTGTTTCTCTAGAGTTGTTCCGTTTGTTCGAAGAACTCCTACGTCGGGACCGAGTGAGACGGTCCCTCCCAAAGACATCGACGACGGAGACACGGAAGAGGAGGATAACAAGGAAGACAGACACGACCAGATGGTACGACTCAGATAGGTAAGGGTGAGTACAAAGTCTTGAACTCAGTGTGTAATGGAGGCACGTTTTGGAGGAATTAAAATGTTTCAGATTAACCAGTAGAGTGAGTACTGATATTAGGAGTCTCTTCGTATTTGAAGCGTCCGTAAAACTACCTTTCAATTCTTTTGTCACTACCTTCTAATGTTTTCAAACTGTTAATAAAATTTCTTGAATAATACTGTGATGTTTTGCTTTCTATCAAAGGGATCTTATCTATCAACTTTACATAATCCTAAAAATTTGATTAAAAATCGATGGAGAGTAAAGACTGATATTATATGTGACACGTGGACTTAATTTAAGTAATAATTATCGTTGATTTTTACACTCTATTTTATAAAACCTTTTTTTAGTTGAAATTACGTAGTTACTCGTTATACTTATGGATCGACCTTTTTTCTTTAATTTAAAGATCAAGTATGATATCTGTTGTTAGATTCATCTTATACTAGATTTTCACTTTTTGATTTGAAATTTAAAAATAATCTTGTACAAATTCCCACAAAAACACCAGTCCCATCCTCTTAAAAAGAATTAGTTTAGGTTTCAAAATCAAGAGTTTTCATACAAATTTACCCCTTCGTAAATTACTGTTCGTTTCGGACTCTCTATACCAGTAGTATGGTGAATATATATAAATTATAGATCTCGTCTATTTCTTGGTTTGTATGATCATTGTTTTTCTATTAATTAGTTTTTCGTGTTGACTGTTTTTATATACTTGACAATTACTTCTCCTTCGTACTGTCCGATTCTTTTGTGTGTGTGTTTCGAATTGGAGTTAGTCTCTTAAGTTTAGAGTTTTTCGGAACGTTTATAACTTTTCAGATTATTACAGTGTACGATGGTTGTTCCACTTTTTTTATTTTTGAAATAAAACGACTTCTCCCTACCCGTTTTTTATTTATCTTCGATGTAACCTCTTTTCTATTGTCCTGTATAGAAACTAGTTTAAACGTATTAGTATTTATGTCTTTAAATTTAGGGATATTACATGGGGTCTCTTTGAGAACGTGTACATGCATCCCTCTGTGTATTGTCCTATGACTATCTTTGTCAAAATATAAATGTGGTAATATGCGTGATACCCGAATCCTCCACGATCACCATTACTTTCTCCTTTGTGTGTCTTGTCCGAGGTAGAACTTTCGTCCTGAGGTAGAATCCGACCTGACACCTGAAACTCGACATACGGGTCATAGATACCTTTACTGTATAGTTGACCTTTTGGTCCGGGGGACCTTCCTTCTCGGGATCCCGAACATGGATCTGAGAGACAACGGATTTTCTTATGGGATTAATAGACACATTGGCTTATCTTAGTATTTAAGATAATACGAATGACCCCACACTGGTGTCCGAATAACTATTAACAGGTGACAATTGATGGTTCCGAATTGTGTATACTTAGTACCCAATTGAAACTAACATAAAAATAAAAGGAAACAACTCTGATCAAAGTCCCTTAAACCCCTTCACCCATACCCGTGCATGTGAATCCCATATATTCCAAAAGTCTTTTTGACCAGTCCCAGGTACCGATTCTCCTCTGAGACGGAACCCGGGCGACCACACTATTTGAGGTGAGGTGATAGACATAACAGGAAGACTCACTCAAACAAAGGGTCTTACACACCGATGTTGTCATTTCTTAGACGAACGGTCACGTCCTCTGTGTCCGAACTAGGGACCCAGTCCTTCGAGGGGATCTCTTCCTTTACCGTTCGGTGAGGTTATAAAAACGGACCTCTGAGGGTACCCGTCTCCTCGGACCGTCCGATATCAGATACCTCGACGTTTCTAAACCTGTGCTGACTCGCTGACTCGTGTTTGTGACGTCACTTTCAATTACTCGACCTCGATAAACACGATTATAGAGGTTTTATGTTATGATGTACTTTTTTATTCTACGACTTTCTTTACAGGTCGTACTTGTACTATGGTGAAGGATCTTTTAAATTTCATTAGATTTGTTATAGTGGACTGGCCGGAGAACTCTTTGGATATACGTCCAGTCCTTCGTTGTCAATCTTGACCTGTACCTTGTTGTCTGACCAAGGTTTATCCTTTTCCTTATGTAGTTCGGACATATAACAGTGGGACGAATAAATTGAATATACGTCTCATGTAGTACTCTTTGCGACCCGACCTTCTTCGTGTTCGACCTTAGTTCTAACGGCCCTCTTTATAGTTATTGGAGTCTATACGTCTACTGTGGTGGGAATACCATTTGTCACTTCTCCTTGATTTTTCGGAGAACTACTTTCACTTTCTCCTCTCACTTTTCCAACCAAATTTCGAATTGTAAGTCTTTTGATTCTAGTATCGTAGACCAGGGTAGTGAAGTACCCTTTATCTATCCCTTTGTCACCTTTGTCACGGGCTGAAATAAAAAGACCCGAGGTTTTAGTGACGTCTACCACTGACGTCGGTACTTTAATTTTCTGCGAATGAGGAACCTTCCTTTCAGTACTGGTTGGATCTATCGTACAATTTTTTCGTCACTGTAATGAACGGTTGTTTCCAGACAGATCAGTTCCGATACCAAAAAGGTCACCAGTACATACCTACACTCTCAACCTGACACTTCTTCTGACTCGTGGCTTCTTAACTACTAAAACTTGACACCACAACCTCTTCTGAGAACTCTCAGGGAACCTGACGTTCCTCTAGGTTGGTCAGGTAGGATTTCCAATAGTCAGGACCCATAAGTTACCTTCCTGACTACGATTTCGACTTTGAGTTTATGAAACCGGTGGAGTACACTTCTCAACTGAGTAAACTTTTCTGGGACTACGACCCTCCCTAACGTCGTCGTCTTCCCTTACTGTCTCCTACTCTACCGACCTACCGTAGTGGTTGAGCTGCCTGTACTTAAACTCACTTGAGGCCCTCAACCAATACCTGTCCCTCTGGACCGTACGATGCTAAGTACACCAGCGTTTCTCAGTCTGTACTGGCTCACTGACTTGACTTAACTTGACTTGACTTAAAATCATACTATTGTACGGACCCTTATCTGGTTTTTTAATGGAAAAGTCCTAACATCTAAATATACTCTCCCTAATCCCATTAACAATTACTTCCAGATGTGAAAAACAAAAACCATTACGAAAAACGATTCGATGAAATGTCCACGTTTGTACAATAATACAGTGAAAAACATACAGACTGTAAAATGGTATTTTAAGTTTCATACATATAAAACGACTCCGTTGTTAGTCACTTCGACACCAGATAACTAATGATTGTTATCTTGTATCAAACTCTCTTTAAAATGACTTCTAAAAAATGAAAGGATTACAACAAGGATAAAAATACTTAGTTACGTTAATACAAGTTTTATCAAAGAAAAATAAGTGAAAAGATTTCCTGTGAAACGACTACACAAAGAACGTTCCGTTAAACGACTTTCTTAGTTAAATTAAATAAAGGTAAATACATAGAAGTCACTACTGAATCGGGGTGTACTTCCTGAACTTGTCTAGGTTCCTCTTACAGTCAGTACCTGACTAATCGTACTTGAAGAAAGTCGCTACGTATTAGAAACTGTTGGCACCATCCTTGTATAAGAAGGTTCTTATAGGTCTCCTGTCCGTGGATATCTACAGTAGACGGTGGAGATTAAATAATCGACTGAATATCGGACGAAAGTATCCATAAACAATATAAGGAATTGGAACTGTAAGAGAAAATGTCGAACTATGACAATAATGTTATTTTACGGGAAGGGGAGAGGTGTGAGGTTCTTTAGTTATTTTTTGTAAAAATATTAAAATTTGTCTTTTGAATTCTTCACAACGTTTATGACCGTGAAGTCTCGTATATCCAGTGTCTCCCGAGTAATCACATTTATAAAAGTCATGATAAGAAGTGCAGGTAATTAATACGGGATTACTATAAACTTTTTAGTGTATTAGAAGGTCGTTTCAGTTTCCGTAAAAATATCCTGAATCTAAACGAACAGAACAGAACTAGACTAGTACCACATTATCTACTTTATAGGTAGAATTAACCTATAACTTATTTTAACGACTTTACAAAATCCCGTGGATACGAAGTAAGTCACTAACCGTGAGAAAGTACTTCCCGGTTTTTTATTTAGTAAACCCCTCAATTCACTATTTTATCTCCTATCTTATAACCATGAATATATTAGAAAACAGTACATAGGTAAATTTTTATACTTTTTGTAAGGATCGAACACCCGGCATTTATATGTCCACTACCCGGTATAGACCATATAAGTCTTCCGTACCATAGATGTCCTTGAACTTCAGGTACAAAATCAAAGAATTCTCATCGACGGGTGTCAAATCAGAGTCCTTCTGGCTGACACTCCGGTACACGCCACTCATATACACGGAAACCGAAGAAGGGGTCGGAGAGGACCCCAGGAGTAAAGTGAGACTGTGTCGGGGTCCGGGGGTGGGTGGGGGTGTGAAAGTCAAGTCGGCGGAATACCAGTAGTACCGAACGTTTATCATATCTACACTGAGTGTAAAATGTCTGTGACTTAATTTATTGAATACTGATTTAAATTATATCTTTACAATTTTTATACTTTACCACTTTAGTTTACCGGTAATCACTCCAAATGGACCCACTATTTGTCTCACCAATTAAGACCTCTCAAGAATAGACTCGACGTGATTGCGACGATTTCATAATACTATACTATTATATGTTATATTACCCGCTTCTTTTTATATATTACTACAAAAGAGTCTGACTACAAAGTACCTTTTATTTATTGGTTTTCCTAATACAAATAACTAAAGTTCAATCTTCAATCTCGTATATAAAGTACCTTGATACAAAGGTTTGCTGGGAAACTCTGTGTTAAATTATCTATGGTAAATTCGCTATAGTTATATGTTAAAGAAGTAAGGATATTTTGTACTGAAAACCAGTAAACGATAAAAAGTCAGTTAACCCTGTCATGAATTCTCGGGGTCTAATAATTTGACATGTTTCTTCATTTATAAAGAGAGTAAACACAACTTATACAATTATCTCGTATCCTAAAGTCTGTCTCGGTTAATCTATAACGTATCACTTGTAAAATGTTTAATAATGTGTCTTCTTTCTTCTTCTTTCCACTCTCATCCCAGTCATTCAGTTTGTCTCAATTATACCCCCATACGAACTCTTTTATTGAAGTTTTTACATTTACCGATAAAACGACCTATCTAAATTTATGTAAATTTCAGGGTACGTATTGTTACTCACTAAATCTTTGTCTTTCCCCTATATTTAAGTATGTTTCTTATCCGTTAAGTTTATACTTTAGGATTACTCACTACATATTCTTTCGTATGAGTTAAAGTAGTTGCTTCTATTATGTTTAATTTAGTGTTATTCTATGGAAACGACGGGTTTCATAACTGTTTTCAACTTTACAAATTATCCTAAACTCAATCGTTTACACACTTCTTTACTTATGAGGGTGATTAAATACCTATATATTTAGTGACTTTAAACCCCTTTTATACAATGATATACATAAAAATTTATCAATATGAGAAAAATAATGTATCCTGATGACACCATCGTTCACTCTCTTCAATTAAGTTTAGTCCGCTTGAGGATTTCTTTTGAAGAACCGAACACTCTATTTTTCGGTACCTAAAGTCCAAGTCGAACTAAGTCCTGGGGTTTTAGAGAGAGAGTGAGAGCAAAAATAGAGGTAGAAGATACAACTAAGTTAAGGGTCTAACGACATCGTTGAGACCATGAACGTAAAACCTTCACAGTAATACATACGTCTTCTCATGGTCATAGACCAGGGTCTTCAGAGTCATTTTTGGAGTATCCTAGAATAATTTGTCAAGGGTACAGGTATAAAATCGATGGGAGACACTGGTCCTACTATTATTATAGACTAATCTTTAAAGACTTAAATACCGTGAAAACTTACACTCATTTTAGTCGGGGTGTTTTTGGTGTATTTGAGACGTAGTTTGTCAAGGAGTCTTTCTTTTTCCCATACCAAAAGTTTTCCAACTTATCGTTAAAAGATTTTTAAGTATAGAGATATGGGAAGAACATATGTGTCGATATGAAAGTAAGAGACTGTCAAAAATTTATGATTACAAACCTTTATCTACTTGTTCCTACAGATAACGTTAAAACAAAGTTTGTGTTTTTATTAGGGGGAGGTTTTTTCGTCTAGAAACTCTTCTCAAACCAACTGATATGAAACCAGGTATTTATACTCCTTTATACTACGTCGATAAATTACTTTATACTTTCGGAAAGGTTCTATATAACCATTCACTCTTTATTGTCTAGTACACTTCTCAAACTATGTGAAAAAAGTGTTGTTTTTATTTTATATCTGTCGGAAATATATAGGAAATTGGAAATAAACAAAAGTATTTGTTCCCTTTTTAATAACTAATTACGTACAACACCCCTCGTCTACTCCTTTTGATATGGGATATCTAGATGATATCTAGACGGAAAAATTATAAATCATATATGAACTATCGTTCATTGTCTGTTGTATAAAGTTTGACACTTTATCTTAGAGTCTTCCTTTGAAGACTTAGACTTTGAACCTACCGAACTAGGTCTACATTTACAATTGTCCTATGTTAAGTATAGAGACAGGTATAATCGGTCCAGTGGTTTCTTTGTCTTGGTAGTCATCAAATGTGACTCCTCAAAGTGCTAGACAGCAGATGTTCGACCTCTTAGTCCTTTCGACCACCATATTAAGTCAGATTTAGGTTTCCGAGTTCTTGGTCCTGGAGGCTACGACAGTCCGTCCTCTTCTACCCACCCAATCGAGTTCACCTGTCGTATAAACGGAAAGGAGACGGAAAAACAAGACAAGTCCGAGAGTTGTTGACCGACTACGGGTGTCTGTGACCACTTCTCTATTGACAGTTTGAACCTTCGTTAGTTCTATAGGAAGTCACCTACTCATTCATTTAACACCATGTAGAAATGTCACGTTATAATAAGTCGTGATTTTTATTTTCTCGGTACTTTTCTGTTTCCTTATTTACGTATAATAATTCACTTTCTTCGGTTGGACTTTTGTGATGTATGGTATACTAAGACTGTTATACTGTAAGACCCCTTCCTTTTCGACACCTTAGAGAGTTTCCTAGTCACTAACGATCCCTCTCCATCATGATTTGTCCGACTCGTGTCTCCTAAAAATCCCTTCACTCTGATGAGACATACTACGACACTAGTACCCATATGTAGTGATCAAAAGGTTTGGACATCTTACATGTTACGATTCTCACTACGACTTACGTTTGACACCTAAACCCCACTAATACTATACAGTTACATGCAAGTAGTCAATATTGTTTACATGGTGGGAGCACCCGTAAACTATTAAGACCTTCGATACGTACGAAACCCCGGTCATTGCATACTCTTTAGAGACATGAAAGTCGAATTATTACGACCCTTACATTTGACGAGATTTTTATTTAGATAATTTTTGACGTATCTCTAATAGAAATAAAAAAAGTAAACGGAAACTGATCTAATACTGAATTATATAAGGAATTTATATAATATTCTACAAAATAAAATCTTTGTAGAAGTTTTATAGATAACAAGAATGGTATCCTTTTACGAAGAAATTTTTACCGGAAATAAAAAAAGATCGGTTTAACTTCTTTTCACTTACTACAATCCTTTAAAATGAGGTCGAAAATTTTTAATTAAAAGGTGAGTAATAAAATATATTTGGGTTATTCTTATGTAAACAAGATTTATGTTTTACGATTAACACTAAAGTGAATAAACCTCGTCTTACAGTATAAGTCTTACGATAAAGTCCTTATGTAACAATAAAGGGTTTCTTCATTATACAAAGTAAATTAAAAGTACAACACACGGACATGTATATTAATCTTCTTTAAATTAGTCGATGTTTATGGTAGTGTTTCTTCGGATCCTTGAACCGATGACCATTAACCTTAACGAAAAGTTGACGTTTAACGAGTGAAACACTTCCAAAGTAAGTGTCTGGAAAAGAATTATGTAAAGTTTTGTGAACTTCAAGTCAGACAAAATGACTACGTATGTTAAAAAAACCTACCTTTATATCCTTTAACCACCTTTTACTATTTTCAATACGGATAACCCTCAGTGGCTTCGTATAGAGTTTTGTGTTTCCTTTGTGTGTACTCATTAGATTTAAATAATCCTTCTTGACCCGGGTCTCACCCCCATCCCTTAGATATTAGTGGTCTCGGTTCTATCTTTGGATAAATAGATTCAGTTCAAAGGTCACCTTTCGTTACTTTTGTCTGACGTGTGTGTTTTTCACATGGTAAAAATTCCTCCCGAATATTTTAATAAACGTTTCTATACCCGTCCTACGTGTCTTCAGTGTTTCCTATTACGGTTTGGTCACCCACCTAGACGTCTAGACAATGGTGAAGATTCGTCCCTTCCTACCCATACCTCTCCATGGTCAAAGACCTTGGATCTCACTCTTTTATCCCATCTTCTCCGAAGGAGGTCTCTCCGTAACTGGAAATCAACTCCCTGTCGGGGTTGTGTCCCGCTGGGACGTCTCTACCTTGGTCTTCTTATTTGAACAGACGTAGGAAGAGAGTGGGAAAAACCAGTGGACAGCTTAAAGGGTAACCGTCTTAGTTATCCTCCCGTCGTGTCTTATTCCCTCGGATAACTACATGTGATTGTTTCGGTCGGAGGACCCTCCTTCCTCGTCCCACCTCCTCTGGACCCTACCTAAAACTCCTCGTTTGTCTTCTATAGGTCATTTGAAAAAAAATTGTACTTTGTTTCGGAACTTGGTGGACACACCGGAGTATTTTTATTCTTCTGTTCTTATCGTATCTTATTTGCCATTTACTTTTATTCGTTTAAAAAATTTTTAAGTTTTTTAAAATTTGTAAAAATGGTGAACTTTGAACTATCTGTTAAAATTTCGACTTGTTATATATAACATATACCATGTATTTTATTTTTCGATTTATCTTTTATCCTATCTCTTGTTTTAGGAACTCACAACTTTAACTAATGTTTGTAAAGAGACATGTCTCTTAATCTGATAATATATTTATATACTGATTTAATTATCTATAAGAATATCACAAATTACAAGTAAATAGAAATTAGAGGGTTTTGTCAAGTACATATTTTTCCACGTACTGTGTCTATTTTTCAGAGAACTTTGGTCCTCTTTCGAAAAAGAAAAATTTAACTCCATAACAAATACATGTTATAATATACAAAGTCCATATGACGTATCGTTAAGTGTTATAATTTTCAATGAATATCGATAATATTCAATAACTGATATAAGAGACAGAACATGTTACATAGGAACCTCGAATAAATAAAATACGTATCATTAAATATGGAGAATTGCCACATGGGAATAGGACCAGGAAGGGTGAAGGGAGAGGGGTAACTATTAGTGATCAAATAGACACTTAGAAAAATAAAAGACAATATAAGTCATCAAATAAAGTGAAAAATTTAAGGTGTATATTTGTTNATGAATATCGATAATATTCAATAACTGATATAAGAGACAGAACATGTTACATAGGAACCTCGAATAAATAAAATACGTATCATTAAATATGGAGAATTGCCACATGGGAATAGGACCAGGAAGGGTGAAGGGAGAGGGGTAACTATTAGTGATCAAATAGACACTTAGAAAAATAAAAGACAATATAAGTCATCAAATAAAGTGAAAAATTTAAGGGGTATATTTGTTATAGTATGTCACAGAAAGAGACAGACTACATTAAGTGAGTCGTGTTATAAGAGGTTCCAATCCCTCTCATATAAATTTTTTTCTTTTTCTAAATTCTATATAATTAATTGGTCAAACAAAAAAGGTAGACACGGAAACAAAGTTAAAATATCTTTCTTAGAACTTTTACCTATACACCTATATATCTATATCTATATCTATATATATTGACTAAGTGAAGCGACATGTGGACTTTGATTGTACTGTAACATTTAGTCGATGTGAGGTTATTTTAAAAAAATTTTCGAATTGTAATCTTTTTTTCTATACAATTAAGTATGCGAATCTTTACACATAAAAAATTCCTAAAACGTCATACCCCACGTGAAAAGTAAAGTAAGGATTTACACGTGAACTTTACCTTTTTTAATCAGAACACATTTACCGTAGTTACAAGTAGTAAGACAAACAATTTTTTTTTTTTTTAACGGGAGATGGTAAAATGAAATCAATTTATGTAAGATGATAATAGTTGGTGTGTCAGTGAGAGACTTTCCTATATGTTTTTTGACTACGAAAAAATAAAACTTTATATAACATAAAACTTAACGAATAGTATTAGACCTTACGTCGACAAAAAAAAAAAAAAAAAGTTTTTTTAAACAAATCTAGTACGGTTACGATTGTATAGATTCACTCTCCGTTACCGGGTTTCCGTCTGTGTCCAGTGGTCCCTAATTTTTTGGACAGACGTTTTTGTAGTATTTTACATTTTACCTAAAGGTCTATTGACTCTCAATTACCAGAAAGACAAATGAGTTACATCCGTCCTGTCTCTTTTAGTTTCCTTTTGGAGTTCTCCGTGACAACCCAAGGTATTTCGGTAACCTTCAACGTCTAAATGTGTTCCCTAAGACGTCCCACTCATAAATCTTTCATCTAAAGAGTCGTACAAGACCGTACTATTCCCAAAATTCCGTCTACCTATATTACACTTATATTAATTTGGGAAAAGTCTATCACCACATTGTTATGATACAAGAGATTCCTATCAGTCTTGACGTCGAGACTCATGTGAGTAGGTAAATATGGATGCACAAGATAAGATCAGGTCCCAAAGTAATCCTTATTCAAAGTACGTATAACAAGGGTTCTGGAGTGAAATAACAAGATTATAGTGGTCTCGAAATTTATTTCTAGGTGTCACAACTCGTCTTTTCCTATTCTCTCAGTTCCCCTGTCTTCTTAGACCTCGTTTTATTTACTTCCTCCTTAATAGTCCCTTATAAAAATGTATGTGTAAAAATTATATTTAAAAAAGTCCTTAACAAATTTCATAATCACAGAAACTTTAGAGTGTCCTCTCAACTTTATTTTATCCTGAAGTTTATAACTACTCCGATTTTGTTTGTTTGTACGTTTAGGTTTAAAACGAAACCAAATCTTACTAAAAATAACATGACGGTAAGTAATACATATAACTAGAGGAGGAGTGAATGAGAATCGAAAAAACAAAGAAAAACTGTCTTTTTTCTAAATAGGTTAAAGGAAAAGATATGAAGTTTAATATATTCGAAACTTATCGACAGAGATAAAAAAAAATTAAGGTTTATAGATATTTAGATCAAGAATATAATGAAAGGGATTGATTTTGTATTCGTCATATGTTTATTCTTTATTCGATTTCAGAGAGTTTGTAATTGTAAACTCTTTTTAAACAAGAATAGTCTTCATCCCGAAAATTGACCCACCCCACGTTTCTTTATAATCAAGAAGGTGCCCGACACTTGACTCTAGTCCTCATTTCTCTTTTTGGAGATGCCCCTTCTCTTTATTAAGTAATAAATGTAGTCTTCTACTGTTGATATAAAGGTAATATTGTACGATTTGATACATAAACAAACATCATGGATATACCCGAAGGAACCTCCGAGTCACCATTTCTTAACGGACGGTTACCTTCTCTGTGTCCAAGCTAGGACCTATTCCTTCTAGGGAACCTACTCTTTTACTGTTTGGTAAGGCCATAAGAACGGATCCTTTAAGGTACCGGTCTTATTAGAGCGCCCGATGTCAGCTAGTGTAACGTTTTCTCAACTTGTACTGAATACCTGATTTGTTGGTCATGAATATACCCTATACAGTCAGATCCATGTTTGTTTTGTACTCGTGTGAACCCCTTTCCGAACTCACATAAGTGAAAAAATAAGGAGAGATGTATAAAATAAGGATTTAAGGATAGTTCCGTGAACGTATATTGTTTTTCATTGACGTTTGGTTCTATCCGTTGACTGAACTTTTAAGACATCTCTTTCTTTCTTACCTTCCTTCCTTCTTTCTTCCTTTCACAGATTGACTCCTCAATGTTAAACTCTTTATTCGTCGTTGTTAATATTTAGGTACTTAATAGTTGCACTCAGAATCCAATAAAATAAATACTTTTATTTGTCAAGTTCGGTGATCATGTCCCGATATGATCCCTGTTCGGACCATGTTATCCTTTTTTTTTTTAGTGTACTTCTTATTCTTTGTAACCAAAACGGAATGGTTAAACTGGTATTTATTTGGTGTATAGAATAAACTTTCAGTAAAAGGAATAATCCTTTAATTTTTAATCTAATATATGAATGGTTGTGAAGAAAGATAGAGACAGAAAGTTATTAAGAGTTATATTCGTTTTGTGTATAAAAAAAAAAATGTCTCTATTAGAGTCTTATTCGACATCTTACGAGTCGCAACGAGAGTCACTGTCTAAATGGTCAGACTTTCCATTTGTCCGGAGGATCGGGTGTGTCATCTCCCCACTCTTGGTTCCTGTCAGTCGAGAATTCACCTGTGTGCGTCTGTGTGTTTGTTAGAGGAACCCAAGAACGGAAACATTAGACAGTCGAAGGATTCGTCTTTGTCACTCGATGGTGTAGATTCATTTGATAAAAATGTGTTGAGTCGGAGATGTTAACTCAGTTTGTTTTTGTTGCCTGTCCACGGATGGAGAGAGAAGAAGACTTTCATATAAGAGTAAACAAAATATTATTTTTGTAAGTATTATGAATTTTTAAATCCTTTTTAACTTTCTTTGTCTAAAACTCTTCTCAAATTTTTTCTTGACTTTTAGGTATACTAATTCAACTTCACCCCTTTTCGTTCTTATGTATTATTCTTAAAAACACTATCCATCCTCACTGATATTTTTTTCGACTCGTGACTTCTTAACTACGAAAACTCGACACCACAACCTCTTCTGAGAACTCTCAGGGAACCTGACGTTCCTGTAACTTGGTTAGGTAGGATTTCCTTTAGTCAGGACTTATAAGTGACCTTCCTGACTACGACTTCGACTTTGAGGTTATGAAACAGGTGGACTACGTTTCTTGACTAAGTAAACTTTTCTGGGACGACAACCCTTTCTAACTTCCGTCCTCCTCTTCCCCTGGTGTTTCCCGTTCTACCAACCTACCGTAGTGGCTTACTTACCTGAACTCAAACTCATTTGAGACCCTCAACCACTACCTGTCCCTCCGGACCGCACGATATCAGGTACCCCAGCGTTTCTCAGCCTGTGCTGACTTAAAATTCTTTCAAACTTCTCATCGTCGTGTCGACTACGTGTGACAATGACTCTTCTCCCGTTTATACAAATGAGAAAACGAAAAAGATCTTAGACATATCTTTCCATGTGTGGTATCTACTCTTTTTTGTGATAACTGATTCTTCTTATATCATCCTCCTTCTCGTCGAGGGTTAGCGACCTTGATCTATTTCGAACACACGTCGTTACTTCTCGGTTGTGTCAGTATTTATTTGTTTATAGTTGTTTGTTTGTTTGTTTGACCCACACCCTTCTCTACTATCAAGGACTCCACCCTTTAAGGTTATTTGAGACCTTTTAAGACTTTCTCTACCCTTATGGTCTGGTGGACTGGACGGAGAACTCTTTAGACATACGTCCAGTCCTTCGTTGTCAATCTGGACCTGTACCTTGTTGTCTGACCAAGGTTTATCCTTTTCCTCATCCAGTTCCAACTTATAACAGTCGGAACTGTCAAATAACGACAAATTGAATATGCGTCTCATGTAGTACTCTTTGCGACCCGACCTACTTCGTGTTCGACCTTAGTTCTAACGACCCTCTTTATAGCTATTTGAGTCTATACGTCTACTGTGGTGGAATACCGTCTTTCACTTCTTCTTGATTTCTACTTTCACTTTCTCCTCTCACTTTTTCAACCGAATTTCGAATTGTAAGTCTTTTGATTCTAGTACCGTAGACCAAGGTAGTGAAGTTCCGTCTATCTACCCCTTTGTCACCTTTGTTACCGACTGAAACAAAAACCCCCGAGGTTTTAGTGACGTCTACCACTGACGTCGGTACTTTACTTTTCTACGAATGAGAAATCCTCTTTTCAATACTCGTTGGATCTATCGTATAAATTTTTTTGTCTCTACAATGAACCGGTTGTTTCCAGACAGATCAGTTCCGATACCAAAAAGGTCACCAGTACATACCTACACTCTCAACCCGATATTTCTTTCGACTCGTGACTTTTTTACTACGAAAACTTGACACCACAACCTCTTCTGAGAACTCTCAGATAACCTGACGTTCCTGTAGGTTGGTCAGGTAAGATTTCCTCTAGTCAGGACTCAGGACTCACAAGTAACGTTCCTGACTACGACTTCGACTTTGAGGTTATGAAACCGGTGGACTACGTTTCTCGACTGAGTAAACTTTTCTGGGACTAGGACCCTTTCTAACTTCCGTCCTCCTCTTCCCCTACTGTCTCTTACTCTACCAACCTACCGTAGTGACTGAGCTAACTGTACTCAAACTCATTTGAGACCCTCAACAACTACCTGTCCCTACAGACCGTACCACGTTAGGTACCCCAGTGTTTCTCAGCCTGTGGACTTGCTGACTTGACTTAACTCTGCCCTTTCTCATATCTTCACGGCCAAAACCACTTAATCAAATTCAAACTTTAGTTTGGTAGGAATAGAGAATGTAGAAGACGTAACCGTCCTCCCAAGAAATGGCGGACACCTTGTTTTTTTATTTGATACCTTCTCTTCTCACTTGAGCCTTAATAAGTACATACTCACAGTTGAACCCGGAATTATTTCCGTATGGTAGTCAGTCCGAAGGGTCCACCACGTTCATCATTTCTTGTGTAGACGGTTACGTCCTCTGTATTTTCTGCGTCAAAGTCAGGGACCCACCCCTTCTAAGGGACCTCCTCCTGTACCATTGGGTGAGGTCATGGGAACGGACCTCTTAGGGTACCTGTCTCCTCGGACCGTCCTATGTCAGGTATCCCAGTGTCTTTGTCTGTGATGAATTCGCTGAAATCGTCGGTGCGTGTGTATGGTCCTTGGATACTTATTTTTATTTAATGAGTCATGTACTCTACCTCTTCGGTCGAATGAGTTATTCGTTTATTTGGACCGAGAAATATATAATAGATTTATTTCTACTAATTTTTACGTTTACACCTTATGAGACATAACTTATTGTGTCTTTCTTCTGTATAAATTTTTTTCATAAAAACAGTAAATAAGTTTCCTCACCACCTTTCCATGTATTTGTTTTTGGGTTCATATCTTATATATTGAAATTTTTCACTACTCAAACTATTTTAATTTCGTCTATAATTGGAGGTTAATTTTATTTATTTAAATTTAAAATTTTTTCTTTTTCTTTTTTTCCAATTGACTTCCTATGGTTACTTTTTTGATTGTTTACTGTCTAAGTTGTATGTAAATTTTATAAACTGAATGTTTCCTTATGTCCGATGTATTCTTAAAGACGAATCGTTCGTCACTTGTCAACATTTGGATTAAATTTTTTAATACTTCCAAAATCTAATAATGATGACGTCTTCTGGAGGTTTACCAAATGATTTGTTTTTTCTCTACGAGTGTAAGTGACCATTAGTGTCTTTCGGTCTAATTGTGTTACTCGAGATAGNGACGAATCGTTCGTCACTTGTCAACATTTGGATTAAATTTTTTAATACTTCCAAAATCTAATAATGATGACGTCTTCTGGAGGTTTACCAAATGATTTGTTTTTTCTCTACGAGTGTAAGTGACCATTAGTGTCTTTCAGTCTAATTGTGTTACTCGAGATAGAAGGTGGATGGTCTAACCCTTTTTTTTTTTTTTAATCTACAGTCTATTTTCATCACAGTCGTTCCTACACACTTCTACTCTTAAAAACTCTAGACGAGGACATCACATTTGATGATACCGAAAGTCTCTTGTTAAACCGTCACGAATCGTTTTAATTAATACACACAGATGACACTGTGTCGTTAAGAGACGGATCAGTTATCGTTAGAAGACTGATCCCTATCAAGGGACTTTTCAAGTGTACGCTCAGATGTTCGTCTATACGTGTTCCACAAATAGTGTTCAACAAACACTTGAATGTCGTGACCCACCGATTCCCCATTCATGTTGAACCCCCGACGACTTGGAACGTACGTACGTAGTCAATCGTCGACGGACCACATGTACGTCGTTGTCACTCGAATGGTAGAATTATGTGTTATTTTTAATCCTTTCTCTACACAAGACACTATATAAAAGTATATTTTAATTCGTGGAAGTATATTATGAAAAGTATCTATATGAAAAGTATGTATATGAAAAGTATGTATATGAAAAGTATCTATGAATGTTTAGGTTCGTGTGGATGATTTTCTGTAATCCACCCCCGTCTTCATAAGATCGAATTTTGTTTCACTTGCACTACTACCTCCTTTACGTTTTTATTTCACTTTATTTCACTTTCTTCTTTTCCCGGAATCTGCTTAACTAGTACATACTACCTGGTTCCTCGAACTGATTAAGTTTAAAGACTTTGACTCTAGAGAGGTTTTATTTAATTATCATTTATAATCGATTATTATATGGTAATAAGTATTCTTACCGTTTTCAATTCCTTTTACCACCTATTGTAGATCCTTAGTTCCCGTATATTACAATAAGTAAAGTACGTCACTAAGAATCTTACTTACAATTACGTCAGAAATCTTTCCACCCGAAAGTATTATAACTTTATAAATTTTATACAAATTATAAAAGTCTCTTAAAAAGAATAGATGTCCTCGTCTAGAGTTAAAAAGAATAGTGTTTTCAATTACTTAGTAAGTTGAAGACATCCATAGAGAGAAATTGTCTCTGTAACCCGTTGACGTAAATAGTCTCGAACAAATGTTTCTTTTTTTATATTAGTTTATCAGTGTTTACACACACACACACACACACACACACGTACACACACATAAGTCCTCGAGTCAGCACAGGTTGAGAAACGTTTGGGTACCTGACATCGGACGGTCCGAGGAGACAGGTACCTCAATAAGTCCGTTTTTATGACCTCACCCAACGGTAAAGAATGAGGTTCCTTAAAAGGGTTTAAACATGTTACGATTTATTTATATCTATGTATATCTCATGTATTATTATATATTGATATTTTTTATTTCAACTTATTGTTCATCACTTTATTTACATAATGACTTATACAAAAATTAACATTTTCTTTGGTTAGTAATTTCGTAGGTATGTCATAGTATGGGCAAAACAATTTTGTTTAATATATTCTGTTTTGAAAAAGATACATTTTGTATACCCTTACGTATCGTCTTCATACTTACTTCTAAGTAGTTGAACTATAGTCATCGATACATATATTTTCCAGATCCTGTATGGATATTTAAAGGTCACCCAGAAGAACATAGGACGAACACGTATATAAGTAAACATAAAAGTACATTAATTTTTTTACGTAATAGATAGATAGATAGATAGATAGATAGTCGATAGAAGATGTCTATTATGGTAAATACAACTGGATTTCGAACAAGAAGTATAAGAACTTTTCTCCAAGAATTTATTCAAACTTTTAATTAAGTTTCATTAAAGAGAAAATCTTTAAGTTTTATATATACTCGTGTAATCTTAACCCTCTATGAGACGTCTGTCTGTTATAAAACTTGAAACAGATCAGTCAAGTCAAGTCAACGAGTCAGTACAGACTGACGTTGGGGTATCTGACGTCGTATAGTCCGGAGGGACAGGTAGTGGTTGAGGATCTCAAGTGAGTTTGAGTACAGGTAGCTCAGTGACTACGGTAGGTCGGTAGAGTAGGAGAACAACAGGTGAAGAGGAGAACGGGGGTTAGGGAGGGTCGTAGTTCCAGAAAAGGTTACTCAATTGAGAAACGTACTCCACCGGTTTCATGACCTCAAAGTCGAAATGGTAGACAGGAAGGTTTCTTGTGGGTCCTGACTAAGAAATCTTACCTGACCACCTAGAGGAACGTCAGGTTCCCTGAGAGTTCTCAGAAGAGGTCGTGGTGTCAAGTTTTCGTAGTTAAGAAACCGTGAGTCGAAAGAAGTGTCAGGTTGAGAGTGTAGGTATGTACTGGTGACCTTTTTGGTATCGGAACTGATCTACCTGGAAACAACCGTTTTATTGTAGAGACGAAAACTTATACCATAGATCCAACCAGTATTGAAAGGAAGGTTCCTCATTCGCAGAAAATTAAAGTACCGACGTTAGTGGTAGACGTCACTAAAACTTCGGAAGTTTTATTTCAGACTGTGCCAAAGGTGACAAAGGGGTAGATAAAGGGTACTTTACTACCCTGCTCTACGGTACTAGAATCAAAAGACTTACGACTCGAAATTCGGTTGAAAAAGTGAGAGGAGAAAGTGAAAGTAGTTCTCCGAAAAATCAAGGAGAAGTGAAAGACGGTATTGTCACCACAGTAGACTGTAGACTGATACGGTTTTGGAAACTGACACACCTAATCTTATTTGACACCTTTTAAGACTTTCTCTACCCTTATGGTCTTGTGGACTGGACGGAGAACTCTTTGGATATACGTCAGTCCTTCGTCGTCAATCTTGACCTGAACCTTGTTGTTTGACCAAGGTTTATCCTTTTCCACATACAGTTCCGACATATAACAGTGGGACGAATAAATTGAAGATACGTCTCATGGAGTACTCTTTGCGACCCGACCTTCTTCGTGTTCGACCTTAGTTCTAACGACCATCTTTATAGTTATTGGAGTCTATAGGACTAATGTGGTGAATTAGTCTTGTTTTGAGACTTTCTTCGTCGTTTAAACCACTTAATACATTTACGGAGGTTCAACACAGTGACTCCTGTAGAAGTGGTAGTGTTGTAGATAAGTCAAAACTTATATGTAAAATCTAATGATAAATCACTTTCAGAAAATAGAGGTAATTTTTTTTTGTCTTTTGTTAAAAATGGAAAGTCACTAGTTCAATACTAACTTGTTTGAATTTTACGGATTTCCATACCTGTTTGTAATACGAATAGTAGATATGTGACATTATGTACTCATACTTCAAGAACTAAGTGGTAGGTGAGTAATCAACTAAGATTTTCTCGTATATAAAGTAGTTTGTAAGATATAGTCCGTGACAAACTCCCTGCGAACTTAGGACGTAGACTACATAAGGAGAATCAGATACCTAGAAAGACTTACATTTATTGTAGTGGTCTTTATTCGTGTTTTGTAGTCCTTCAGGTTTTCTATGATTTTTGTCGGAATGACAATTTTAATCATTTCAAAATTTCGAATAAAAACTTTTGACGATAATTGATGTAGTACAGTATTAAGTTTTCTAGTTTAAGAAAATAAAAATCTCTAGTTATTTTCTCTCCTTTCCTTAATATAAATTCCGGTTTCATTTCTAAAGGTAACAATTTCTATAAAGAAGGGGTTTAGGATTGGGGTAATGTACATCTTAAACGGTTTCGACAAACCAAATAACTAGTATCTAATAATTATAAGTATTTGTAGTTATGACAAATAAGAAAGATAAACGACTGTGACCTGGTCAAGGAAATACACATAGTAGTAAGATGAGACTAATTCCACGAGAAAAATGGAGATAAAATGTGATTTCTTTTCACTAGGTATCTCTCTACTTCATCAGTGACTCTTTATCTTTGTGATTTACTTACAACCGTTTGACTGTAGTCTCATGTATGGAAACGGAGTTGTAAACATGAAGATAGAGAAAACACTTCTTCTAGTAGACACGGTAGAAAGATACTTACTGAAAGTGTGTGTGTGATAGAAAGATCTAAAGTATATGTACGTAATTATATACTATAAACAAAAACAGAAAGACTGAACGAAGTAAGATATACTGTCAGAGATCCAGGTAGGTACAGAGACGTTTACTGGGTCAAACAAAGAAAAAATTACCCACCCATTGTAGGGTAAAATATAAACACGGTGTAGAAATAAGTAAGGAGACGACTACCTGTAAATACAACGAAGGTACAGGACCGATAACATTTATTACGACGTCACCTTTGATTGTGTTGATTGTTTGTTTGATACGAGGTTATTTCTAATTAATTTTTTAAAAAGTAAATATAGTCACAAAAGTTTATCATCATTGCGTTCAAGTGTGTTGTTACTACGGAGATGTTCCTTCTTGTCGGTGTTCAGTTGTAACAGGGTTTGTTACGGTTGAGTAAAGGAAAACATTAGACACTCTAGTATACACTACTCTAAGAGTCATGACCCCCTTTCACCTTCTCACATTCCACTGTAACGACAACCCGTCAGAACTGTAATAACTTTGTAGTGAACCGGAAAACCACAGGATATCGAGATGAACGAAGACCGAAATTCCCTTACCTCGGAACACGAAGAAGAGAGGTGGACCTCAGACGAAGAGAAATTTAAGAGTAACAAGGTTTCTATCTTTATATAGGACATTCTCGTACGGGTTAAATTCGAGATTAAAATCTGGAACCACCAGTGTCACAGAATTTACACCATAAATGATAAAAAGACATTGACTATTAAAAGGGTATCTGAAGGTCCCCAACTGAGATTGGATAGTAGACAGTAACGGGCTCCTTTACTATTTGATAAAAAGGGGAATTGGTGATTCCGTTGTCTTTTTATAAACAACCGAGAAAGGAAACTTTCATTGATTTCTATACGTTTACTCTTAATTTTTGTTATGGTGGTTGTTGTTTTGGTGGAATCCGATATTCTTAACGTTACCAAATAAATTTAACACACACAAAAAAAAGACCATTTGTCAACAATTGGCGTTTTCGATGTATATAGAATTCACAAATTAAAGTTTATAGGTAGACCAAGTCAACAAAATACGTCAATAAAAAGGGCAACGTCGTGAATGAGAAATTGTTACGTACCTATTAACGTAGGTACTTCTGGGGACGTCACGATATTATTGATGTGTTTGATTTTCTACTAAAAAGTTACCTTATTTCGTCAGGATTCCTAGTGTATTCTCGAGGTAATAGTTATAACATGTTAAAATCTTACCCCGCGTCTTCATCCTTTTTTTTTGGAACAGTTTTTGGTCTGTGTACTTTCTGGGAAATCAAGAAGGACACCATCTTTCTGAAAGAATGTTAAGTCAAGTCAAGTCAAGTCAATGAGTCAACACAGGCTGAGACGTCGGGGTACCTGACGTCATAGTGTCCGGAGGGACAGGTTGTGGTTAAGATCCTCAAATGAGTTTGAGTACAAGTAACTCAGGTAGTTGGTAGAGTAGGAGACAGCAGGGGAAGAGGAGGGTGGAAGTTAGAAAGGGTCGTAGTCCCAGAAAAGTTTACTCAGTCGAGAAACGTATTCCACCGGTTTCAAAACCTCAAAGTCGAAACCGTAGTCAGGAAGGTTACTTATAAGTCCTGACTAAAGGAAATCATGACTGACCAACCTTAGGAACGTCAGGTTCTCTGAGGGTTCTCAGAAGAGGTTGTGGTGACAAGTTTTCGTAGTTAAGAAACGACGAGTCGAAAGTAATATCAAGTTGACAGTGTAGGTATGTACTAATGACCTTTTTGGTGTCGAAACTGATCTACCCAGAAATAACCTTTTCATTTCGGAGACGGAAAATTACACGACAGATCCCCAGTATTGAAAAGAAGACTCCTCGTTCACAGAAAATTAAAGTACCGACGTCAATGGTAGACGACACTAAAACCTCAGGGGGTTTTATTTCAGACAGTGACAAAGATAACGAAGGGGTAGACAAACGGTACTTCACTTTTGTTTACGGGTCAACACCTACACCGACAACTACCTTCATTTCAGGCTACGACATTTCTCGTTATAACGTATCCTTAGACTTTACAATCCAGGTACTTAGTTCCGTTTAACCTTCACCAGTTTGTCCTCTACCATTCTCACTTGTAACTGTAAAATCCTTAGTCTTTCAATTTTAAATGACCTTACCCACTTAAATTGAGTCTACTGGTAAGAAAGATGATGACACCCGTTCTTAGGGAATCTTTTTTACCTCATCGGTAGTATCAGTTGTTTTCTCAGGTTTTACGTCATGAACCTACGTTAGAGTTTTTATTGTCTTACTAGAGACAAAGGTTCCGTTTGGTAAGTTATAGTGTCATTGGATTCAGATACGGGACTAATCAATACGACTTCTTTGACTTCAAAGATGTTAATCTATCTCTATTTTTTATAAAAAGTTTAAGAGATCCGACACAATACTAGTGTGTTTAAAATACACGTCTTATTATGAACTTATATCGTCTTTCGGATTTGTCACTACAATGTCGTTTAACACAGAAACATGTCGGTTATACATTGAGATACAGAAACAAATTAGTGATTCAGTACAGGGTTAGAAAAACACTACGGTATCGGACGGTCCGAGGAGACAGGTACCCTAAAGCACCCGTTCTTATGACGTCACCAAACGTCAAAGGAAGAGACCCCCTAGAAGGAGTGGGTCCCTAGTTTGAGTACCGAGAAAGTACCATCCGTCTAAGAAATGGTGACTCAGTGGATCTTTCGGGTTGTGATACTGACGTACGAACGATTCAACGAAGTTAACACAGGATGAGAAATACTGGGATATCTGATATCGGACGGTCCGAGGAGACAGGCACCCCTAAGAGGTCCGTTCTTATGACCTCACCCAACGGTACTGGAAGAGGTCCCCGACAAGGACTGGGTCTCTATCTTGGACGTAGAGAATACAGAGTACGTCACCGTCCGTCCAAGAAATGGTGATCGTGGTGGACCCTTCGGACAGTTGAGATCGGATCTTCATTTGTGTTGTTAGATAGGTAATTTTTTATATAATAAATAATAAAAGGGGTTATACAGAATCCAAAAGGTGCTATTCGTATTATCAAAAGAAGTTCTTCATTTTTACTGACATTTTTGTTTTACTGATTTTATTTTGTAGAAAGGTAATAAAAGATGAAAGACTTGAAAATAAGGAAAGAGTTTCAAATTAAGACCAAAACAATAGAGACTCTTCACGAAAAAGAGACTGAGGGGTGGGAGAAAAAAAAAAAAAAATTATTTGACCCACAAAAAAGTATACGTAAAAGTATCTAAGAATGGTTTAATTAAACCATCTATTTGAATATAAAATAGGACCAAAAACCTAACCATTTGGACAGGGAAACAGGATGTTTAGGTTAATTAAGAATCTTACACAAAATAAGTACTAATAGAAGAGATGAGAAGGATAATCCCGTAAGACTGACGTCATTCACAGTTTTTATTCGATAACAGTTTTGGTTCCTTGAATAGTCGATTCATTACTATGGTGTACTAATTATTACGACCCAACTACAAGTTCAGGTACAAAGAATTGGAACTTTATTAAACCTAATGAAAAGTAATACATTATTTAGTAGTCACTGCCCAATTTAGTAATACTAATATGATATATACTAGTACATTGGAGGTGTACCTATAAAAACGTCACACCGTTCAGTCAGGAAGTCTGTGGTTTAAGATTTTCTTTCAAGTCTAAAGAATTCTACTTCCTTCGTAGTGACTTACGAAACTTTTTTGATTTAGAACTCACAGTAAAGAAACTCATAAAAAGTATTAGTATAAAAGAGATTAGGGTTGGTTACGAAATGATCATATAAAGAGACTACATTTGTAGTATCACTAGTACGGTGACGAGTGAAATATTCCGTATAAACTTTCATAATGTAGAGATGATCTGTAATTTACTTATCAGTATCTTTCCGGTATATTTTGGTTATAGACAATCAAGTTTTATCTCACGTTATCCTACGTAAT
This sequence comes from Capra ibex, assembly GCA_006410555.1. Taxonomy (NCBI): domain Eukaryota; kingdom Metazoa; phylum Chordata; class Mammalia; order Artiodactyla; family Bovidae; genus Capra; species Capra ibex. The sequence continues at coordinate 29,812,239 of SJYO01020080.1, forward strand.
GTAAAAGGGTTCTCCGGTTAATCTTAAAAGGGTAATTTTGAAAATAAATTTAAATAACTAACCCATTATATAGTAACATGGACCTTTCTCCCAGAACCTAATGATTCGAAGAGTCAGTTGAGATATACACAGCGTTTTGTCACCATTCAAATACACAGACACTGTTATTTATAATAAACTATTAGTACTCTTCTATGTCTTTTTTTCGTTCTACCAGATGTAAAATCACTTTAGAACGTTACTACAACCGGGTACAATGTTGTATGAAAGAAAAAATAAATCTAGACCTTATGTCTCAAGTCCTATACTTTTTAGATTCAATTACTCCTTTGAAAGAGAACTATTTCTTGTAAAGTTACACTTACATTTACTTTTAACAAAGGTTTAGTACTACAGGATCTCACTTAGTATAATTATAAAAGTTCCTACCCCTTTAAATTATAGTATTTCTACGGTCAAGATAATTATAAATCTCTGCTTGTCGTTTAAATCATGTTTTACGTTCTTTCTAAAACCTTTGAAGAACTATATTAATCAGACATTTCCTTTTCTAAGTGGGTTCGATTTCCACTAAAAACTTTTTAATCTACCTTTACCACTCTAAATGAGGGTAAGGGTTATATAATTGTATATAATATTCTGATATTACTAATTTTGTATTATCATAACCATATTTCTATTCGTCTGGTTACATTTTTATCAAGAATGACATTTATACTTCAATCGTACATGATCACCACCATTCTATTTAGACATTAAAAAATCAGTCGAAACAACCCTTACGTGCACATACAGATTATGTACGACATATGTCGTCAGGAGACATAGGTACCCAAGGTATAAACATAAGTTGGGTAGTACCTAAAACCTTCCCTGAACTCATAGACATCTAAAACCAAAGGAGTCCCTCAGGTCCTTACTCATTGGACTTCTATAGTTCCCTGCTAACATGATCTTATTCACTCAATTTACAAATTTACAGTTTCTACTTTAATATTCCGTTTATCCGTTCTAACGTTTTCTTAGAAAACTTGAATCTTATCACGTTTAAAGAATTTGAACTGGGGTATTAGTATTCCTTTTTACCTCTCTAAACTGATCTATAGTACATTCTATAAAAAATATCGTTTCCTGTAATTGTTCAACCTCTGTTTATCTTTCTAAACACATATAGATGTTAGATATTTTTTGACTATGGACCATCCGTCTTAGACGGACGTTATGTCCTTGGTGTCCTCTGTACCCAAGCTAGGAACCCAAGACTTATAGAAGACCTCCTCCTTTACCGTTGGGTGAGGTCTTAAGAACGGATCTCTTAGGAGTACCTGTCTCCTCGGACAACCCACTGTCAGGTTCCCCAGCGTTTCTCAACCTGTGCTGTCTTCAATGAACCATGTCGTTACACCCTCCGTCTTGTGTAAAGAAACTCTTTCGTTCTTTATCTGTTCTTTCGAGTTAAATAATTGTTATTTTTACGAAATTAGACAAGGTCTTAAAAACCTTCGTGAAGTATATAATTGATTCAATTACTGTCATTAGGGTGTCAGACAATTGACCATCTCTACCTTAAACTGGTGTGTGTCAAGATCTTAGTCATGAAGTGAATATTTATCTTTTTGGTTCTTCTTATACTCGTTTCCTATCTACTCTTCTTCCGTCGAATTTTTGATTTCCCCCTGTCTGAATAGATGATAAATCTTAGAAGTACCGAGAAGGTTCTTCGGATCGTTACACGATCTAGGTACTTTTCTTAGACGTCTTATAGGGTCACTCCTTCGGAGACCATGGGTTTGGGGGATTCGACGGACTGAAGGTTCCTATCCTACAAAGAGAGTAACTGTTTCGGTAAGGAGGTTTCCCTTTCAGTCAGTCAAGTCAGCGAGTCAGTACAGGTTGAGAAACACTGGGGTACTCGGCGTCACGTGGTCCGGAGAGACAGGTAGTGGTTGAGGGTCTCAGGTGGGTTTGGGTCTCAGGTGGGTTTGGGTACGGGTAACACAGTCACTACGGTAGGTTGGAAGAGTAGGAGACAACACGGGAAGAAGAGGACGGGAGTTAGAAAGGGTCGTAGTTCCAGAATTTTCCCTTTCATTCGGACGATTTAGAATGAAAAACAACGAAAACTATGATAAACCGTCGTCGTTCTTCGTGTTGTTTTACTTAGTCTGTTCGTAGTATACGTAGACCTGGTTGCAGCAACCTTCTGTGTGGATTGGGTGTTTTTCCCGTTTTTAACCTAAGTTAAAGGTATAACTTGTACCTCGACGAAGAAACGGGGACCTCGTCTATCGTGTACACACTCGTTCGTAGACTCACTGTTATAAACGACCTGTCACCTTAAAGAATTGTATTATTTTACGTAGTCACCCTAGGATAAAGACAGACAGCGACGTGATCCGGAGGATCGTACCGTTAATCACGAACTACGATGATAGTATGTACCTATAATTTATGGTAACTCGTTGTTCTACTGGGAGAGTTTCTACTAGATGGTGTCAGAGAAACCATTACTGAAGATTCCTTACAGATAAAGTTGGTAGACACCACTGACTTGAGAATTTGTGACCTTATGATGGTATGACACGTTTCTCAAAGACGAAGTCACTTCGAGGAGTCGGGGGTTCACAGTTGGTACCCCTTACTTCTTGTTTCAGGCATCCTATTTAGTACTGTGTATAAAACTATGGTGTCATATTCCTCAAAATATATAAATAGTTTTTATATCGTAAGACAAGACGTAGAACGAGAAAAGTAAATCGTGTAGAATCTCCAGTAAGGTAAAGTGCAATATGTCTCTAAAGACAAACATTTTTTACAATATTTGATGACGTAAAGACCCGAAAGGTCAACTGTGATCACTATTTCTTGGACGGACAATTACGTCCACCTACATTCTTTGTGTCCAAACTAAAGACCCAGCCCTTCTAGGGGACCTCCTCCCGTACCATTGGACGAGGTCATAAAGAACGAACCTCTTAAGGTACCTGTCTCCTCGGACCGTCCGACGTCAGGTGTCTCAGTGTGTTTCAACCAGTACTGACTTTTTTGAACCGTACGTGCGTGTGTGACGTAAAGACTATACATCCTTCAGCTTACTAAGACATTGAGTTATAAGTGAAAAGGAAGGGGAAAGGAGTTTACATGAACTGGGGTCACTCATCTACCCCTAAACGTAACGTAGTTAACTCCTACTGACCTATCTGTACTGTGTGCTCAAAACCTAGAAGAACGGCGGTCTTATTGTGATATCGTAGGGACCCCCAAAATACTGAGGTCGAGAGTCCTTCACTTTGAGACGATACCAAAAGTACGAGACCGATGTCTAAGACAAAGGGAACTTCGACAGGGAAAAAGAGGGGGGAAACCTCCAGTAGTAATTTCCCTCTTACCATTGATAACCTAAAGACAAATACCGACGTCTCCTTCCTGTTTGTAGGACCGTCAAAGGGTTTCGTCGGTATACGTACTTGTGTAGACTAGAACTCTACACCTCCACCCCACTAGTCTCCCACCTATTTAATAGAAAGAGGAAAGGACAATACTTTGTTAATCGGAGTTGTCAGCGGACATTGACCGATTCAGACACCGAGTATCACTATAACGTTTACCAAGGACGTCCCACTGTTTCCATCCCCTCTGGAACAGTCTTGTGTAAGGGAAAGGATCTGTCAGTGAGTAAGGACTACTGACAACGACGGAAAAATCGGACAAACGGAATCAGAAGGTGTTTCTGCAAAGGTAGATGACGTGTTTGATAAGGTTGAAAAGGAACAAAGGAGACCATATCTTACGATATGAAGATTATAGAACCGAGAAACGTTAATGAGGTATATCCTCTAGAATGACGTCTTCGGAACCGACGTTTACGGAGATGGAAGAATTTCGTTCAGTTGGAACGGTGGTGGAATTTATCGTCTTTTCGATATACGGGTCTCGTCTTTCATTAGTTATGACCAACCTATATACTAAAAATGGAATATTACTTGACAATAATGTTATGAAACACAGAGGATTTCATCTATTTGTGAAGGAACGAAAGGTGTATCTATATAATGAACGTGAGACCTCGTCCGGTATACTAATAAGCACTACTGGGTTTATGATCCTCACCACTCGCTCTATAGAGTAATAGGTGAAGTGGTGTCCGTGCAGTCCTTCATTCACATCCTCTCAATGCCGAGTGACCGTCGTCGAACCTTCGTCACTGAGACCCCCCACACACACATTGTGGAGTGGAACCGTAAGACAACCCGAGGGAGACGTATGACTCACGATACAATCGAAGGTGTGAAGGGGTCTCTCTAATTCGAGATCAATGGACATCCCTATTGAAAGAACTATTGTTGAGAGAGAAGTGAAGTGAAGAAAAGAAAGGATCATCTCCGAGGGGATATAATAATGGTAACGAGGATTTATTCGATGAAAACGCTCTCGTCAACACTCATATCCCTGACACCTCCACTAACGAACAAAAATTCACTAAGACTACGTGACTTTCTTTTTCGACTATCCTGGTTTAGCCAGTTGATAGTTGAGTTTTAAAAGTGTTTCACTTTAATGTAGTCTTTGGGAACCACATTACACATTTTCTGGGAATAAAAGACGTCGGTCTCGTATCCAACATAACTTTAAACTCCAAGGTCCTGGTTTAAAACTCTTATTATCGCAAAACTTTATCCGACTTTAAAAGGGACTCTCTTTTTTTTCCCACCGGGACCCCCATCGAACTCTTTTAGATCGAACCACACGAATCCTCGATGTCGGAGGTCTAAACACACTTGTCAGTTTAACTGGGCGAGGAGTATCAATCTCTTACTGGAGGAGAAGAACGGAGATCTGATACACCTCTACCACGTAAGGGTAGTTGTCACATCCTCCCAAGGGAAAAGAGGTGTGGGAGAGGTCGTAAATAACGCACGTCTAAAAATCGCGTCTGTAAGACTGACCACACTTCACCATGGAATAACACCAAAACTAAACGTACACCATGTATATGTGTTACCTCATAATGAGTCGGTAATTTTTCTTATGTAAACTTAGTCAAGACTACTCTACCTACTTTGACCTCGGCTAATATGTCTCACTTCATTCGGTCTTTCTTTTTGTGGTTATGTCATATGATTGTGTATATATACCTTAAATCTTTCTACCGTTACTGCTGGGACATACGTTCTGTCGTTTTTTCTGTGTCTACACATATTGCCTGAAAACCTGAGTCTCCCTCTCCCTCTCCGACCCTACTAAACCCTCTTACCGTGACTTTGTACATATGATAGTACATTCTTAGCTTAACGGTCAGATACAGGTTACGTCCTATGTCGTACGAACCCCGACCACGTGTCACTACTGGGTCTCTCTACAATACCCCTCCCTCCACCCTCCCCCCAAGTACAAACCCTAGCGTACGTGTGGGCACCACCTAAGTACAGTTACATACCGTTTTGGTTATGTCATAACGTTTCATTTTATTTCATTTTTATTTTTTCTTTATTTCTTTATTTTCTTTATTTGGTTTCCTTTTTTTTATTTTTTTTTATTTATTTTACGCCGGAAAAGAATGGTGGAATAATTTTAGTATTTGGGAGGGAGAGGAGACTCTATGGGATGTATTGGAGGGACCAAATAAAAAAAGAGGTGTCGGGAATACTATAAGATTATATATCAAAGGAAATGTATAAATTAGACATATAACGGGGAAATAAAGATAATCTTCTATTTACAATAGTCGTGTCGATATATACAGATAAAATAAAGAAATGTGTAGGGATCGTGAATCCCTTCATGGACTGAGCATCATCCAAGAGTTAGGCATTCACAACTTTCCTAATAATGTTATACATTTCTTATTTTATTCCCTTCTATTTTCTTTTTCTCTTTTTAATCATTACCGTTACTACTATTATATTATCATCGATATATAAAACAACTTTAGGATGAACCATGGTACATTATATTATGAATCTTGTTAGGATATCCAATTTTCATGTGGGTAAAGTATCTACTCCTTTTATCCAGAGACCATATAAATCTTTCTTCGAATTTTAATATGTCTTCTCTTATCGTCTTACTCCTAAATAGTTCGCAAACTGAGAGTGGAGTCACCAGAGAGATATAGAGTTGTGATGGAAGTAGGTGGTGAGAGGTCGCCCTTAAATGAGAAAAAATTCTGTAAACTATAAAGTCAACCCTTTCCATCTTCGTGTAACTATTCGTCACGTAGTTAGTAGTACTAACGTTATTATCCGTGACCGAACCTGTACCTAAGACCGTAACCAATTGTACCAACGTACAGGACCCAGTATGTTCATAGTCAGTTCAAAGAAACCAGTAAAGACAGGTAGAGAGACACCGAGTCAAAAGTGTAGGCATGTTTCTCTCATTGTCAATAGAGAGAACAGTCAAAAACATTTTTACTTCATTTGATAGTCCTTTTTTTTCTTTGTAAGTCTTATTACTATAGTATCCGTAGTAACAATACGAGTAAATGTAATGTATCGTGACATTTCTAAATGTCACAAAAGTGTTACGAAGGTAATAAATTATAAATATCGTTAAAGTACTCCATATATTCTTATTATAAAATCGGGGTACAATAAAAAGCTAAAGGATCAATAAATATTAAATTACACCCCATACAGGATCGGATCCAAATTCCGGAGTCAAGTCAAGTCAAATCAACGAGTCAGTTTTTATTTTATGTTAGAAACAGGAGTTTTTATGGGTCTATTCTTTTTTTTTATATCGTCTTATTTACGAAACTATTTCCATCGGACTCCTACGACTCTTTTGACTTTGGATATTTCCAATTTTTTGGATAGGGTCTCACGGGTTTGTTGTTTGGAGTTAGAGGCAAGTCTCAAAAGGGGGTTTTGTGACCATCCTTATTACCTATTTCGTCAGTACACTCTACCCTCTATACTCCAAACTCAAAAATTAACGATGGTCCTTTTAGGATCGAAGAGAAATGTAACGTCTTTCCCTGACTCAAAGGAGGAAGAGAGTAGACTTAATTTAAAAGGGTAAGAGAGTGGACCATAGGTCCAAACCACTCGTTCTAGGGTAATAGGGCCTAAATAGTTATTATTAAGGATTATTTCGTGGTTTCCCCACGTTTACTTACGACACCAGTACTTGAGAATAGGCTGACGAAGTGTTTTCTCATCTTATTTCAGTCACAAAGTGAAGTGACCCTTGGTCCTCTGGACCTACACTGGAACCCGTTTACTGAGGTAAAGAGACGGGGAATCATTTATAATCGATAGTAATAGTGGAAATACCAAAGATCTTGCTGGACCTACCCTCAGTGTAAGACTATTTCTTTTGATTTTGTTCCGTGACGCACTGGAGTCTCACATTCAAGTAGAAGATCCAACTAAGAAACGGTAGAAAGGTAGCACAGTTTAAAACAAACGAAAGATTCGATTTCCTTCCCTGATCGCGTGACGAACCTGGTCTCGTGCGTAAGCTTTTATAAACGAGTTGCTTACTTGGCAGTAGACGTGTTTTTTTCGCATAATCATTCAGTCACAAGTCTTTCTGGGCAGATAGGTAGAACGCGACAAAGATTAGTCTGTGTCAGAGTAGAAAATCTGAGTTAAGATTGTGGACGTCTAGGAAATCACGAAGGCGAAGAGACGCTCCGCCGAAAGGGGTGTCTTTCGGACACAAGACGGTGTCGACGTGGTTAATCAGAGGGACGGGCTCTTCTCACTGTTATCACTATAAAGAGGTCTACTTACTATCTGGATGACCTCTCAGGTGTTTAGTTTTACAGTTAAAAGAAAAGAGGAAGTCAAAGAAAACACAACACACAAACATATATTAAAGAAGATGTTTTTACGGAAACCTATTTCTATTTTATAGAAGAAAAAAAGTTCAAATTGATTTATTACTTCGTTTAGACACTGTCTAAGACTGTGTAAAATCTTAATATCAGCAACGGATGCTTCACACCGTTAGAGTACTCGAGAAACTTTTCTCACTAAATTTCCGCGGTCACCATGGATTCTTTTTACGTGTACTCCTTTCTCCCATTTCGATTACGTACGAGGACTATTAATATATTGTGTTTTGTACCTTAAAAGTCGAGTTCGTGTTTTTGGATCCTCTATGGGTTAAGTTGTTTAACCAAAGATTAATATTATAATTAGGAAACGTCAAAACAGTATCGTATTTCTAAAATACCGTAAAAGTTAAAGAGAAGTCGAAACTTTCTCTGTGTACAATGTCAGTACATTACGTAACTTTTGGTTATAATTCCGGTCCCATTGATGTAAGTACGGAGATAAAAGATAATGTTTATAGAGGTCACTGAATGATTTAAAAGTCTTTGGTTAAAAACAAAAGCCAAAGACAAACAAACGAATAAGAATTAAGTCGGTAAGTCTCAAAATCTAATTGTACGGTCTAAATTCTGCTTAATTACCATTTTTATAGAAAGGGGTGTCTTTAGATTCTTTCATATATTGTTTACTAATCTCGTGTTGATTTCTGTTTTTGGTCATATACTTGGGTGTCAATATTTAGTACTCTAGGATTGTTCAAGGTCCATTTTACTGACTTGATACAAACTCCCATGTCACTGAACTTAAATCTCATACCATCGTGAAACGGACCACCCGAAGTCAAGTACCCCAGCGATTCTCAGCCTGTGCTGACTCGCTGAAGTGAAAGTGAAAAGTGAAAGTACGTAACCACTTCCTTTACCGTTGGGTGAGGTCACAAGAACGGACCTCTTAGGGTCCTTACCCCTTCGGACCACCCGACGACAGGTACCCCAGCGTGTTTCAGTCTGTGCTGACTTCGCTGAATCGTCGTCGTCGTCGTGAAACTATCCGAAAATCCTAAGTAGGGAGTGATAGAAGAAAGGAACATTATCGAAAAAACAACAACAAGTCAGTGATTCAATACAGAGTGAGAAACGCTAGGGTACTTGACAACGTACGATCCGAAGAGACAGGAAGTGGTAGAGGGCCTCAAACGGATTTGAGTACAGGTAACTCAGTCACTACGATAGGTTGTTAGTGTAGGAGACAGCGGAGGAAGAGGAGGACGAGACTTAGAAAGGGTCGTCCCGGAATTCTTATTCTTAAGAATCCAACTTAACATTACGTTCCGTGAATTCAACAGGTACATGAAAGAGGAAATATATTTAAAGAGGAATAAAAAAATAACTTCATATCAACTACATGTTACGACACAATTGACCTTCACATGTCGTTTCACTTAAGTCAATAATTATATGTATATAGGAGAGAAAAAGTCTAAGAAAGGTGTAGTACCCTTAAGGTGTGTCATAAAACGTACCTTTCTTACTTTCTTACGTGTACGTAAGAGAAGATTCCAAATAAGTACGAAAGGTATTTTTTATGACATACCTTAAGAATGTTACACATACCAATATACGATCTACACCGATCCCTTTTTTTTTTTTTGTGTTTTGTCTTAATCTTACGACACAGTTATTTAGATGGAACATTTTCCTCTCTACCAACAGGAGTTCTCAGACACGAGTCAGTAGAGACTCAGAAACGTTGGGGTACCTGACATCGGTCCAAGGAGACACGTACCTAAAAGGTCGGTTCTTATGACCTTAGCCAACGGTAAAGGACGAGGTCCCTTAGAAGGGTTGGGTCCCTGACTTGGGTGTAGAGAACTGAGGGCGTAACCGTCCGTCTAAGAAATGACGACAGGTGGACCCTTCGGGTTTCCCTCTCCACGTATACAAATTAATGTTCATTTTTTCTTTCCTTTTGTGACATTCTCTTTTATCACACGAGACCCTTAGGTCTTCTCCCTTTACCTACCTCCTTTACCCGTTTTAGAATATCTCCTCCTCTATAAACTTGACCCAGAATTCACTGTCTCTACAAACCAACACACTTTTACAAAAAATTTTTACCGTTTACGTTTCCATTCAAACATCGGAATATTTTTATTATAACACATCCGGTTAAATTAACCTTGTTTTTACATCCTTCTGATCAAACGCTCGTATCCTACATTAACACCTTCGAACTTCTAATGTAGATGGATCTTATTCAACATTTTTACGACACATTTTACATTATGTTTAAATATAATAAAAAAGTCCGTAAAATTACATCTTATATATACCTTACTATTAAAATTCGATAGTGTGATTTACCGATAATCACTTTTTACAGTATTGTACTTATATAAAATCTTTTCTAGGTATATTATTACATCCACTTTATACTCTCGGACATCTTGGGGACTCAGAACCTATTCTTCTGAAATACAAAATTAAAAAAAGACATCTCCTCTTTTTACTTATATTTCCTCGATTTTGGATTTATAAAGTCTATCAAAAAAGAAGATACGTTTTTCGTGGTTAATAAAATTACACCATAAACACTATTTGTTATAAAAATAAGTAAACGTGTCGAACTCATTCGAACGTTCTTTGTACTATTCGTTGTTTCTTATTGACATGTTGTTCTTTGGTAAAAATAAAACGTATTCTACTTACATTCTTTGTAATTATTTTATGACACCCCTTATGTATAGTCTCCCGCAGTCGTAACATAATAACCATAATACAAACTTTACCATTTACAACTCCTTAAGAAGACTCCTTATTTTACTATCTATAATTGTTCAAAGGTTTTAGCTGATGAATATTAGGATAACGTTTATCACCTCTACCTCATATACTGTTACCTTGTAAGGGATTTTTAAGTGATATATACCGTCAAAAACGACCTAGTTAATGTTAAAGACTCTCGTTAAGACACGTGCACCGTAACAGAACTTCCTTCTACAGAGTAAGTCCGTAAGACGTGTTTTAGTAAATTAGTCGGACACGTGAGACACCCTTAGTCTCATAGAGTTAGTGTCAACTAAAATACCTAGGTTAAGATCTATTTAAAGGTGATGTATTTGACCAGAATAAAACGAATAAATTATATATATATATATACATTTATTTATGTGTGTGTGTGTGTGTATATATATATGTGTGTGTATATATACCGAAGGGATCACCGAGTAACCACTTCTTTGACGGACGGTAACCGTTAGGGGAACCGTAGGGGTTACAGTTCCCCTACACCTATGTTAGGGACCCAGTTCTTCTAGGGATCCCTTCCTTTACTGGTGGGATAAGTCAAAAGAACGGACCCTTTAGGGGACCTGTCTCCTCGAACCGCTCGATGTCTGTACCACAACGTTTCTCAGTCTATACTGAATCGTTGACTCCTGTATATATATATATATATATATATATATATATATATATTTCGTTTATTTTTCTTACATGGATGTGATAGCTAAAATAAAACGTTTATTTGTAAATCTAAGAATCTACATTCATGTATATCATATTATATCACTGTTTTTGTATCTAATTTTCTGGTTTAACGGAATAAAACCTCGGATAACAAAGGTGGACTCTTAATACGTTAGAATCTATAAATTGAAAAGATATGAAGTCAAAATAGTAAACTTTGGGATCTTAATCTCAATAACTTTCTCAATTTACTTTATGACATTCATTTAACACATCCTGTGTCACGGATCGTCCTTTACTCACGAATTATATAAAATCGTCAATGACAATGATACATTCAGTTAATTAGTGGAAATGATAATAAAAATAATGATATAATATAAATAGAAAAGAAGGGACCTCACAACCACTTTAACGCGTAGTTCACATTAATTCCTAGATTGTGTTCCCTGGGTCGGGTCACGAGGCACTGGCGGATCTACCCATCCTACCCTTACCCCACCCTCCCTCCGAGTTCTCTCTTCCCTATGTATACCGACTAAGCACAACCATGTCGTCTTTGGTCGTGTTGTAAAATTTCCTTAATAGGAGGATAATTTATTTTCACATTAATTCGTTACGACTAAGAACTAAGGAAGACTCATTGGAAGGAAGAAACGGTGTAAGACGTCAACGACCTCGAGACCCCGGGGGTTGTGACTAGGTACATACATAAGGTCTCCCAAGAGTAATATATGTATATAGATTCATGAAGTCAAGTGAAATGTTACTTTTGTCGAATACACATTATTCTAAATATTTTCTTACTTTAAATTCATCGATTTTGGTACTCATGGAGTCATTATAAAATATAAAATACAAACTTTATACACTAAGAGACATGGTATCCCCTTTAACCTCTCACATTTCATATTCTTAAGAATAAAATGGTCGGTGTAATAATCTTTCTTGTTCGTTTGGAATAGAAATCATGTAATTTCCTTTCCAGTGACTCGTCGAAAAGTAAAGGAAGCAACGCAAAAGGAAAGCCATGTTACAGTCAAGGTCCGTTCTCGTATAGTGAACAAGAAAGAAAGAAAAGAAAAGAAAAAAAAAAAAAAAAATGAGAAAGTTCTATGAATCCTTAGATTTTTATAGTAAAAAAAAGTGAACCGATAAAAAGTTTTTTCGGTGGTAAGATGAGAAAGTGGGAAGATGAAAAGAAATATAGGACGCCGGTATAAAAACGATACACTAAAAAGTCGACATCAACAAGCAAACCTTTTCCCAATTATAGTCAAGAACTGGGACACTTTATCCCCACTCTATTTTTCGACACACGAAACTATACTCTGTGGCATTTCAGTTGACTCCCTTCAGTCCCTTTAGGTTAAAACCCAAGAACGTTTGAATAGTCGAACGTTTGTTGAGTAGTGTAATATTTAATAAATGGACAAATATAAAGGTGTCGTTAAATAAATACCTGTTTTTTACGAGATTCGACTCGTCTTAGAAAAAGTTAGAGGTCATTGTAAAATTTCGTACGACTACTTTGATATATTTTTAGTATAACGAAATTTTTCTTACACATTCAGATAAAGATAAAAAATTTATTCAAATAAACATGGTAAAATCTAAGGTGTATATTCACTATATTAGGTCATAAACAGAAAGAGACAGACTGAATGAAGGGAACCAGGTAAGTATATATAAAAGACCTATATGGATCCTAACCCTAACGACCTAGTACACCATCGAGAAATTTTTTTTTTAATTTCTTGGAGGAATGACAAGAAGTATTACTGACGAGGTTAAATGTAAGGGTGGTCGTCACATCCTCTAATGAAAAAGAAGTTTGGGGAAAGGTCGTAAATAATAAACATTTGAAAAACTACTACCGGTAAGACAAGGGACACTCCACCATGTAGCAACATCAAAACTAAACGTAAAGAGATTAATAATCGTTACAACTCGTAGAAAGGTACACGGACATCCGGTACACATACAGAAGTGACCCTTTTACAGATGAACCCAGAAGATGGGTAAAAAACTAAACCGACAAAAAACTATAACTCAACATACTTGGTGTACATATAAAACTTATAATTGTGAAATAACTAACATAGAAAACGTTTGTAAAAGATGGTAAAACATTGTAGGAGAAATGTAAAACAACTACCAAAGGAAACGACATGTTTTCGAAAACTCAAATTAATCCAAGGTAAACGAATAAAAACGAAAATAAAGAAAACGAAACCCTCTCACTAGATTCCTTTGTGTCAATACTGAATACAGTCTCTTACAAAACGGAGATAAGAGAAAGTCCTCAAAATACCATATTATAGAATATAAATCCAGAAAGGTCTTAAAAACTCAAATAAAAACATGTACCATACTCCCTTACAAGAGTAAAGTAACAAAATGTACATCGACAGGTCGAAAGGATTGTAGTGAGTAACTTCTCTGATAGAAAAGAGGAAATATATAAGAACGGAGGAAACAGTATCTAATTAACTGGTTAAGTAAGAAAAATTTATCAAGTAAATAAATAAATAATTACTAAATCCCTGTTAATGGTACTCTAGATGGAAGACTCTTTTTTAAATTCACGTGTTATATAATAACAACTAATATCCGTGTTACAACATGTTGTCTAGAGACGTTGAATTATTATAGTGCATTGACTTTTACATATGGACAGGTTGTCGTTGAGAATAAAGGAGGAGAGTCAGAGACTGTTAGTAAACTAAAAAAAAATTCTATGAAGTATTCATTTTAGTAGGTCATTAATAGGAAACCTCTAGTCGTATAAAGTTAAACGTATTACATGAAGTCCAAGTAAGTATAACAACGTACGGTATCCTCAGGAAAGTAAAAATACCGACTTATTACAAGGGAACGTACATATACAGTGTGAATTTTTTGGATAAATAAGTGACTACCCGTAACTCCAACAATAATATCCAACTTATAACACTTATTACTACGTCATTTATACCTTCTATAGAGAAGGTCTAGGACTAAAGTTGAGAAGACCATATATATAGGTTTTTTACCATAACGACTCAATATACTATTAAGATAAAACCTTAATAATTTTTTCATGTATGTCATGACCGTATTTTTGTCTGACTTCATATACTTTATATACTTTTCCATGTGTTTTAGTGATTAGTAGTCCTGTTACCTTTAGTTTTGGTGTTATACTATACTGGAATTTAAACAATCCTACGGATTATAATTTTCATTATTATTGTTCACAATTACTCCTATATCTCTTTGTCTTTGGGAACATTGAAAAACACCCTCACACTCTATCATATCAACAAAACCCTTTGTCATACTTTACAAGAGTTTTTTAATTATGTATACGAAAAATAGAACTATCGTGGTTTATAATGAAAAATTTAAAGTTACAACGAGTCTATATAATAAATATGAATATGTAAATTAAGACTGTGATTGTTAAGTTTTTGTAAAAACATCTACATTTTCGTTTATGTTTATATGTCAGTAAAGATTGTACGTCATTTGAACTTTGTTTTTGATATTTATACGTTTATTAAACATCAGTCGTAAAACCTTCTAATGAATTCACCTTTAAAAGGGGTGTGAAGTGAAAGGAATCAATTCAAAAAAAAAAAAAAACTCCCCTTATCTTTCTTAATTCTTCCACAGATCGTCTTCCTTATTTATTCTTACAACGTTTACGGTCCTATATCATATTTTTGAACTCAAGGTTCATTACTTTCGTCTTCTTTACTTAAAATTTTTTAATTTGACTACTGTCCGTCATATTTTCATCACTTTGTTTCATTGGTCGGAGACTAGATATCCCGTTTTTTTACTTAAGTACCCATTTCCGTCTAGTTAAGAGATGAACCAAACAGTTGTGGCCGACCGTCCTCTTAACCCATCATAAATTATGGTTGAAGGTGACCACCGAGTCTACTAGTTCTTAGACGAACGTCACGTTCTCTGGACCCAAACTAGGGACCTAGTCCTTCCAGAGGACCTCTTCCCTTACCGTTGGGTGAGATCATAAGAACGGACCTCTTAAGGTACCTGTCTCCCCGGATCACCCGATGTCAGGTACTCTAACGTTTCTCAACATGTGTTGACTGACGTACTGATTGTGAAAGTGTACACACACACAAAAAAAAAAAAAAAAGAAGGTTATCCACCTCTCACCTTCTAATCGACAAACAAGGTCGAGACCGGACCCTTCAGTCTTACGACGGTTGACAAAACTATCCTCCTCCAAACTGTCGTCTAGTCGAGGAACGAGTCGGAGTGACTTTGGTTTGTCCATTCGTCAAGACAGCCTTAAACGGATATTATCCCACCTATAAAGGTTTTAACAAAAGACAAGTTTATGCAGGAAAATCCCTTGTCCCAAGTGAGCATCCGAAACAAACAATTAAAAAAAAAAAAAAGGACAACCTCTAAGACCCGATCTTAGAAAGTGTCTTAAGACGGGTCCTGCGTATCCTCCGTTATTCTTTTGGGTCCCCTAAGTGGTAACACACTAGGGAGTTCCCTATTCTTACTCTTACTCTTATGAGAATAAGAATACTGAGCTCGAGTAAGAGTATTCGAGAATAAGAGTACTGATTTATAGGGATCTGTCAGGTGTAAGAACAAAGATGGAAAGTCTCAGAATATGAACAAATAACACAATACAGCTCCTCTAAAAATCAACATCCACCCTATTAGGATCTCTTGACTTTACTAAGACAAACCTACCTTCTTCACGTGTAACGAGATAAAACAAGATAAGTAGTGTAGACGTCCACAAAAGGTAAGAGAGTGTGATCAGAAATCTTTACGTCTAAAGATTTGATAAAAAGGAAGACATGCCACTATAGAAAGCTTATGAGTGGACTCTTAGTATAACTCATCTATTTCCTGTTTAGTGACGGAAATCGATTCCCAGGTATGAGAGAGAAGAGTAATCCTTCAATAAAATTTCTAATATGATATTACTAAGTCTCTTTTATTCCTTGAATGGTTACAGTCCACAGTTCCTTGAATGTGGAACCACTACTGACTTGGAACTAAAAATTGGTCCAAACACTCTAAGGTTCGGTCAAAAATAAAAAAGAAAATGACGTAATAGGAGAAACTTATCTTAAAAACGAAACGAAAGGTAACAGTTATTCAACTATATAGTACTCAGGAACTGTATCTCTAGTTAATGTATTTTTATATAATATATAGTTTATATATATTAATATAGCATATTATATATACTTTTTTATATAATATACATATAATATAGTTTTATATACGTTTTCATAGTTAATATAAAAATTCGGATCACGAATCGTATATGATTTATAAATTATCTCGAACAAAGAATTTATCCACGATTAACTTCGGAGGAAATTAAAAAAATTCTCTCTCGTTATGGAAAACTTCTTTAATTTCCCATGTGACTTTATACTCTTATTTTTCTTTTATTAAGGATCTTTTTTTTGTGGAAAAAGGTATACTTTTCTTTCCTTTTGAATGTCCGCGAATATTTCTTTTCTTTTTTTAAACTTTATTTATATTTTATTCCCGTCGAATTGGACTTTTTTCTTGTACTTTCCTTAATAATTTAGTTGAAGAAAGTTGAAATAGAGGGTTCAGTAGTCAATTTATACGGTCTACTTCTCAGACACTATCTCTTGTGAACGACCTAGTTTTGGTTCTTACTTTCCATTCGAATGCTAAATACTGTTTACAAATAGTACACAAAAAGTTGAATTTCCTTTTCTTTTTTTTTTAGGATTTATACAGGTCTAACGGTTTTCAAAACAAAAAATGTATTTGTTTACATAGGTCTCTGTTTCTTTATAAACTATAGATACTTTTGAAAGAAGATTTGAAAACAAGTTACTCATCTTATATTCATATGAACTTTAAGAGTTTTGAAACAATCGTCGTTTCTTTATGTGTCATACTCGAATTAAAACTATAAGGAAGTTTCTCATTTACCTTGTTTTATGATTTTATAAGAAGTTTGTGTCAAAGTAGATTTTTAAGAAAGTATTTTCGCTACTTCCTTGTAATTGACAATTTTCTTATCACTAGTAAAATAAAGGAAGATCCTTTAAGTCAGTATTCGTCGTTCCTCTATTATGATGTATTAATTGGTTCTGGATTATCGATTACAAAGAAATAGAAGTATTATAAATTAAACCAATTCTACTTTAATGAGACTTTAATAAAATATCTTAAACGTATACAAATATTTTTTCATTAGAACGGACTTCTTAAGGTACCTGTCTCCCCGTACTACCCGATATCAGGTATCCCAACGTTTCTCAGTCTGTGTTGACTTCACCGAAACGTGTTGAGTTGTTGTTGTATTTTAGCTATAAAAGTATAAATAAAAGTACAAACATTACACATATAAAGTAAACAAATATTTACATACATAAACTTATAATTTTCGTTACCTTTGGTATCGTCCCATCATTCCGTTTTATTTTATAGATAAATCCGATCACACCTTTGACCATTATAAGAAAAAGGTTCATTAATCAATTTTGTAATTAAAGATGTTTGTGAGTAACTCCTCCGTCCTACTGAATTTGGTATCGGTGTTATACCAACAGAATATTTCTGTGAATAGTTCCCTTCTATCCAACGACTTTTACTTGAGTACCAGTGTCGGACCAATTTGATTCTCTATGCAAAAAGTGACATTTCCCTCTTTTTTTCAAGGTTGTACGTCAGTCTTAATTTAAGATGGACGTTGTGTTGGCAGACCATCATCGGAACAGTGTATTTTCTTCTTCCAACGTAAACTGTGTCGAATGGATGAAAAGTGACGTTAAAAAAAGGGAAAAGAAGACAAGAAAATTCCCTTCTCTACTTACTTATCTCACCATCTCCACCAGACCTTTATGGTAAGTATCGTACACAAACATTATATAATTAAATAAAACGGTCTTTCCTCTTTTGAGATCGTCTAAGTGTCAACTCATAAGAGTGATATTTTCTAAGTAAACTATGATTTCGTCCTGTTAAAAATTTCAACCTTTACTTATATCTTCGAGTAAGTCAAGTCAAGTCAAGTCAACGAGTCTGCACAGGTTGAGAAACGTTGGGAAACCTGAAGTTGGGTGGTCTGAAAGGACAGGAAGTGGTAGAAGACCTCTGACGAGTTTGAATACAGGTAGCTCAGGTCACTACTGTAGGTTAGTAGAGTAGGAGACAGTAGGGGAAGAGAAGGACGGAAGTTAGAAAGGGTCGTAGTCCCAGAAGAGGTTACTCAGTCCAGAAGCGTAGCCACCGGTTTCATAACCTCGAAGTCGAAGTCGTAGTCAGGAAGGTTACTTACAAGTCCTGATTAAAGGAAATCCTAACTGACCAAACTACAGGAACATCAGACTCCCTGAGAGTTTCTCAGAAGAAGCCGTGGCGTCAAGTGTCTTCGAGAAACAGAACGAAATTAAAGTTAAAAAGTTCAAGATGAAACAAATTCATTTACTCGATGTCTCAGTTTTAAAAGACCGTAACATCAATCAAAAGTAATAAGTGGTATACGACATTATTATTATGTAGTTTATTACACGAATACAAAAATTTAAAATACATAATATTTTTTGATAAGGGAATTTTTAAAGTTAGATCAAATACTAATCTGTTCTTTAAACATTTGAAATTTTGATTTTTCTCTTCGTTCTAAACACAATTAAAGAAAAATTTAAATTAAAAATAAAATATAACCTTATATCAAATAAATGTTACAACACAGTAAAAGTCTATATGTCGTTACACTAAGTCAATATTAATATGAGAAAAAGAAAGTCTAAGAAAAGGGTATATTCAATAATCTCTTATAACTCATCTTAAGGGACACCATATCTCATCCAGGACTAACTAAAAGATAACATATATATCATCGCATATACACACAAACGTTGGGATACCTAGTATTGGCAGTCCGAAGAAACAGGTACCTTAAGAGGTCCGTTCTTATGAACCCACCCAACGGTACGGGAAGAGGTTCCCTAGAAGGGTTGGGTCAATAGTTTGAACACAGAGAATACAGAGGACGCAACCATTCCGTCTAAGGAATGGTGATCACGGTGGACCCTTTGGTATCATCACGTATATAAACACAATTAAAGATAAAAGAACTTTCATATTGTAGTTACATTATATACTTTATAAAGATGTCTAAAAACCCTGGTAAAACTAAAATTTAAAGGTGACCGGTAAGTCTCCCTTTCATAGACACTTGTTTCATACAAATAGTAAACCGGACGGTACCACCAACAACACTTCGACATGAGGAAAAATTTGTATCGACACATCATCTCGGACTTCAGTCCGTTCAACTAAGGAGGTCAAGGTAAGAAGAAAGAGTTCTAACGAAACCGATAAGCTCCAAAAAACATAAAGGTATGTTTAGAACTTTAATAAACAAGATCAAGACACTTTTTACACCGACCATCGAACTATCCCTAACGTATCTTAAACATTTAACGAAACCCATCATATGAGTAAAAGTGATATAACTAAGAAGGCTAGGTACTTGTACCATATAAAGAGGTAGATAATCACAGGAGAAACTAAAGAAAGTAGTCACAAAATATCAAAAGATATATATCCAGAAATCAAAGAAATCCATCTATATAAGGATTCATAAAATAAGAAAAGTAACGTTACCACTTACCTTAACAAAGGAATTAAAGAAAAAGATGAAAGAGTAATAAGCACATATCCTTTCGTTCCCTAAAGACACACAACTAAAATATAGGACGTTGAAATGATATAAGTAACTAATCGAGATCATTAAAAGACCACCTCAGAAATCCCAAAAGGTACATCTCCTAGTACAGTAGACGTNAACGTTACCACTTACCTTAACAAAGGAATTAAAGAAAAAGATGAAAAAGTAATAAGTACATATCCTAACGTTCCCTAAAGACACACAACTAAAATATAGGACGTTGAAATGACATAAGTAACTAATCGAGATCATTAAAAGACCACCTCAGAAATCCCAAAAGGTACATCTCCTAGTACAGTAGACGTTTGTCACTCTCAAAATGAAGAAGAAAAGGTTAAACCTAAGGAAAATAAAGAAAAAGACGAGACTAACGACACCGGTTTTGAAGGTCTTGATACAACTTATCATCGCCACTTTCACCTGTGGGAACAGAACAAGGACTGAAATCCCCTTTACGAAAGTTAAAAAGTGGTAACTCCTATTACAAACGACACCCAAACAGTATATATCGAAAATAATACAACTCCATACAAGGAAGATAAGGACGAAAGACCTCTCAAAAATAGTATTTACCTACAACTTAAAACAGTTTCCGGAAGAGACGTAGATAACTCTATTAGTATACCAAAAATAAAAAGTTAAACAATTACACCACTTAATGTAACTAACTAAACGCCTATAACTTCTTGGGAACGTAGGGACCCTGTTTCGGGTGAACCAGTACCACATACTAGAAAAATTACACAACAACCTAAGACTAACGATCTTAAAACAACTCCTAAAAACGTAGATACAAGTAGTCACTATAACCGGACATCAAAAGGAAAAAACACTGTAGAAACAGTCCAAAACCATAATCCCACTACCACCGGAGTATCTTACTCAAACCTTCAAATGGAAGGAGACGTTAAAAGACCTTCTCAAACTCCTCCTATCCACAATCGAGAAGAGCTTTAAAAACCATCTTAAGTCGACACTTCGGCAGACCTGGACCCGAAAACAAACGACCTTCTAAAGACTAATGGCAAAGTTAAAGACACGAACACTACCCAGACAATTCTAAAAGATAAAGAAGGACCAAGTCAAAACCTTTTAACATGAAAAGATTCTTAAACAGGTAAAGAAGGCGCAACAGGTAAAATAACCGTATGTTGACGACTATCATCAGAGAAAACTAGGAAACATAAAGACACAACAGACAACACTAGAGAGGTAAAAGTAAAGATTAAAATAACTAAACTAANTTTTATTTGAGTTTTACCTAATTTCTAGATCAGTTAAAATAAATAGGAAAGTTTCTTGGTCGAAAACCGAAACAACTAAAAACGATACCAGAGAAAACAAAGAAAACGTAAATAAAGACGGGAGGGTCTTAAGACCTTTATTTTCGTTTTTATTTGTTTACCCTAGATTAATTTTAATTTTCGAAGACGTGTTGTTTCCTTTGATATTTGTTCCACTGAAAAAAGAACAAAGAACTCCATACGGACATAACGATACTTGNGTTGACTGTTTGTTGATTAGAGTTTTTATATGTTCGTTGAATACGTCGAGTTAAGGTCTTTTTATTTGCTGGGTTAGTTTTTTACCCGGTTTCTTGATTTTTCTGTAAAGAGGTTTCTTCTATATGCGTACCGATTGTTTGTGTACTTTTCTACGAGTTGTAGTGAGTAATAATCTCTTTACGTTTAGTTTTGGTGTTACTCCATGGTGAAGTGTGGTCCGTCTTACCGACGCTAGGTTTTTAGACGTTCGTTATTTACGACCTCTCCCACACCTCTTTTCCCTTGGGAGGATGTGACAACCCACCCTTACGTTTGATCATGTCGGTGATACCTCTTGTCACACCTCTAAGGAATTTTTTAACGTTTATCTTGATGGAATACTGGGTCGTTAGGGTGACGACCCGTATGTGTGGCTCCTTTGGTCTTAACTTTCTCTGTGTACATGGGGTTACAAGTAGCGTCGTGACAAATATTATCGGTCCTGTACCTTTGTTGGATCTACAGGTAGTCGTCTACTTACCTATTCTTTCGACACCATGTATATGTGTTACCTCATAATGAGTCGGCAATTTTTCTTAAGTAAACTTAGTCAAGACTACTCTACCTACTTTGACCTCGGCTAATATGTCTCACTTCATTCGGTCTTTCTTTTTGTGGTTATGTCCTATATATACCTTAAATCCTTCTACCGTTACTGCTGGGACATACGTTCTGTCCTCTTTTCTGTGTCTACACATATTACCTGAAAACCTGAGTCTCCCTCTCCCTCTCCCACCCTACTAAACCCTCTTACCGTAAGATTGTACATATGATAATACATTCTTAACTTAGCGGTCAGATACAGACTGCGTCCTATGTCGAACGAACCCCGACCACGTACCCCTACTGGGTCTCTCTACAATACCCCTCCCTCCACCCTCCCCCCAAGTACAAACCCTTACGTACATTCTTAATTTCTAAAATTTTAAATTTTTTATTTTTTGATTTTTTATTTATTTATTTATTTATTTGTATCGACACGGAGACTGTGGAACGTCACTTCCACCGATCTGAGTATCGTCGACTAAGTCAATCGTTTTACATTCCGTTTTGTTTCCCACACACTAAACTTCTTCCAATGAATACTACAACTACTTTTTATGGAACGCTTTAAAAAAAAAAATAGTGATTTTGATACATCTTGACCCACTAAGCATTTAACAATTAAACACGAGTGATTAATTAATACGAATTTTTCAGATAAGTATTGTATAGTCGTATGGAAGGTTGTACGTACGAATGACTATTTTACTTTCTCTCGGTTAACTATTTTTATACCTTCATAATTACCTCACGTTTAAATGACTTAATTTCGGATTTCTCCTCGTTACTTATTTATTAGATAATCCTTTAACAACGAGTCCGGTCTTCTTACGAGTTCTTAGGTTGAATAAACAACGACTTCTTAACTATGAAATTGGATGTGACTATCTAAAAAAAAGAATTTAATGTTTTATCTTACAAATCGTGATTATACTTAAAACTTTAATGTTTTGTCTTCCGAAACGAACACCGAGTCGACCATTTCTTAGACGGACGTTACACCCTCTGTACCCAAGTTAGGGACTTAACCCTTCTAGGGGACCTCTTCCCTTTTCGATGGGTAAGGTCATAAGACCAGATCTCTTAAGGTACCTGACATATCAGGTACCCCAGGGTCTCAGTCTGTGTTGACTCACTGAAAGTGAAAGTGAAATTCATTGTCTTCCCAGAACAAGGATTTTCAATCCGTGAGATTGTCCTTATACCTTACAAGATCCTCGTTGAAGTTTGGACTCCTTAAACGGTAAATATAGATATCTGACATCCCAGATGAACTTCAATAGGAGGAATTCTCTATTTGATCGTCAACAAGTGGAATTTCTTTACTTTACATCCTTTCAAAATGTAAATTCTAATAGACATGTTTCTACATAAAGTTAACTAACCACTCGATTTTATTTAAAACCTTTTTACAACTTTCCGTTTGTCAAGATAACAGATATTTCAAGAAACTTCGTGATTTTAAGGTAGTAAGATGCTATTAAGTGGACCTGATATATTATGTCCAAAGACTGTGACATCAATATGGACAGCAATAAGTACAGGACAGTAGTAAAATTTCGAGTTTATATATATATTATATATATTATATATTAGGTTATATATTATCACAACCGTTTTTCTACATCTCATATAGAAAAATAATAAAAATGAGTGTCTCTAGTAAGATCTTATACGTTAACAAACCGTTACGTTCACTATTTTTGGTCTGTACAACTCTCTAGATATCCATACCTATTTAGAATAGAACAAAAGGAGAGATTTGAACCGTCGATGAAAACTGTAAAGAGTTCAATTAGGTAGTTCAAATCTCTTGTTTAGTACTGTATAAGTTCGTGATTTAAAATTAACCGATCCTTATCGAAACCAAGGACAGAAAAACCTTATTTGACGTTGTATATCTCTCCCCAAAGACAGTACTACAAAACAAAAATAAAGTATGTCGTCAGGTCTTCTTAACAAGAAGAAAAGGTTTAATCTTTAGTCTATTGACAAAAAAGAAAGAAAAATATTATTCCTCCAATTCTTAAAGGTTTCTATTTATTTACTTGTCCTTAATTTAAACTCGGTTGTTTTTACTTATATTATTAAATTATTTTCTTAACACAAGAAGGGTCCACCGAGTCACCATTTATTAGGTGGACGGTTACGTCCTCTGTGGTCTCTGTACCTAATCTAGGGACCCAGACCTTCTAGGGGACCTCCCCCTACACCATTGGATGAGACGATAAGAACGGACCTTTTAGGGTACCTGTCTTCTCGGACCATCCGATATCAGATATCTCAATGGTTCTCAGTCTGTGTTGACTCACTGACTGATACGTGTGTGTTATTATCTTAAGTCACTCAGTCATTATATATGTATATATCGATCTCTCACTGTTTCCCTAAATGATACACCCTCATAAAATCGCCAACATCCCGGGGATTCCTTCAATGCATACCTACACTCTCAACCTGACACTTCTTCCGACTCGCGACTTCTTAACTACGAAAACTTGACACCACAACCTCTTCTGAGAACTCTCAGGGAACCCGACGTTCCTCTAGGTTNGATATCTCAATGGTTCTCAGTCTGTGTTGACTCACTGACTGATACGTGTGTGTTATTATCTTAAGTCACTCAGTCATTATATATGTATATATCGATCTCTCACTGTTTCCCTAAATGATACACCCTCATAAAATCGCCAACATCCCGGGGATTCCTTCAATGCATACCTACACTCTCAACCTGACACTTCTTCCGACTCGCGACTTCTTAACTACGAAAACTTGACACCACAACCTCTTCTGAGAACTCTCAGGGAACCCGACGTTCCTCTAGGTTGGTCAAGTAAGATTTCCTCTAGTCGGGACCCTAAAGAAACCTTCCTTACTACGATTTCGACTTTGAGGTCATGAAACCGATGGAGTACACTTCTCAACTGAGTAACCTTTTCTGAGACTACGACCCTCCCTAACCCCGGTGCCCCTCTTCCCCTGCTGTCTCCTACTCTACCGACCTACCGTAGTGACTGAGCTACCTGCACTCAGACTCACTTGAGACCCTCAACCACTACCTGTCCCTCCGGACCGCACGGCACTAAGTACCCCAGCGTTTCTCAGCCTGTACTGACTCGCTGACTTGACTTGACTTGACTTGACTTCCTTCCATGAGAGGTTTTTGACTTTTTGATTCCTTTGTTCCTTCCTTTGTTATATCCTTAATGGTTGTTCTGATTCGAAGAGTGAAACCACATTTTTACCCCTAAACGATTATGTACAACTTCTGATCTTTTAAAGTCGGGATGACCGATATTCTATACCACTAAACTGGTTCAGTCTGAACTCCTCCTTAAGAACCGGTAAAAAGTGTTAGTTACATACATCTTTTATACCCGACGATCCATACGTGTGGTTCCAGATGAATCTGTTCCCTTATTTCAGGTTGGATTTTGACAGACTCTAAATTATCGTAGATGTTAAATCTGAGTTCAAACCGTATATACTATAGATTATAACTGAAAAATTTTAATTTAAATAGTTTCATCAAAATACTTTTCCTTCACAAAGTCAATAAGAGTTCTCACGAACCTTTTACGTGTAAGAAGTAAATTTGAAATACGTCCACTTACTTTTAAACGTATTTATCCATACGGTGTTTCTGATATTCTTAGTCTCAAACTGATTTTCTTTTTGTTCGTAGAAGGAGAGTACGTAGAATCACGAAACACGGAACATGTACGTACGATTCAGCGAAGTCAACACAGACTAATACACCGCACGACGTCAAGTACCCTAACGTTTATCAACCTGTACTAAATCGTTGACTTGTTGTTATTCGAAAGGTCTTCTTCCAATATTGTTCTCTAAAATGTCTGATGATTATGTTCAAACGTATTCACATGTGAGTCAGTGAGTCAACATAGACCGAGAAACACTGGGGTACCTGACATCGGGTGGTCCGACAATCCAGGTACTTTAAGAGGTCCGTTCTTATGATCTCGTCGAAAGGTAAAGAAGGAGGTTCCCTAGAAGGACTGGGTTCTTAATTTGGAAGTAGAAGACACCGAAGACGTAACCGTCCGTCTAAGGAATGGTAACTCGGTGAACCCTTCGGGGTTATTTCCAGTGGTGTAGAACTTCAATTTTGGGATTGGAACCTAGTTTTCAGTTCAATTGAGAGACATGATAGTAAGGATCACTTTCTACTTGTTCAGAAAGAAACAAAAGGTCACGTAAGATAGAAGTGTCATTTCAAGAGGGGGTTTCTAATTGTTTGGACCCTTACTTGAGTGTGTTCGAAACCAACTTGAGCAGGACTCATAAGTCGTTAAAGAAATGTTATTATTCAACCTGAAACCTTTACATTCAATACACCAATGGAGACAATTTTAAGGTAAATGACTAACTAAATTTTGGACCTTCTGAAATCCCCTTCTAAAAGGGATACACAAACCCGTTTAGAGGAGATCCTTCCTATATTAAATTTAGTTTATTAAAGTTTAGTACTAACTTTAGTGATCAGCCCTTCTGAACATTAGTTACGAATACACTTTTTTTGCTCATACACATCGAACTATGTTGGAGTCACATAAAAAGAGTATCGAGTCTACGACTACAACATCCCCTATGTGTGTAACACTTCGTCACATAACAAAACGTAATGTAGACAGTAATGTAATCTTTTGGTAAACCGTACAAATCAGTACGGATACTATGTGGGTAAGTAGAGACCCACGAATACACCATGGTTGTACGACGAAACGAATCACTAAAATAAAAATGAGGAATAAAGGGAAGTCTCTGAGACCCCTATTACCTTCCGTCCACAAAAACGTAACAATGATCAGGAAATACGTAGATAATCGACAAGTCAAGTCAAGTCAAGTCAAGTTAACGAGTGAGCACAGGCTAAGAAACGCTGGGGTACTTAGCGTCGTGCGGTCCGGAGGGACAGGTAGTGGTTGAGGGCCTCAAGTGAGTCTGAGTGTAGGTAGCTCAACCACTACGGTAGGTCGGTAGAGTAGGAGACGGTAGGGGAAGAGGAGGACGGGGGTTAGGGAGGGTCGTAGTCTCAGAAAAGGTCACTCAGATGAGAAGCGTACTCGACCGGTTTCATGACGTCAAAGTCGAAATCGTAGTAAGGAAGGTTTCTTGTGGGTACCCGACCAGAGGAAATCTTACCTGACCAATCTAGAGGAACGTCAGGTTCCCTGAGAGTCCTCAGAAGAGGTTGTGGCGTCAAGTTTTCGTAGTTAATAAACCACGAGTCGAAAGAAGTGTCAGGTTGAGAGTGTAGATATGTACTAGTGACCTTTTTGGTATCGGAACCAATCTGCCTGGAAACAACCGTTTCATTACAGAGACGAAAAGTTATACGACAGATCCAACCAGTATTGAAAAGAAGGTTCCTCATTCGCAGAAAATTAAAGTACAATCCATTATGTATAAACACTAACTCTGATTAGGAAAAAATAAAAGAGACATAACGGTCCTTGGATGGTAACTTTGTTAATAGTACCGTCACTTAAAATCTAAAAATAAACATTATAAACTCCCCATAGATAAAGACAACTTTTATTAGTATGGACCCTCGTCTTAAGTCACAGGAACGAGTGACGACAGAGAACACCGATGTGTCATGAGTCGTGTATTATCGACAATTTCTTTATAAATAACCGATTTAATCATTAAACTTACTTATTTATATAAAATTATACAGGAAAAAGTATTACGATATAGACATTTTGTCACCGTATTTTACTGAACTATATAAATATCTCGTCGAAAATCGTAATTCATCAAGACCATAATCAATTTAATGTATGATTTGACTATACTTGTTCTCTAGACTTTTGTCACTCAATTTTCCACTTAGAAATAAAAAGTAAGTGGGTAGTCATACCAAAACTCATAAGACTCCAGTAATTCGAACGAGGATAAATGACACAATAAATCTCAGACCTAAAATAATTATCAAAGTTTAACTATTCGAAATTTTTTGTACTCTGTCATCTATAAGTAAGTTTACCAAGGAATTTATACGATAACTGGTCATACTTATTCACAAAATATTCATAACCAAATAGAGTTTTAAAAATGAATTTAAAATAAAGTTTGAAAAAAATAGTTCACAATTTTTGACATACTATATATATACGTCTATCTACAGAAGATGTACTCCGTCAGAAAAGAATCAGACGTTTTCATCTACTTGATACTTATCATACTAATGTAAATTCAACCTATTTGTGTGTGTACACACTGAACCATGGGTTTTCTGTAAAAACTCGTTATACAAACATCATTAGTAGACACCCTTAAATATCTTCTCTCACTGAAATATGAATTATCTAAAGACATTTCATACTTGAAATTTCTAAAAATACCGAAAAAATTGGTCTTGTTTATATAAAATTTCTATTAATTTAAAACTTCGGTATCAAGAAGTATTACTATGTATAAAATTAGTAAAAACTGTCTCGGTTTCTTAATTCGGTTTTTTTATTTGTTTTGTTTAAAAAACTACAATTTTTAAATAGAAGTGTTTTAAAAAATTTACACTTTCATCATCGATTTGGGAATAGAAAGGCCTTAGGTCCTACATCAATTATAAAAGTTTTTATTTTATGGTATTTATACTTTAGTCAAAACCTTGACGATAAACTTTGCTTACTTGGTTACTTGATATCGATTTATACACGGTCAAAAGATGTTTGGACTATACTTTTAATAAAGATTTAAATTAGACTTTTTTGGACGTCTCAAATTAAAGCAGATATTCTCTGAGTCAAATTAGCTCAAACCGACAAATAAGATATTTTAAGATATTTTAAGGTTTTATCACGTATGAATAAACTGGGTCGATTAGTGTCGTCAGTCTTGTTATCGAAAGGAAAGAATTTTGCAAAGAACTTTTGAAATTCATTCACTATACCTCTCATTCTCTCTCTGCCCCTGGAACGTTATGAATATAACTTGTTATTAATCATTACTTTGACTACGTCGGATTTCTTTCGTTATCATAAACTCTTTATAAACGGTGAAGTGGACATTCTGTGTGATACGAAATACTTAAATCGAGGTACTTACTCGTGAAGTCAACTTCAAAATATAAAATGTAAAGTTTAAAGTCGAGTCTTCTGAATTTAAAATGAAAGTCTTAGATTGGATACACTGTAGAACTTTGGAAACGACCTTACTGGTATTTTTTACATGTACAAGTGAGGACTTATTATCGTGTCCCTAAGTGTCTTATAGAGTAAACGTTTACATATTGATTAAAAAAGTGTTATAAAGAAAATTAGGAGCACCGATTGAACACTCCCTTCGATAGAGGTAAATTTTCTAATCCTTCGGTCAGGTTTCAGGACGACGGTCTGACATGGACCCTGAACTTGGGTCCGTCGTCAGACCGAGACGTCTAGTCAGTGATTTGATAGTATGATATGTTCACGAAGTCTGAATAAACAATATATGACCTGAGAGTAGAGAATCGGTGGGGAGGGGGGTCAAAATCATCACCACACAGAAATCACATCAATAAACGAATCACATCTAGACATTCCCAGAGGGTCCACGTGGGAGAATTAGTGTTGGTGGAAAAAGGACGTTTAATAAGTTAGAAGATTTTAAAGTATAAATAGTGAAGAATATCAAGTCTACCATTTCTTTGACAGACGTCACGTCCTCTGGGTCCAACCTAGGAACCCAGACCTTCTAGGGGACCTCTTTCTTTATCGATGGATGAGGTCCTAAGAACGGTTCTCTTAGGGTACCTGTCTTCTCGGACCGCCCGATGTAAGATACTCTCAGACTGTTCTGACTTACTGTGAAAGTGAAAGTATAAAGGAGTGTCCAATTACTGGGTTTATACGTAGGAGTCAGGTGGAGGAAAATGATAAATGAACGCTTCAGAGGTAATAAGGTGTTTAGAAGGAGAGAAAAAAAGAAATGTTAATAAAACAACTTCTTAAGTCCGATAAACTACTGACGTACGAAGAAAGAGAAACATGAAGGTCGTTGAGATAGGTCTTAATTTCAGTGAATCTACACTAGTGAAAACGTCGAGAACGACTACAACACAAGAAAGTAGTCCTCTATAAAGTAAAAACCAACAGAGTCAAAAATACTACAATCGTAGACAACAATACGTAGACTACAATCGTAGATTTAAGTACCGATCTAGGTACTTAAATCTAACTTGAACTTTTTACTATAAAATTCCAATAGTAAAGAAAAGTTAATAATCTATCGTATGAAGATCTTTCTATGAAAAGGGGGGGAGGAATGGATCACCATGTCAAGTAGATCATCTCTGTTATATTAATAAAAGGAAAATGAACACTCAAACTTTCTATTATTTTATCAAATGAAGTTTTCACTCTGAAAAAAAGGGACATTGTAGTACCTCTTTGGTGACTAAATTCGTATCAAAACTAGTCAAAAGATGAATATAGAAAGACCACACGAAAATAAAAGACGTCCATACGATAAAACGATGTAAGAAAAAGGAATATTATTGAGAACCCAAACTCGGTATTGTGAAAAGATAACAATTGACAATACACTTTAGTCAAAAGGACCTATAAAATTTCCAATCAAGTCCCATCGAAAATATTGAATTATCTCGACGAAGGACAACAAAAATACGTTAAAAGTTTTTTACTACTAAACTTAAGACTCTAAAAGAACAAGACCAGATAAGGGAGTGTACGGCGAACTTTCAGTAAAAAGAAGGGAAGATATAAAAGACAAGATGAAAAATTTCTAAAATAAGAGTACTTAACGAAGAGTTGGTTCTCGGTACACGATCTTCTTTTAATAACGATAAGACAAAGTTTTCAACTATTAATAGACGAGGTCCGAAAAAAAAAAAATTAATTAAATAAAAAAAATTTAAAAAATAAAAAAAATTTAAAATTTTAGAAATTAAGAATGTACGCAAGGGTTTGTACTTGGGGGGAGGGTGGAGGGAGGGGTGTTGTAGAGAGACCCAGTAGGGGTACGTGGTCGGGGTTCGTTCGACGTGGGATGCAGTCTGTACCTGACCGCTAAGTTAAGAATGTACTGTCATATGTACAATCTTAAGGGTAAGAGGGTTTAGTAGGGTGGGAGAGGGAGAGGGAGACTCAGGTTT
>SJYO01020080.1:29844148-30195884 GCA_006410555.1 Capra ibex
CCACAATCTTTCACTAGATCAAAGTAAGAAAATGTTCACCAACTGGTCAAAAGGGTCGTGGTGAACAATTTCTCTAACAGAAATGAGGTAACATATAAGAACGGAGGAAACAGTTTCTATTCCACAGGTATACACACACCTAAATAGAGACCCGAAAGATAAAACAAGGTAACTAGATATACAGACAGAAACACGGTCATGGTATGACAGAACTACTGACACCGAAACATCATCTCGGACTTCAGTCCGTTCAACTAAGGAGGTCAAGGTAAGAAGAAAGAGTTCTAACGAAACCGATAAACTCCAAAAAACATAAAGGTATGTTTAGAACTTTAATAAACAAGATCAAGACACTTTTTACACCGACCATCGAACTATCCCCGAAAAATCTGGATTGATCTTGCAAACATGAGTGGACTATTATTTAACGATTTACACGGAAAATAAAAGTCGATGAGGAGATTTTAACTGTGCAGTACGGAAAGAAATCCGAGAATCCATGATTATAATTAGGAATAAAGAAACTTTTACAAGTACTATAAGTATTATAAATTAACGAGACAGAGATCGTAAGTGAAAAATTTTACTGACCCAAAGAAAAGAAAGACATTTACTATAGGTTCACAGAATTAAAGACACTGTGTCATACAGTGTCCATAGTCGTTTAAAAGGTAAGACATAACATAGGTATTGAATTTTTTTTTTTTTTAGAGACGAAACAGTAGGGAAAGTCAAGTCAGTGTATCAACACACACTGAGTAACGTTGTGGTACTTGGCGTCGTGTGGTCCGGGGGGACAGGTAGTGGTTGAGAGTCTAAGGTAGGTTTGGGTACAGGTAACTCAGTCACTACGGTAGGTTGGTAGTGTAGGAGACAGCAGGGGAAGAGGAGGACGGGAGTTAGAAAGGTCGTAGTTCCAGAAAAGGTTACTCAGCCGAGAAACGTAGTCTACCGTTTTCATGACCTCAAAGTCGAAGTTGTAGTCAGGAAGGTTACTTGTTGGTCCTGACTAGAGGAAATCCTAACTGACCAACCGAGAAGAACGTCAGGTTTCCTGAGAGTTCTCAGAAGAGGTTGTGGTGTCAAGTTTTCGTAGTTAAGAAGCCGTAAGTCGAAGAAATGTCAGGTTGAGAGTGTAGGTATGTACTGGTGACCTTTTTAGTGTCGGAACTGATCTACCTGGAAACAACTGTTTCATTACAGAAACGAAAAATAAAAAATAAGCAAAAAACCCCCCCACATTTTAAAAAAATTATATTTAAATAAATAAAATTATCCTCCGATTAATGAAATGTTATAACATAACCAAAACGGTATGTAGTCGTACTTAGGTGGTGCCCACATGTGTACAAGGGATAGGACTTGGGAGGAGGGTGGAGGAAGGGGTAAGGTAGGGAGACCCAGTAGGGTCACGTGGTCGGGGCTCGTAGGACATAGTACGTAGTTTGGACCTGACCGTTAAGTAAAGTGTATAATATAATGTGTACAAAGTTACGGTAAGAGGGTTTAGTAGGGTGGGAGTGGGAGAGGGTGTCTCAGGTATTCTGTCAAGATATGTAGACACAGAGAAAACGACAGAGTGTATGTCCCAATAGTAATGGTAGAAAGATTTAAGGTATATATACGTAATCATATGACATAACCACAAAAAGAAAGACCGATGAAGTGAGACATATTATCCGAGGTCAAAGTAGGTGGAGTAATCTTGACTAAGTTTACATAAGAAAAATTGCCGACTCATTATGAGGTAACACATATACATGGTGTCGAAAGAATAGGTAAGTAGACGACTACCTGTAGATCCAACGAAGGTACAGGACCGATAATATTTGTCACGACGCTACTTGTAACCCCATGTGCACAGAGAAAGTTAAGACCAAAGGAGCCACACGTACGGATCATCACCCTAACGACCCAGTATACCGTCAAGATAAACATCAAAAAATTCCATAGAGGTATGGCAAAAGGTATCACCTACTTGATCAAACGTAAGGGTGGTTGTTACATTCTCCCGAGGGATAAGAGGTGTGGGAGAGGTCGTAAATAACGAACATCTGAAAACCTATCGTCGGTAAGATTGACCGTACTTTACCATGGAGTGACACCAGAACTAAACGTAAAGAGACTATTACTCACTACAACTCGTAGAAAAGTACACAAACAATCGGTAGACATACAGAAGAAATCTCTTTATAGACAAATCAAGAAACCGGGTAAATAACTAACCCAGCAAATAAAAAGACCTTAACTCGACGTTCTCAACGAATATTGGAAACTCTAATTAAGAAACAGTGAACGAAGTAAACGATAATAAAAGAGGGTAAGACTTCCGACAGAAAAGTGGAACAAATATCAAAGGAAACAACACATCTTCGAAAATTAAAATTAATCCAGGGTAAACAAATAAAAACAAAAATAAAGGTTATAAGACCCTCCACCCAGTATCTCCTAGGACGACACTAAAAACAACGTCTCACAAAACGGATACAAGAGGTGATCCTCAAAATATCAAAGATCAGAATGTAAATCTAGAAATTAGGTAAAACTCAAATAAAAACACATACTACAATCTTTTACAAGATTAAAGTAAGAAAATGTTCACAAACTAATCAAAAGGGGTGTGGTGAACAATTTCTCTAACAGAAAAGAGGTAACATATAAGAACGGAGGAAAAAGTTTCTATTCCCCAGGTATCCACGTACCCAAATAGAGACCCGAAAGATAAAACAAGGTAACTAGATATAAAGACAGAAACACGGTCAGAACTACTGACACCGAAACATCATCTCGGACTTCAGTCCGTCCAACTAAGGAGTTCAAGGTAAGAAGAAAGAGTTCTAACGAAACCGATAAGCTCCAAGAAACATAAAGGTATGTTTAACACTATAAACAAGATCGGGACACTTTTTATGGCAACCATCGAACTATCCCTAAAGTAACTGAGATATCTAACGAAACACATCATATGAGTAAAAGTGATATAACTAAGAAGACTAGGTACTTGTACTATAAATAGAGGTAGATAAGGACAGGACAAACTAAAGAAAGTGGTCACATAATATCAAAAGATATATATGTAGAAAACAAAGGAAACCATCTATATAAGGATTCGTAAAATAAGAAAAGCAACGTTACCACTTACCTTAACAAGGGAATTAAAGAGATAAAAGAGTAATAATCACATATCCTTACGTTCCCTAAAGGCACACAACTAAAATATGGGACGTTGAAATGATATAAGTAACTAATCGAGATCATTAAAAGACCACCTCAGAGATCCCAAAAGATACATCTCCTAGTACAGTAGACTTTTGTCACTCTCAAAATGAAGAAAAGGTTAAAACTAAGGAAAATAAACATAAAGACGAGACTAACGACACCGATTTTGAAGGTTTTGATACAACTTATCATCACCACCTTCACCCGTGGGAACAGAACAAGGACTAAAATCCCCTTTACGAAAGTTAAAAAGTGGTAACTCCCATTACAAACGACACCTAAACAGTATATATCGAAAATAATACAACTCCATACAAGGAAGATAAGGACGAAAGACCTCTCAAAAATAGTATTTACCTACAACTTAAAACAGTTTCCGAAAGAGACGTAGATAACTCTATTAGTGTACTGAAAATAAAAAGTCAAACAATTACACCACATAATATAACTAACTAAACGTCTATAACTTCTTAGGAACGTAGGGACCCTATTTGGGTGAACCAGTACTACATACTAGAAAATTTACACAACAACCTAAGACTAACGATCTTAAAACAATTCCTAAAAACGTAGATACAAGTAGTCACTATAACCGGATATCAAAAGAAATAAAAACACCGTAGAAAGAGTCCAAAACCATAATCCCACTACCACCGGAGCATCTTACTCAAACCTTCAAATGGAAGGAGACGTTAGAAGACCTTCTCAAACTCATCCTATCCACAATCGAGAAGAGATTTAAAAGGTATTTTAAGTCGACACTTCGGTAGACCTGGAGTCGAAAACAAACGACTTTCTATAGACTAATGTCAAAGTTAAAGGTACGAGCACTACCCAGACAATTCTAAAAGATAAAGAAGGACCAAGTCAAAACCTTTCAACATGAAAAGATTCATAAACAGGTAAAGAAGGTTCAACAGGTAAAACAACCGTATATCGATGACTATCATCAGAGAATACTAGAAAACATAAAGACACAACAGACAACACTAGAGAGGTAAAAGTAAAGATTAAAACAACTAAACTAAGAAGAGGGAAACAAAGTACTACTCAGAAAGATTACCAAACAATTAAAATAAATAGGAGAGTTTCTTGATAGAAAACCGAAACAATTAAAAACGATACCAGGGAAAACAAAGAAAACGTAAATAAAGACGGGATTAAAAATTCTAAAGAAAGGAAGATGATTGGGACCCCAAGAAGTAAAGACGGAAAAGATCAACGAAATCCACATCTCAATCCAATGAATAAACTGATAAAAGGAACAAAGGACTCCATACGGACATAACGATACTTGGAACGGGAATCGTGACGAAAATGTCACAGGGTGTCCAAAACTCAACAACACAAAAGTAAAAGTAAACAAAGATACGTATAAAACTAAAGAAAAAAAAATAAAGAAGACACTAAACGACCAATAAGTCGTCGCACAACAAGTCGGAGGTATAGAACCTTAAAAATCATCAAAAAGAGGACATTAACTCTAGATTAGAATGACGTAACACCAGTCTTTCCTACGAACCTTACTAAAGTTAAAAAAACTTAAATGGTTCCGATCTAAATACCGGGTTCTACACTAGATAGGACCTCTTCCAAGGTACACGTGAACTCTTTTTCCACTTTAAGTAACAAAACCCCGTTTTACAGGATATCTATAGTTAATCCAGATTGACCAGATAACATAGTAAATCTCAAACACAAAGGAACAGAAACGTAAAATTATACGATAGATCCAACTAGTATTGAAAGGAAGGTTCTTCATTCGCAGAAAATTAAAGTACCGACGTCAGTGGTAGACGTCACTAAAACCTAGGGGGTTTTCATTTCAGTCGGTGACAAACGTGACAAAGAGGGAGATAAACGGTACTTCACTACCCTGACCTACAGTACTAGAAACAAAAGACTTACAACTCGAAATTCGGTTGAAAAAGGGAGAGGAAAAAGTGAAAGTAGTTCTCCGAGAAATCAAAAAGAAATGAAAGACGGTATTCCCACCACAGTAGACATATAGACTTCAATAACTATAAAGAGGGTCGTTAGAACTAAGATCTAACACGAAAAAGGTCGGGTCACAAAGAGTACTACATGAGACGTATCTTCAATTTATTCGTTCCACTGTTATATGTCGGAGCTACATACGGAAAAGGATAAACCTTGGTCAGACAACAAGGTACAGGTCAATATTGACAACGAAGGACTGGACGTATGTCCAAAGAGTTCTCCGTCCAGTCTACCAGACCATCAGGGTAGAGAACTTCTTAAAGGGTGTCAAATTACACTAGGTGTGTCAGTTTCCGAAACCGTATTAGTTATTTCGTCTTTATCTATAAAAAGACCTTGAGAACGAGAAAGTTACTAGGTCATCTACAAACATTAAACTAGAGACCAAGGAGACGGAAAAGATTTTGGTAGAACTTGAAGACCTTCAAGTGCCAAGTGCATAACTACTTCGGACCGAATCTCTTAAAACTCGTAATAAAATGATCACACACTCTACTCACGTTAACAAACCATCAGACTCGTAAGAAACCGTAACGAAAGAAACCCTAACCTTACTTTTGACTGGAAAAGGTCAGGACACCGGTGACGACAAAAGGTTTAAAGGACCGTATAACTCACGTCGTGAAAGTGTCATAGTAGAAACTCCTAAACTTTATCGAGTTGACCTTAAGGTAGTGGAGGTGATCGAAACAAACATCATTACGAAGGATTCCAGGTGAACTGAAGTGTAAGGTCCTACAGACCGAGATCCACTCACTAGTGTGGTAACACTAATAGACCAAGTACTTCTAGAAAATCCATATCAAAAAGACATATAAGAACGGTGGAGAAAAATTATAGAAGACGACGGGTAGAATCGTTATATTGGATATTTGTCTTTAAGATACATGTAATTCCCTTCACCACGTTTGTTAGAAATAGTGTACTTGTAGGATTTAAGGTTATCGTCCGGACTTATTAATAAACAACGTATTCGTAAACTTTATCTAAACGAGAAACATGTAAATACGGTATGGTACTAAAGGTGGTTAACTTACTGGATAAGTTCAATATCTTGAAATGGTAGACTCGGTGGTCCCATCGGGTTCAATATCTACTATTATGGAACATTGTAAGTAAATTTTTAACTAAGGTATTTTATATTAACATTGAACCTCATTTTTCAATTGAAAAAAGGCGATGACACATATGTATTACGTGATTCATTATTCAAGTGTTAATATGGAAAATAGAACCGTCGAGAAGAAAGAATTTGAAGTCAACATCCATCAGACGAAGGTGTATGTTACATCTTTTCTCGTAACGATGGTTAGATTGTTCTTTTTTAACTTTTTGATGTCCTGACATTGAAAAGTACTTGGGTAGTCTCTGTTCCACGTCTCCTACATTCGTTAGATTTTATCTTCTTTTCTGTTTGAAGAGACTCTCCTTTACCCCGTACCCTAAACCGAGTGGAAACTGTCTCTAAGGTCCTTCTCTAAGGTCCACACGTATGTCCTTACATTATTATGTCCATTTTAAAAATCCCTTCATAAATTCCGACTCACCTTTACTCACGGTCTTATGTCTTTGGAATCGTTTTTATCTGTGTCCCTAGAAATTTGTTTATTTTTATTAACTCATAGATTACGGTTTTACGATCGTTACACTCGAATGTCTTATACATTTTACCCAAATACACTGATCGTCATATTTTAACTTTCCTTAATCCTCATGTAACAACACACAAGGAAAGATAATATTAGTTATATTAAATTATAATAAACTACAATCTGACATTAATTTCTATTT
Source organism: Capra ibex (assembly GCA_006410555.1). NCBI lineage: Eukaryota > Metazoa > Chordata > Mammalia > Artiodactyla > Bovidae > Capra > Capra ibex. The sequence continues at coordinate 29,851,160 of SJYO01020080.1, forward strand.
ATGATATATTTATTTTCCCTTTTATTTTTATTTTATTATGAATATCTTAAATGGGTAATAATCTTTATCGTACTTTAGTATTTTGTTTGAATTAGTATACATTCACCTGTTCCTTTTTTACTCGGTTCATCTTTTATTTAAAATCCACATATCTATATTTGAATCAGTTTGTTTTCTACGTAATTTATATTTGTCATATTTGTATTGTTTAGTTTCTACTTCTCACTGTCTTACTTAAATTTCCTTTTTTCCGTTAATTTGGAAATAGTCAATAAAGTGCCAATCGTGTTAGGTTGTATTTTTTTTTGTTTATTGTGTTATATTTTCATCTGTCTTTCGACTTATGTGTAAGAAGGTTTCTCCTTTACACCTACCGGTTTTCCGAGTACTTTTCTACGAGTTTTAGTGGATAGTAGTCCCTTTACGTTTAGTTTTATTGTTATTATGTAGTAGAGTGTCGACAGTCTTACCGACAGTAGTTTTACTTGTGTTTCTTGTTTAAAACCGTCCCTATACCTCTTTTCCCTTGTGAATATGTGACAACCATCCTTACATTTAATCCGTCGGTGATACCTTTTGTCATATCTCTAAAAAGTTTTTTTATTTTTATCTTAATGGTATACTCAGTCCTTAAGGAGAAGTCCAATATATCGACTTTTTATTTCGTGATTAAACTTCTATATGTACGTGGGGTAACAAGTATCGTCGTAGCGAATGTAACTCAACTTTCGTTGAATTAAAGAGTAGTTGTCTATTTACCTATTTCTACACTATGTGTGTGTGGTCACCTTTTGATGAGTGGGTATTTATCATACCTTAAAACGGTAAACGTCGTTGTACCCACCTGAACCTTTTGTAATACTATTCAATCTATTTCTCTCTATTTATGACATGCGATAGTGGATATACACCTTAGATCTCTTATGTTGTCTGATCATTTATATTGTTTTTTGTTCGTCTAAGTGTCTATCTCTTTTGTTTGATTACCAATGGTCACCCCTCTCCTCGTTCTATCCTCGTGTCGTAATTCACCACCACCACCAAATTAGTGATGTAATACGGGCTGAGAACGTTGGGGTGTCTTATATCGGGTGGTCTGAGGAGACAGGCACCCAAAAGGATCCGTTCTTATAACCTCACACAACGGTAAAGAAAGAGATTGTCTTAATTCTCCATTTTTGATAACTCGATGATCCTATATAACATGTTGTATCGGTAATAAAATATTATTGATGTCTATCTCATATTGGAAATTTTTAACACTTAGTAACATAACATGTGGACATTGAATATATGATAACGTGTCGTTGTTATCAATTAATTTTTTCCTGTTCTAGGTTGATATTTGACGGGTATTTTTGTCGAATGTATTTACATAACCACTGAGGGAATTCTAAGTAATTTGTGGTTAACACATAATTCACGAATTTTGAAACCTTTTTCATTTTATTTAGTGATCTTTCATACTATCGTCATATAGTCAAAACGATACTAATAATACTATAAGTCAGACTATAATTTTAAGTTAATAGTGGTCAATATTTAGACTAAGGAGTCAATGAGTAAGGGGTTTGGTAGACCAGATAAAGACGACTAAAAGTTTAAGAAAAAAAGAAGTAAAATGTTTCGTATAAAAGGTACTTTATAGAAAAATGAAGAAATGAGTGAGTGTTTGGACAATTTAAGAATTAGACTAAACCTGTAATGGGAGATTCACCCTATCAAAGTAAGAAGGAGAGTTCATTATCTTTCGTGAGTAACTTAAAGTATAAGATCGAATTTTCGATAGAGAAATGAGACTTAAGAATCATTTAAAAAAAAAAAAGGACGAACTTTTACGAATAAACATCTAGACAAGTCAAACAACTCACAACAAAAGGAGAGACCAAACTAACATTTGTGGATTACCGACTTTAATTAACCCACCCAAAAATCCAAAAATTTTTTGAAAAGGGTTTCAAAATTTACAAATTATGTGTTAACTATATATTATTTATATTTCTCTCAGTAAATATTCAATCACATTCAAAAATCAGTGATTCTTTGGTTACCGACGTACAATCCTTTGTAAAGACACCTTACAGACAAGTAGGTAGTACGAATAAAAGGAGAACTATAACGTTTGACGTTTACAAAAAGATGATAATCGTATGTATGGACGTGTAATAGGGAGTACTCAAAGGAAACGATGTCGGAAAAGGGGTTTAGACAGTAATACGAAAGTAACACGTAAAATTACGTATTACCTTTTGGACGTACGTAACACTCGTCACCGTATTACATAAGAAGTCCCACTATTCAATACAAATTACATTACAGTCAAGGAGAGAGACTTAAATGAGACAAGAGTCATCTACACAAAGTTTAATTATCTCGTAATCAGGGATTAGTTCCTTCATAAATCCTTATGTAAAAATTAATTTTACTTGATACCCCTCCTTATTTATCACAATCTGAAAAACACAATTAAACTGTATTATGTGATGAGTACTTAGAAACACGTAATAATTTCTAATCTAGTAAAGACATTTGGGTATATTTTAATTCCATTTACCTTTCTTCGTCTAAATAATCTTGTAAAAATTTTCGAATTTTATTGTCTCCGACACTATATTTGGTTTAGTGTATCACATGTGAAAATTTAAGGATTTCGTTAAAATATTAGTTCGACAGAGGAACGAATGTTCGTTTCTTGTGACTTTCTGTCTACGTAGTGGACAAAAATTAATGTCTCTGACGACTAGACGGAAACATCGAAATAGTAGAAACAGTAGTCCTTCAAGAAAGTGTTCTGTCGAAGTTACTTGTTATTACAGTCAGAAAAACAAACAACAAACAATTTTATATAAGTAAAGTAAACATCTCGAGGTTATTTACGTGAAGAGGAAAATCCGTTCTTTATAATCTTAGGGGTCAAAATTGACGTTCATAAAGTGTAAATTGTAAGTGTTTAATTGTTTTCAAGTCTTAAATTTTTTTTTTTTTTTTGTGTGTGTGTGTGTCGTCTGAGTTTAGACGGTCTTATGATGGACACTTTTCTGTGTTAGAGTATTAGAACGTTCTGTGCACTTAATTATTATATTGATAAAAAAGTACTGACCTAAGACACCAGAAAGACAGAATATGTTAATAACCCTTTAATAATAACCCTAACGTTAACAAGGGAACTGTGACTAGAATAATCTTCCGTTTCGATACATGTTAAACATTCGGTGTATGAGATCCCGTACTCACTATTGAAGGAATCTTTGATAAGCCCCAATGAATGTTACACAGAACCACGAGTCGTTAACCTTTTAGTGAAAGTTTCTCTTTTACTGAGACCCTTAAGGGACCACCAGATCACCAATCCTGAAACACGAAAGTGACGGTTCCCTCTCCCAAACTAGGGACTAGTCCCTTGATTCTAGGGTGTTCGGTACGTGGTACCGGTTTTTTCCTTTCCTTATTTTTGTTCGTCTTTCACCGAGGAAACGGGTTTCTTCAATTTGGAGAGAAGAGACACCTCGTTGAGTACCAACCAGAAACTTACTCCAAGTCTAGGTTTTTAGTTTTTCCCTTCTTTATGATTATGGGACCTTTCTATTGTATGGTCGTGCGAGGTGAATGTCACTCTTAGTTTTGGTCCCTATTATTCGTTTGATTCTTGGTGATCGTTATGCAACATAACTTGAAACTTCGTTTTTTACTCTAAACACAGTGTCTGGTCAGTTTTCTACTATGTTGACTTTTATTTAATGAATGATTGAGTGTGACTTATTCCTAATAGTAGTTCCGAAACACTGCTCCTAGGTTTCTTTTTACTATTTTTACATAATATATAGAAGATATTAAGTAAAATATGTTTATTTATATACGATAGACATAAATATTATCTTGTACCCAGGATCTCCCAAAATATTTCAAAAACTATATAAGATATATCTTTCAATAAAGATATAACAGGGTACATCGACGAACCCCTTTTATAGTATTATTTATAAAACCAATATATTTTTATCTCAATTTCTTTGTCGTGGGGTCCGGATAAAACTGAATTTTCTGTGTAAACTATAAGACAGATCGTACTCTTGAAAAGAGTTTACTGGAGTTCATCTTAATATTAAGTCTGAATTTCTTTGACTTATTTTAAAGTCGTTTCAGGTAACTATCAACATACATGAATTCCTTTATCAAAAGAGAGAGGTTTGAAGAGTACCTAGTCGACATTTGACCTTTGTCATTGATGAGTTTCTTAAAACACTGTACTTTCCTGTTTTACCTGTAATAATGTAGATCTAGTTACGGATCGTGTCTAGTTGATGAGTTGACTTATACTTTTTGACACGTATTATCTATCATGAGACTAAGATCACGATAGAAAGTCAAAAGAAGAATCGTGAGCAACAGTAAATATAGATGAACTCATTAAAAACACACGTACACTTACTTACTAGTGAGGAATCCGACCACGACCTCCGTACTAGTTATCTTTACTATAGGAAGTCATGATTGGTATCTTTTGGTGAACACCCAAATAATGTTATTCTTCGTTGATGGAGATCTCGAGATACGAGTCTTCGACAGTATAATTAGACCTTTGAGTTTTGGTGTGGTATTTGAGGAGTGGTTTGGGAACAACCCTATATTATGACTCAGTGAAATGGACCGTACCTAATCACGGAAGTACAAGTCACTCGGATCAAGTATACTCGTTTTCTATGTCTTTAATTTGACTCGTACATAGTCATATATTGACACTTAAAAAATAAAAGAATATGTAACTAAAAATTATATAAATATAAATGTATACAAATAAATGATATGATTTACGTCTTTATAAAATTAGTAGATAATTTACGTATAAATTATTTAATATACCTTAAGATATTTTTATTTCATAAAATATGTAAATTATATATAAAGATATAAAAGTCCAAAAAAGAAAAGTCAGGACAGTCCATATTATCTTGAGTCTCTCAAACCTCCGTAAAATAATTACGATTACATGACCTTTTCCATCTCCGTTTTATTTTATTCTGAGTACAACAAGATATCTGTTTATAAATTCATAGTCCGATTGGTAACGTTCCTTCATTCTCTTTCGTGTTAATCTTAAAATTTTATAAAATAATTTGGTGAGAGTCATAAAAAAATGTAAATATATATATATATATATATATATAAAAGGACTATTATATGTGTTTTCAGATGGTTTTAAGACACTATTTTTATAAAGTTTTATATATATGTACACTGGACTGAACTCAGTTACAACTCCTACTCGAATCCACTACTGTACTAGTCCAATTCCATCGATAGTAGAATCAAATGGTAGTTTGGGTCCTGTTCGACACATCCCCTGTTTCCGTTCCAGTTCTTATGTCACTCGTCGTAGTGAGTACGAAGGGAGCAAGTAGGACTCCTACGTGGTTGTTAAGACCCCGGAGTCCCGACACGAACAACTTTCCTTAGAATTTGGTCTTCGAATGGTACAATGTTGTCTCCCTGAAAGACCAACACGGTCTCAATGGCTACCAACGGGAAGTAAGGAATATATCTTTGGACGAGATGACGTCCGAAACAACGAGGACCGGACCTGTATCGAACGGTTCTCCATTCTCGTTCGTCCTACGATAAAGGAATAGTTCATGGTATAGAAGAATCTAATAAGAACACATTTTTTTTCACAGTGGTGGAAGACGAATCTCTATAACTTTTGAAGATGTATCTCAAATTTTTTATAAAAAAGGGAATTTTACGTTAAATATTCTAAGTAATAATCTTATTCGACGGTGATTTTATAAAAGAACCTAACTTTCTATGATATGTAATTTTGTTTCAGATTTTATATAAGGAGTCGTATAATCAGAGAGTTTCAATAAATTTAACACCCTTATAATTCTTTTATGTTTTATGACAATAGACATGGTCAATACTTTCAGTCAGTTCTGAAGACCTAAGTCTCAGATTTACGATTTTTGCAACGAGAGTAGGAATGGTGTTGTTTCCATACTTCTACCTTCCATTAGTTTATTGAGGTGTAGGTTCTCTCACCAGGGAGGTGTCTCATTTCTTTCCTGTTGAACGAAGAAGGTCCCTACCTAAGAATCATCGACCATTCTTCTTAAGTCGATTTTAAAATCGTTTAACGATTTCAGACTCACACCTGATCGTACTCTGAGATCTTGGGGATTCTCGATTTGGTCCATTAAGTGTTCCACTTAATTGATGGTGAGTCCCAAGAAGAGGAACCTGGAGTGGTCCACGAGTATTCCTTGTAAACGTGTTGTGGTCTCAGGACTCTTGGTAGGGAGTACCATACCCGTAGGGAGGACCTCTGTCCTCCTCTTTGACACAGACAATTAGGTATTTCGGAACGGAGGTAGATGGATGGAAAGAGGGGAACCCTCGTTCTCGAGATGTTGCGGTCATCTTTCCGTCGGTTGGGACAGTAGAACGCCCCGACCATTTTCTCGTATCGTCGACCCCCTTCCCTTGTCCTTTCGTGGGACAGATCTCCCTTCCCGCACACCGATGTGGAACACGGATCTGCTAATTTCCGACCCTTTCCATTTTAGGGAGTGAGGACTCTAAGTCCGTGACACACGTGTACGAATTCTGACTCCGGTCTAATCTAGCTAACTGTCTCTTAAAGGAGAGGGGGAACGGGATGACACTCTAGTTGTTCGTGACTTATTATTCATTGGTGTCAGATGAAACTACTCTCTCTGTTCTCTGTCCTCCGTGTCACGGTTCATTCCTAGACTGTGACTCACACTTCGTCTGTGACTGTTGTTAAGAGACCATTGTGTCAAGAGTAGGTTTTATGTTCAATTTGGTCTCTTTAAACTTTGGACGTCACGTGGCTTCCGTTTGTAACATTATTATGTTAGACTTGAGCCAAAATGAGGACCCATCTAATTGTGTTTGGGGTGTGATTTCTGGGCCGTCTCCTTATACGTACGGGTAAAGGTCCATATTTCAATGAGTGGAGTCACAGATGACAGGATATTTTTGTACACCCACTCAGAGGTCACGAAATACGATTGACCTTTCTAGATCTACATTTCCCGATCTATTACATACTAAGGTAAGTACAGTACAGACCTTTTCTGTTCTGATCTCCCCTTCTCTTATCTAGTCACCAATGATCACGGACGTCAACCCCCTCTCCAATTACGGTTTCCCTATACTCAATTAAACAAGATATAGAACTAATAATATGACAAACGAAGTGTATACATATATAAACAGTTTTAAACGTCCCAACATCCGATTTTACTACTTAAAATGACAAGTTTTCAAAATAAGATTTGTTTATTTTTCTTTAATTAGCACTACGTAACGTCTATGTGACGTCTAAATTCTTGTAAAAAAAAAAAACAAATTTTCTTTACCTTTACAATGTGTCGTTTACATGTACGTGAAAGGTCTTTCTAGAACTAAAGTTTTACAGTTATTTACCCCATATTTTTCATGTAAAATCTTTACTTCTATATGACTCTAACAAAGGTAAAACCTCTTAGTGTTTCGTGCAATCATACAATTTCTGAGGTTAACAAGACTTATTTCTTTTGGATCTCTTCGAAAGACTCTCACTTATGAAGAATTTCGTTATGGAAGGACACTTTGTGTGTGATTCTTTTATACCGAATGCTTGAGATCTTGAAACTTATTAAAAAATTTTCTATGAATAAACCAACTCAACTCAGAAAGAACACCACACGTCCGAATTAACCGAATCAACGGGACGTAGTACACCCTAGAATTAAGGGACTGTTCCCTAGTTTAAGTGCAGGGGAGGTAACATTCCACCTAGAATTGGTGACCAATTATTGGTCCCTTTAACGACCTTTATACTTCTTAAATAACGATATATAATCGATTCTTCGTAAAAAGTTTCTTCGGTCAAATCTCTTCATGTTAAATATATTTAATATTGATTTCTTGTTGTTCTTGGGAGGATTCACTTGTTACGTTTCTTTATCTCCCTTTGTTTCCTTACCCTTTCTAATCTCTAGAGAAGTTCTTTGAATCTCGATGGTTTCCTTATAAAGTACGTTTCAATCCGTGTCATTTCCTGTCTTTGTCATACTTAGATTGTCTTTGTCTTCCATATCTCTTCTCCACTATTCTTATGTGTTTTATTGATACGGATTTTCCAGAATTACTGGGTCTATTGGTACTAGTAAACTAGTGAGTGGATACCGGTCTGTAGAACTTCACGTTTCAGGTCACCCGGAATCCTTCGTAGTACTACTTGTTTCGATCACCTTCATTACCTTAAGGTCTCCTCGATAAAGTTTAGGATTTTGTACTACGACGGTTTCACGATGAGAGTTATACGGTTGGTTAAACCTATCGAGTCGTCACCGGTATCCTAACTTTTTCCAGTTAAAAGTAAGGTTAGGGTTTCTTTCCGTTACGGTTTCTTACAAACTTGATGACGTGATAACGTTAGTAAAGTGTACGATCGTTCCAGTACCGGGTTTAGGAGGTTCGATCCGAAGTCATCATGCACTTGGGCTCTTTAAGGTCTACAAGTTCTACCTAAATCTTTCCGTCTCCTCGGTCTCTAGTTTGACAGTTGTAGACAACCTAGTATCTTTTTGGTCTTCTTAAGGTCTCTTTGTAGATGAAGACGAAGTAACTGATACGGTTTCGGAAACTGACACATCTAGTGTTGTTTGACGCCTTTTAAGAAGTTCTCTACCCTTATGGTCTGGTGGACTGGACGGAGAACTCTTTGGACATACGTCCAGTTCTTCGTTGACAATCTTGGCCTGTACCTTTTTGTATGACAAAGGTTTATCCCTTTCTTCATGTGGTTCCGACATAAATTTATTCGTTATGAACGAATAAATTGAATAAAAGTCTCACGTAGTACGTTTTAAGGTCCGACCTATTTCGTGTTAGACCTTAGTTCTAACGACCCTTTTTATAGTTATTGGAGTCTATACGTCTACTGTGGTGGGAATACCGTCTTTCACTTCTCCTTGATTTCGCGGAGAACTACTTTCACTTTCTCTTCTTACATTTTCAAACGAATTTTAAGTTGTAAGTTTTTTGATTCTAGGACCGCAGACCAGGGTAGTGAAGTACCGTTTATCTACCCCCTTGTTACCTTTGCTCTCTGAAATAAAAGAACCAGAGGTTTTAGTGACGTCTGTCACTAACGTCGGTACTTTAATTTCTACGAACGAGAAACCTTCTGTTAAATAGTTTTGGAATATGTCTTATAATTTTCCGTCTCTTTAGTGAAACGAATGTTTCCAGATATGTCAGTTTACTGATATGTCAGTTTACCATACCATGTCAGGTATGGTTATGTACTGATAACCAAAAAGGTCACCAGTACATACCTTCACTCTCAACCTGATATTTCTTCTGACTGATGGTTTCTTAACTACGAAAACTTGACACCAGAACCTCTTCTGGGAACTCTCAGGGAACCTGACGTTTCTCCAGTTAGGTCAGTTAGGATTTCCTTTAGTTAGGACCTATAAGTGACCTCCCTGACTACGACTCTAACTCCGAGGTTATGAACCGGTGGTATATCTTTCTCGACTGGGTAACATTTTATGGGACTACGACCCTTTCTAACTTAAGTACTCCTCTTCCCCTACTGCTCCTACTCTACAAACCTACCATAGTAACTGAGTTACCAGTACTCAAACTTGTTCGAGACCTTCCACCACTTCCTGTCTCTTCGGACCGTACGAAGTCAGGTAACCCAAGGTTTCTCAACCTGTTCTGACTCACTGACTTGCTGTTGTTTTTTTTGTTATGTCCGGGGGAGGAAGGTCACCCATAAACCCAATTAACTAACCATCTTTCAATAAAAGAGTAATTGAAGTTATCGATACACTTTTAACGTTGGAGGAGTTTTTTTTTTTTTCAACAACGTAGAAGCCTTCAACACGATACTTTCTAGTTCGACCTTTAGCGGATACCAGTCACGATCCATCTCGACCGATACGTCTGACTCCCTAAGTAACTCTTTATTTTTACTCCCCCGGGAACACATTATTCGTCAAATTTTTTCAGTAAACTTTATGATTTCACATTTTGGAGAAGAAAAGAGTCAAGAGAGAGAGAACCGAACAGTCCCAGTAAAAATTTTAAACGATAAATTACAGGAGAGGATGACATGACCTACGAGAGGACTACTCAAGTATGGGAGAATGTAGAGGGACCCGAGGTCGAGTATTGGACACACACAAGTGCACCATTCCCCTAGTCAAAGGGGAGGGGTACCAGTCGGTGGGGATAGATGTCCCTGACCCGTTAGGGGTGCCGAACGTTGGAAGTTTAGTCGTATAATGAAAGAATAGACCAAACCCTCACCCGGTCTCAGTGGACGAATTCCGTAGCACCGTGAAGATTTGCACCCACTCTACCGGTGTGGTACGGGTGATCCCTCTCGAGCGTGGGTTGAAGGTCCCACTGGAGGACGTAACAATTCGTGTCTAAGGACACGAGTTAGTACCTCTAAGTCCAATTGGTTCAGAAAGAACTCCGGGTCTTTAAACGTACAACTTCTTTGAGACGGTTACTAAATGTTGGTGTAAACCCTCATTCTATAATGAGCACTTAAACTCCAGATCTTTGATCATGTTTCTGATCATACCTCTTCCAGAGCCAAAAGTATAATGTGAATTAACAGTAAACTCTATACCGGTAAAAGAATCAGAAATAAACCTTCGTCTTAAGTCGACTCTAGTCGGCAAATTTTTATATTTTTCGAGTTGTGGAACGAAGAACATTCTCTGATTCTTAACCTACCTCCTTCATTCCCTTATTAAGTCCTAAACAACAGTGTCCACATGGAATTTCTACTTCAGTGTATTTTCGATGAAATTTTGTTACATTAGAGTAATCTCTCTTTGAAATCGTTGGAAAGATGATACATTGTATCTTCTTTGTCTACCCAGACAAATGAACTTGACAAGATTTATTTAAATGTATAATAATATAGACATATTTTGGTCTAATAAAGGCTTCTTGGTTTCTTCGTTTTGTGACTTTCAAAGTGTGTGAAAACAAGATTAATAAAGTCATAGTAATAGGTATCTATTAATTTGCCAAAGTATTAATTTTTCTTTTTTCAAAGTTTACAACAACTGTCTCTTTTGTTGAAAAATTCAAAAATTTAGACAAACTTCTATTAATTTTAACACTGTTGGATAATTTCATCAAGGTTCATTACGTATGTGTGTATATTCATTGTGTCAAAAAGGGGGGTCAGTGTTAAGGTTTAGAAGAAAGTGTATCGAGAATCCCTGTTTTTATACTAGAACACTGATGGAATGATATTTATATAGTTACCGAAAAATTAGTACAGTTGTTATGACAGTTAACAAATCGTACTGTATTTTTCTGAAATTTTAAACGGACAAAAGAAAGAGTGAACAGAGGAAGTAGTGAGTCAAACTTTTTTTTTTTTTTTTTGTTAATTGTCTTTGAAGTTGATTTATCTAAATCCTCTGGATTTCCTTCTCGAGAATTCAGGACGGTAGTATCCTTCTTCTTTCTGAGGAAAAGACCGTTTCTGACTTGGGTACTTCTCGACACTTGAGGATAAATGATATCAAGAGACTTAAAGGAAAAGAAGAGACATTTTCGGAGGAAGAGAACGAGACTCCCTAGAACTTACACCGAGTGGTACCAACGTCTGGGGTTTAACGTTAAGAGACGACTAGAATTTATTTGAATCGAAACGACTTCTTTAATGATCGTCAGAAAAGTAAATTCAGTTGTTCAAAAAATATGAAAGGTCTGAAGGACCTGACGAACGAAAGTATATTCAACAGAACACTGAAGTGATGATCTATTTGTGAAGAAATAAGAAAATCCTACACGAATTTACAAGGAAGAAACTCTTTCTGAAGAGTCCAGACAACATCTGTAGTAATCTACGAAGAAGTTTTCTCCAATTTTTTTTACTTATACTTTTTCCTGTTAGTATCATCTTATCCTTTTTGTTGGATCTTGTCCACAGACCTTGTCAAGAATATCAGGACCAAAACACTGATACGACACTAGAAGTTTTACGATGAGAAGGAGAGACAGAATGAATGTAGTAACTAATTTACTCTTTCTATTTGGTCTACTGGACATTTAATGAAAGAATATCGATAGACACAGGTACTTCGATTCTTACTTCTCTCTCTCTCCTTTTTTTTTTTGGGTGTTTGTTTGTACCTTATCTTATCGTTTTGTGTCAGAGTCTGAAACCAGAAAGAATTCTCTGACCTCTTTTTATATACATGTTCATCACTCCGATACAATTCGACGAGCATTTAATCTTCGATCGGTTATTCTTATTAAGATTGAAGAGAGGAGTGTTTTTTAATTACTAAACTTTTTTATGTTCTCTTTCTTTACAGTCGTCCATAGTTTACCAGAACTCTCACTTCACATCACCTCTGTTTTGTTTAGCCTCTACTAAACTTATCGTCGCTACACAAGTAAATAGTTCATACATGACTCATGGATGGTTCATCCTGAAAGACAAGGTCCGTTGTCTCCGATGTTTTCACTTTGCTTACGTGTTCAGTTGAAACTTAGGAGAGGAATGTCTCGTATTAATTCTAACAGTTTACCATCATGACCAATATCGTGCACGTAAAGACCTTCCGGGTTAACCGACTCCAATATCGACGAAGTTGTTACGACTCGTCGACCGATAACGCCTTCTTCTCCGGTTACCCGATTACCGTCGGGTGAGGTCATAAGAACGGACCTCTTAGGGTACCTGCCTCCTCGAACCACCCGACGTCAGGTACCCAACGTTTCTCAGCCTGTGCTGACTCGCTGAAGTGAAGTGAAGTGAAGTTCCTAAACTGCTCCTCTGGAAGTCAAGTCTTTCGTCCATAGGATCCTACAACACTTAAAATAAAATTTATGGTAGGATTAATGATCCTTTCTGTTTACTTCGGACTTATATTCTTCAGTCTCTAACCCCAGTTCTTCTCTCACTTCTCACTTATAAAAGATCAATACTATAAGTCAACGTTTACTAAGTTTAAATACTAAAATTCGTTCGATTCGTATTGTTTTATTATTACGTGTTCCGTTCTTCGGTCGTGAGTTTCCGTTACTATAATATCGATTCACTTTTAATAATTGAGGTCAACATGTGAACTAATGGGAACTCGTTAAAGTTAACTAAACCCATTCTGAGTGTCTACTCCTTTAGACTCTAAATTAGGACGTAAAAACCGAGTCAAATGTCAGGAGTGTGTTTGTGATTTCACGTTCAGGTTCCTTAAGCTATTGTGACGTCTTCTGTAAAAAACTCAACAAAAAAAAACATAAATGTTTATTAAGATTCACTACCAAACAACTCGTTTTCTCTTTACATAGACCTTTATTTCGTCTTTACACGATTGAATTTCGGAACATCTACTTTTCTAGAAATCTGTAAATTAGAGAAATTATAGTCAACAATTCAAAAAAACCAATAAAATGTACTAAAATTCTTTTTAGTTCTCATCGTCTCGATGGTCCTAAATAGCCACGTAAATTTATTTACGTACTCAACTGACAAACCATACTTAATTAATAACCTAAAATAGGACTGTCTACCTATAAAAATCCAGTAGATTTATTAATAAGTGATCCTCTTTTTCTTTCCAATATTGTGAACTAGTGAAAAACATTTTCTTTTAATCACTTCGCACTAAGTCAATATTGTGTTTTAGTGGTCACGGTATTAGGAAAGTGAATAAAGTTTTTAGTCAAAATGATATATAAACACTAAGATATTTAAGAATAATTTTCATTTAGAGGAAGGGTGAAACAAATTTTCAAAATAACTTATAGTTCGCCTTAGTGGTTGATGAACCAATTTTGATGCGGTTCCCAATAACACATATCCTACACTAAAAAAGAATAAGGAGGACCTTGTTGTCTAAAATTGTATTTCGTCCAGTCGTGATTCCTGTCCTATAGGACACGTAAACACTTTCGTTTTAAACGAAACCACCTTCGACCCTTTACCTCCGTTATAGATTAATCAGTACTGTTCTCACTGACCATGGGTACTAACCCGGAGGTGCGGTACAAAGTTCGTCCACGTAGGAGTTTGTGGACTTGACCCATGGGTCTTTGAGGAATACTGACAATTAGAACCAAGTTGTTTTTGACACGACGACTTCTCCCACTTTAATAAACCCCAACATGTATTAGTCTAAAAACTCATATAGAACGATCATTTTAGTTATACTGAGAATTCAAATACCTTCTATTTTATATACTTTTTTTAACATGGAGACAAATATATGTTGTAGATAAATAATTATCCCTCGGGTAGACAAGAAGTGAGTTAACAATTTTTAAATAAAACTACCAGACTATAAATTCTTTGAAGGTGTATGGACTGCCACGAAGTACAGTGTCGGACCTCGACTACTTCGTGACACAACACGTCGACGTCTAATTAAAAACCTGTCTAAAAAGATGAAGTGATGGAGAAAACATCCACGGGTTTTATTAACGACTAACACGGTTCAACATACAAATAGTGGACAGTTTCTCGAGCCACGTGACAACCCACCACGGGTTCCATTTACACGTAAATAAGAGCGGAAATGAAAAGAATAACTTGAGATAAGTATTTCGAGATGAAAGAAAGTAACCGGAAACAGTAGACAACATACTCTACTCAAAATTCAGGTACATTACAAAGATAAAAAATTAAACAAAAAAGTTTACACCATTGAAAAATTTCGATAAATTTAAAACTTTTGTCTGTCACTTAGATGAAATAAAAATGACGGTGAATAGAGAGAAAACGAAAAGTTTGTGTAGTTCGGTTTTGATTTCATTTTTACTCTCTTTCACTAAAGACTTGTTGTAGGTCTCACGAAAGACGGGTTTCGGGGTTCTGTGTTACAACCTTTGAGGACGTTAAGTGTAGGACCTTCATAAGACTGAATTGTGTTGACCATTTATAATTCCTACACGAAAACACCTAATTTAGAATCGAGAACAAGGTTGTGTTGAATTATTAGAAAACCTAACCGAACAAATAGTTTTATAGATTTATTTTCTATATACGTTCCTATTTACAGAGTCTTAGACAACATGAAAAGAATCACAGTTTAAATTTCAATGAAAGAGACGTAAATATCAACGTTTACATTAATTTTTCATTTTTATACAAAATATGATTTTAAAGTATCTTTATATAGTCTCTAAATGTCAATAAAAGACATAGGGGTCGTAGTATTCAATATTATATACTGTATCATAGGGATACCGAAAGGATTTAACACCGTAAACTTGTACTCTGGAGACTTCACTTTTAGTAAAAAAATGTTATTTTCTATCATTATAAATATTCAGTAAACCTAATACGTTAGGTTTATTCCTATTTTTGTTTATTATATGAATGAATTCGAAAACGATAAAAAAGTCCAGTAATTGAAAATTAATAGATTCTACTAGTCAATGATATTTCCTTAATTTTTACATAACACAGACCCATTAACCATTTTATTTTTCACGACAAGATGTAATTTTCAGCCATCCACTCTACTCTGTACAAAAAAAAAATAGTAGATCATCTCCCTTGTATAAAAAGAAAATGTGTACTACTCTCTTTTATAACTATAGTAACGAAACAAAGATCAATTTCTGTATAATTTAAATACACGAAATAAATAAAAAATACAAAAAAAAATTTAAAATGAAATAAAATGAAATGTTATGACATAACCATACACGAAATAAAAATACTTCTTATCTAAAATTCGTAGAGTTAGATATTGATTTTATCGAGTCGTTAGTGAGTCTTCCACCAAAACACAATCCCTACTGTTTCGTCTTACTGGTCACGAAAGAACTAAAACTACTCACATGAAACTGCTCAACGAGAGGACTGTCTTCTGTACGTGTTCCAGGATACTCTCCTGTCAAACTCTTCCTGGTTCCTCCTTAAAGTGGACCTCACACGGTTTCCGTTCCTGTACGGGTTCCGCAACCGATGTGAACGTCTCTAATCTTAGCACCGGATACTTGATGTTTTACATATTCGTATATAACAAAAGAATTTTCGATGTACACATACATATACATACACATGTACGTACGTGTGTGTATAGGCACTACGTGTGTATGTATTCATACGTCAAAATCTTCAACATAGTAACAATATGTGTCGTTACGAGTTTTACGAGAAAAAGGAGAAACAAACTTGACCTGGATAAACTTTATAAACAAAGTAAAGTATCGAAACACCACCAAAGAGTGACCCTGTTGTCTCCTTACCCTCTTGTTGGACTTGAATCTAAGATGAAAGACCCTCTACAAGAGGTTCCGAAGGTCGAGGTACGACGTAAAAAGAATAAGTAGTGGTAGTCGAGACCCTTGACTTCTCGAAAGTGTTAGGGGAAGGACGGAAACCTGGTGTTCAACTAGATTCCGAACCTGTGATTTTATAAAAAACCAGATCCAAACACCAAAAACACCTTTATTGGGGGGAAATTTTGGTTCTTTGGAAATTCAATGAAGAACGGTAGGACGAAGTACCCGGTCAAAAGTGTAGGTTCGAAAAAGATCTGCATTAAGAGTTCACACGAAAAAGAAAACAAGAGTAGAAATTAAAAGAGAAAGTGGGGAGAGAGAGAAGGGACAAAAACGAGGAAATATTATCGTCTGTTAATTTCCATTAATCCTTTTTCATTAGAATTCACCTTGTCATTGTGGGAATTAGACTAGTAGACTAGAAACGATGTTCTAGTTCATGAACCCAGTCGACTCTTTAAAAAGATCCGGACACCGTGAGTTTAATAATAAAAAAAAAGTCAAAATAGGTAAAGACTGGAAGTTGTTACAGAAAATGGTTGATATCTCCGGAACGAGAATGGTGCTTTCGGTCAGTCAGTAACAGACTCACGTAGAGACAGAACATTATGGAACAATCTCCGTCTATTCGATTGGTTGTGTGTAAGAACTAAAAAGGTTAGAGTCGGGGGGTAAAATGCACAAAGTGTACCGTCTCGTCCCCGAGATCAGTTTCCGGATGATGTAGACACAGGAGTGGTGGACGACGGTTGTATAATTCAGTCAAGAGACGTAAATCCAGAAGATCATGGTTAAACACAAAATGCCAACAATTATGATCAACCATTTTACAGTTGAGACTATAAAACAAGTCAACAATTTTACCTTCAATTAACAGTGCGGTTATCATAAGTCAACTACCGTACTTCCCCAATCCCCGACACAAAGTGTGTCAGTGAATCACTGAGTCCGAGGAGGTAGAGGACCACAGAGTCAGAAAACGACCTAGAAGACGTAGACCAACTGTCTACCTCTTCATCCATTTCTAATATGTACTTCCCTAAAATACTGAGGTTGGATCCTTACTAAATAGAATTTTTGTAAACGGGTAAAGACAACCAGTTTGACGTCGGTATGAAGTGACGTTCCCTCAAACACACAAGTCCCCTGTTTTTCTTGTGTAATATACATGTCAATCGTTGAAAGACCACCTTCATTCCTAATTAAGAAATAAAAAGAAATAATTTCAAACCTAATAGACTTTTTGAAGATATAGTAGTTAAATACTATTTAATAAAAAGAATTTTTCTGTTTCGTAAAGGAACAGATATACAAATAAAAAGGAGTATCGTTAAAGAATTAGTGAATTTTATCTCCATTCTTTTAATATACGGTTTTCAACCAACGGAAACACAAACATTTATTTCAAAATTACCTAGTATCGGTAAGATGAACAAATGTATAACAGACGCTAACGAAAATTTGAAATTGACATTACAACTCATCAAGGTTGTCTTTGGAATACCGGACATTCAGGAATAAATCTATTATGTTTTAGTCAAAACATATATAGACGAATCTTGTCCTCTACTTTTTTACAAGAGTGGTATTTGCTAGAGAAGTCACTAGAGTTCGGTTGGAGTCATTACAAAATAAATTCCTTCGTTTACTATTAAATGGAAGAAAAATTGAACTGTTGTAGTAAAAGTTATGGACCCGTAGAATCTTAATTTACGAAGTACATCCTTTATCGTAAATTAATATTTTAGTTACACTAAAACCGTTTGAAGGTCTGTCCTTGGAGTAAAGATATAGAAAGAGAACAACTAGTTCTACGTCATTTCATCTCTCTACAGTTTTATATGTAATGGTCTGGAATTTTCTCTTTACTACTAGTGAAAAACCTGTTACCTTTGAGACCTTATAAACTATTAAACCCCTTACCAATCACTTAATACACCACCCGTCTAAATTACTATTATGGTCCGAATACAACTTTGAAAAGAGGAAAATTAAAATTCTTAATACTACACATGTAAAAAATAGAATTATTAAGACTTTTACCTGTCTTGTTACGATAGTATATCCATTCGAAATTTTATTCTTGACTAAGGTTCTGTAGACTGTAGTCCGGATAATACCAAAGATGACACTCCGTCGATAAAGGTAAAATCGGTGAGGAACCCATAGTCAATGAAAGGATTTATCGGAGTTGAGAAGTTTTACAACAAAATGAGAAACTATTTTACTTTTAATGGAAGTGTAACTCGATCCACGAAATAGGTGTAACAAAGTAAATGAGATATCGTTATGAATTTATTTAATCCGTTTAACGATAATAATAATACACTTCTTTGTCAATATAAGTCTCTTCCATTCATTGAATGGCTTCGAATTTGCCCTTTTTATCAGGAAACGTCAACAACAAGTCAGCGATTCAGTACAGACTGAGAAACACTAGGGTACTTGTCGTTGTGTGGTCCGAAGGGACAGGAAGTGGTAGAGGACCTCAAACGAGTTTAAATACGGGTAACTCAGTCACTACGGTAGGTTGGTAAAGTAGGAGACAGTGGGGGAAGAGGACAACAGGAGTTAGAAAGGGTCGTAGTCAGAAAACGCTGCTCAGCCGAGAAACGTACTCCACCTGTTTCATAACCTCGAATGTGTATATTTACAATAATAGGAATTCGGATAGTTAAAATAATCGATTTAAGAAAACGTGACTCTTCACAAAATTTCCTTTGTTTTTCCCTTCACACTACCTATCCATTCGCCTCGTTCTCCTCTGGATGATCTAACTCATTAACATCTTTTGGAGAGACTTTTTCACTATAACTACGCTAGATTACACTCCTCAGTCAGTGTTCTTTGAGTTCAGGAAGGTTTCTCTTCGTTGTGGTTTACACTACTGAGATTTTCCTCTTCATCCACGACCAGAGGTAAATGACTCCCAATAAGATCAGTGACAAAGCGAAAGGACGACAACGTACATAGATAATTCAAAAATCAAAGTCTTTAATATGAAACCCAACTTTTATAAGTAGCAATAAAAGTCTACAGTAGGGAGGCCATTTCAGTTAGTGACATATACAAAAACATTACCGAAACTTGTAAAATTAGTTTCAATAAGATTTCAAACAAAGACTATTGAGATTTTAGAATTGGTGACCACTTGCACTTACACTAAGAAACGGTGGGGTACCTGACATCGGGTGGTCCTAAGAAGTAGGTACCCTAAAAGGTTCGTTCTCATGACCTCACCCAACGGTAAAGGAAGAGGTCGTCTAGAAGAGTCGGGTCCCTAGCTTGGACCCAGAGAGCGTAGCGTCCGTCTGCGAAATGGAAGACTCGGTGGCCCCAAACGAAGACAACAGATACAGAAAAAAAACCAAAAACTATTAAGTAAAGACAGAAACAGTACGGACCATTAAAAAATTGACTCACAGTTAGAAACGTACAGTTTTTCACTATTTCTGTGACTACTACAATGGAAATAAGTCTCTCCATATAATTATAAGTAAATTTTAAAAGTTATAAGAAAACCATCCGTCCATTTTTGATCCATCTAGTGAAATTAGGTTAAACTCTGATCTTTGAAAAGATTCGACGAAAATGAGAAACCATCGGGACTAGATGAAGATGAGACAAGATTGAGGTGCTAAAGGGTCACCAGAGTTACCTTTCCGACCCGAAAAAGTCCCGAGGAGGAGAAACCACTTGTCGGATCGTGACAGTCTAACAATTCGTGAGAACTCACAAAGCCCGAAATAGTTTGTAAAAGGAGACGTAAAGAACTAAAAAGAAAGTGAGGTGCGTTTCTACTCCTTAACCAAGTCTGAACTCCCCTCTCCATGTGGTTACAGTGAAGTAAAGAGATACCAAAGGAAAAGAGGATTAAACCGAAGAGTCTAAGGACGACGGTACCATTGGTACTGGTGATGATAAAAAAGGCATGGTAGAATCACTCAACCGGTGCTTTAGATACTACAAAAAAAGACGAGTCGGACAAATAGAACAGAACCCTGAACGTTTACAGGTTTCACTTTTTTTTTTTTTTTTTAGTCACCACTTACCTTTCGACAAATTTTACCACAAAAAGAGAGAAGTCCAAACACCGGGGAGTTTAGGACCGAAGGAACAGGTGAGTTTCCAAGAAAGTTTGAGGTCAAACAAACAAACAAAATTAAGATCGGTCTAAATCATCAAAGAACCGTCTTCTCAGACAGAATATGTTCATTAATATCTACCTTCGTCTTCTGACCTTCTACTAAGACCCAAATTTAAAGATGGATGTCGTTATGTGTCAAATCAATCCGTAAATTTTATAGAGAGTCGTACCAAAAAGAAAGGAACTTATTTTTATTATTACTATCAAATACACTAACTATACTACTAAATATATGTACATATATATTAGAGTATCGTCTCGTGAACCGTTTATTATTACTTTGTTATTTATAATCAAGAAAGGGAAGGAAGAAAATAAAGTAAATTTCCAGTATAAAAACTGACAAGTTACTAGGTATAAATAGTCCAGTCACTGTAAAAGTACTATATACATTATTCAAAACTTACTACTGTCTCTTCTTTATTTATACGTCTTTCATATTGTACGTACTTATATAAGATTCTTTTAGGTAAAATAGACGTATGGTCCATGAAAGAGTTTATAATTCAAAAGAAACATTTAAAAACAGTATCAAAAAAAATAATACTACATCAATCTTACTAAATTGACTTGCAGTTCATTTGAGTCTTGTTTATCTATTCTCTTACATATAAAAAAATTTCTATAAATGTAGTACTATTTCTCTTTTACTATACGTAACGTAAACACACACGATTTTAGATATATTTTACCAACTCTACTACATCTAAAGTACTTTTATGTTTAGATAAAATTTAAGTAAACGTCATGAGGAACAGATCATTATTTTTTAATAACGATTACGAAGACGACAGGTATACTTACATAAATAAATATACATTACTTGAGTGGTTAAATTAAAAGACATTTCAGAAAAGGTTATATCTTTAGATATCATTGACTATTAGTAGAGAAACAAACGATAAAAACTGACACTCAAAGGTTTTATGCCACGATACCTAAATAAAAATACCAACGACTAATAGTTAAGTGAAAAAGGTCCGATAGTCGTATCCTCTAGTTACTCTTTGAGTAACGGAATTTTCTCTAGTCCACACTCCAAACAGTCTTGGTAAACGAAATCAATTTTTGACATTTTAATTATCTAACAAAAGTTTTAAGGTAGGTCCTTAATTAAACTATCAGTATAAGTAAAAGAAAACCCTCTTATATTTAATTTATATTTAAGTCTTTTTTAGTAAATTATTTTCCTGTAGTTTCTTCGGTCTTCGGTATCTCCGTTTCTTTCGAGTCTATGTCCAGTTTTCAANTCAATTTTTGACATTTTAATTATCTAACAAAAGTTTTAAGGTAGGTCCTTAATTAAACTATCAGTATAAGTAAAAGAAAACCCTCTTATATTTAATTTATATTTAAGTCTTTTTTAGTAAATTATTTTCCTGTAGTTTCTTCGGTCTTCGGTGTCTCCGTTTCTTTCGAGTCTATGTCCAGTTTTCAAGCGGAAAGGATTGTCTGTTACCTATAATTCATTTCACTAATAACCTTAACTAGTGTTACCAGGTCAATAGGTGTTACACTGATGTATGGGGAACGAGTCAGAGTCCAATTGTAGTGACTTCTAAATCACATTGTTGACTTCTCTTTCCCCACAAGACTATGTGTGTATACATTGTTTATCGTTGTCAAAAGTCTTAAAACATAACGACTTTATGTTTATTTTAAGACTTCTTAAAAACTCTGGTTCCGTAAAATTAAAACTCTTTCTTCTTTTCATATAAAAAATTTCTTTTGTTTTGTTTCTTGTGATTTTATAAATGTTGGTATTAAATAAAGTCTTTTATTCCTAAACCCCTACTGTTTTACATTCTTTCTACGTTAGATTTTTTTTCATAGAATTTTTTCTTTGTCATTTTCAAAACATCGGTACATTGTATATGTGCATATAAGTGTGATGTTAAATAAAAGTCAAGTCAAATAAAAGTTGACTCGAGTCAACGAGTCAGTACAGACTGAGAAACGCTGAAGTACTTAGGGTTGTGTAGTCCGGAGGGACAGGTAGTGGTTGAGGGCCTCAAGTGAGTTTGAGTGCAGGTAGGTCAGCCACTACAGTAGGTCGGTAGAGTAGGAGCCAACAGGGGAAGAGGAGGACGGGGGTTAGGGAGGGTCGTAGTCCCAGAAAAGGTTACTGAGTTGAGAAGTGTACTCCACCGGTTTCATAACCTCAGAGTCGAAATCGTAGTCAGGAAGGTTTCTTGTGTGTTCTGACTACAGGAAATCCTACCTGACCAACCTAGAGGAACGTCAGGTTCCCTGAGAGTTCTCAGAAGAGGTGTGGTGTCAAGTTTTCGTAGTTAAGAAGCCACGAGTCTAAAGAAGTGTCAGGTTGAGAGTGTTGATATGTACTGGTGACCTTTTTGGTATTGGAACTGATCTGCCTGGAATCAGCCGTTTCATTCCAGAGACGAAAACTTATACGACAGATCCAACCAGTATTGAAAGGAAGGTTCCTCATTCGCAGAAAATTAAAGTACCGACGTTAGTGGTAGACGTCACTAAAACCTCGGGGAGTTTTATTTCAGACTGTGACAAAGATGACAAAAGGGTAGATAAACGGCACTTCACTACCCTGGCCTACGGTACTAGAATCAAAAGACCCTGGTGACTTTGTTTCCGTCTCTTGACGGAATCTCGTGATCGAACTGTCTAGACGATAATATTATGGATGAAACATGAAAGGAGACCCCTATGTCCTGTGTGAGTAAAATGATAAAAATAAATAAACCGACGTGATCCAGAAACAACGTCATACACTCCAGAAAAAAATCAACACAGTACGTTTGAGAATCAACGTCGTTCACCCTCGATGAAGGGACTGGTCCCTAGTTTGGGTCCGACCGACTTAACACTTACGTTTCAGTCGGTGACCTAGTGGTCCCTTCAGGATAGAAGGTTGTAAAAAAGTGATTTAGACAATGATTAACAAAACATGTAAAAAAATAGGAAAAAAAAAAAACAAACGAGACGACCCATCAACACCCGGGAATCTAAGGAGATGGTCCCTGACTTGCTTTCGGGGTACGTTATCTTCACACCGCAGAATTGGTCACGTGGTAGTCCCGTCAAAGAGTTTAATAATAAAGACATACTCTGACACGAAATAAAATAAAGAAATACTACGACTCATAACTATACATCACGAAATTTTATTAACTTCCATTAACAAATAAATTCTTACTTCTTCTCTACTGTTTCATTGGGGAGGGGGGAAAATAGAGACTTCGGATATTCGAACATTAGGTGACTAATAGACTTATACACCAACCAGAAAATTGATCAAAGATGTTAACATATTATATCTTACACGACGATATCACGATTGTGTTCTTCAAAGACACAATGTTTATATATGAAACATGAGATCCTTTAATAAGGTATATTATTGTGGGTGTTCTCTTACAAGTAATCTTTTTCGTGATTTAAAATTTAGACGAAGTTAAACTGTGAGTCATAGATATTCTACTTCTAATTAAAAACAACAACCACCATTATATAATTTTATAAACTTAATGTTATATTTTTATAAACATTTACAACGGTTGTAAATGTTTATCTCTATAGTGTATTTTAAGATATAAGGAGTGAAGAAAGTTTTTAGGTTAAATGAAGTGAAGGGACACGGAGTCAGTAGAGTAAAACTTTTACCCTTACCACCACCGTTAGAGGAGTATTCACGACTGACAAACCGTTATCTACCCTAGAAAACGTATACCACAACACTCTGAATTACTTGGTAATACATAGTTCGTCACTATATATTATATAATATATATAGTACCACGTTTTGACCGTGAGGTGACTACTACCACTCGTGACAAACGTCTGAGTTGTTTGGTACCGTAAGGACAAAAAACTCCTACTAGTGGACCGTAGGATCGGAGTGTCAGGTTTGAAACGACTAAGTCAACGGTCTCTGGTCGGTCACTTCTTGGTGGGGAGGGGAGGGGTGGGGGAGTGACGTGTATACGTCTGTCTTACCTGTCGTAAGACCAGAACAGGAGGAGATGGGTCCTTGTTCCGTCTTAAACGTTTCTTATGATTATTTTTTACTTCTTTTTAGTATGATCTAAATTCATTTGTTGTTTCTGACGTAACAGACTGACATTACGATTAGAATCTTTATTAATTGTTTTCATACATAAATAAATAAATTTTATATTATAATTTATCAAATATACATATAATATACGTACGAGTTTCACTCCAGCGAGTCAACACAGGTTGAGAAACGCTGGCGTACCTGACATCGCATGGTCCGAGAAGGGAGGTACCCTAAAAGGTCCGTTCTCATGACCTCACCCAACGGCAAAGGAAAAGGTCCCCTAGAAGGACTGGGTCCCTACCTTGGGTCCAGAGGGAGTAAGGTCCGTCTACGAAATTGGAGACGTATATATACATATTTATGTTAATAATCTTCACGTTTCGTTAGATACTTATTTGTTAACCCAATGTTGTCTTTGCTGTCTTCTTATATCTTTCTGTCGTATAAAGACAAAAAAATTTGTAACATAGTATTTTACATTCGTATCCTTTTTTCTAGATATTTGTTGACGTAGTTAAAGGTTTTTATTTTCATTAATTCGGTTTCTCACTAAGAGGTGGGATAGTTTACAAGTATTTTGTATGGTATATTGGTAATGTAAAACTTTGTCACATGACAACGGTACCACGACGTCGACGATTCAGCGAAGTCAGACACGTTGGGGTATCTGTCGTCGGGTAGTCCGAGGGGGCAGGGTCCCTAAGAGGTCCGTTCTTGTGACCTCACCCAACGGAAAGGAAGAGGTTACGTACTTTCACTTTTCACTTTGACTTCAACAAGTCAACACAGACTGAGAATTGGGGTACCTGACGTCGGATGGTCCGAGGAGATAGGTACCCTAAGAGGTCCGTTCTCATGACCTCGTCCCACGGTAACGGAATCTATATCTGTTTATGTGTATACCTTGTTTTGCCTTCCTAGTCTTACTCTCATAGAATATTCGTCTCTTATAAGTACACTTTTATAGTTAGTAAAGGCTTAACTACCTTGTAAAACGTACTACGAGACTTTCACGACGTGAGTTATACAGTCGTTTAAACCTTTTGAGTCGTCACCGGTGTCCTGACCTTTTCCAGTCACAAGTAAGGTTAGGGTTTCTTTCCATTACGGTTTCTTACAAGTTTGATAACGTGTTAATGTGAGTAGAGTGTGTGATCATTTCATTACGAGTTTTAAGAGGTTCGGTCCGAAGTCGTTATACATTTACCACTTAAAGGTCTACAAGTTCGACCAAAATCTTTTCCGTCTCCTTAGTCTCTAGTTTAACGGTTGTAGGCGACCTAGTAACTTTTTCGTTCTCAAGGTCTTTTTGTAGATAAAAACGAAATGACTGATACAGTTTTGGAAACTGACACATCTAGTGTTATTTGACACCTTTTAAGACTTTCTCTACCCTTATGGTCTCGTGGACTGGACGGAGAACTCTTTGGACATACGTCCAGTCCTTCGTTGTCAATCTGGACCTGTACCTTGTTGTCTGACCAAGGTTTATCCTTTTCCACATGCAGTTCCGACATATAACAGTGACACCAATAAATTGAATATACGTCTCCTGTAGTAATCTTTACAACCCGACCTTCTTCGTGTTCGACCTTAGTTCTAACGGCCCTCTTTATAGCTATTTGAGTCTATACGTCTACTGTGGTGGGAATACCGTCTTTCACTTCTTGATTTCTCGGAGAACTACTTTCACTTTCTCCTCTCACTTTTTCAACCGAATTTCGACTTGTAAGTCTTTTGTTTCTAGTACCGTAGGCCAGGGTAGTGAAGTACCGTTTATCTATGCTTTTGTCACCGACTGAAAAAGAAAGACCCGAGATTTTAGTGACGCCTACCACCAACGTCGATACTTTAATTTTCTGCGAACGAGGAACCTTACTTTCAATACTGGTTGGATCTATCGTATAAGTTTTCGTCTCTGTAATGAAACGGTTGTTTCCAGGTAGATCAGTTCCGACACCAAAAAGGCCACCAGTACATACGTACACTCTCAACCTGACACTTCTTTCGACTCGTGGCTTCTTGACTACGAAAACTTGATACCACAACTTCTGAGAACTCTCAAGGAACCTGACGTTCCTCTAGGTTGGTCAGGTAAGATTTCCTGTAGTCAGGATCCACAAATAACCTTCCTGACTACGATTTCGACTTTGAGGTTATGAAACCGGTGGACTACGTTTCTCAACTGAGTAACTTTCTCTGAGACATTGTATAGTCCATAAGACTCCATACTATCTAAGAGGAGGTTAAAAACGAGTCTATTTGTTCTCACAGGAAAGGGGACCAGAAAACACTTTCGTTCGAAGAGTGATTCCAAGATTTCGTTTATTTTGATCGGTAAGTGAACTTTTTTTTTTTATTTATTTATTTAGTAAATCGGGAGTGTCGGTTTTTTTTTTCTTTCTCTGAGACTACGACCCTCCCAAACCCCCGTCCTCCTCTTCCCCTACTGTCTCCTACTCTACCGACCTACCGTAGTAGCTGAGCTACCTGTACTCAAACTCACTTGAGGCCCTCAACCACAACCTGTCCCTTCGGACCGTACGACTCTAAGTACCCCAGCGTCTGTCAGTCTATACTGACTCGCTGACTTGACTTGACTTGTCTACACTGACCTACGGTACTAGAAGCAAAAAACTTACAACTTAAAATTCGGTCAAAAAAATGAGAGGAGAAAGTGAAAGTAGTTTTCCAAGAAATCAAAGAGAAACGAAAGACGGTATTCCCAACAGAGTAAACGTATGGACTCCAATAACTACAAAGAGGGTCGTTAGAACTAAAGTCGAACACGAAGTAGGTACGGTTGTAAAACGTACTACATACGGTCTATATTGAATTTATTCGTCCCATGTTATATGTTGGAACTGCATGAGGAAAGAGTTAAACCTTTGTCAGGCAACAAGATACAGACCAAGATTGGCAACGAAGAACTGGACGTATGTCTAAAGAGTCCTCCGTTCATTAGACCAGACCATAAAGGTAGAGAAATTTCATTTTAAAATGTTATATTTCCTGTGTATCGTCTTATAAAAACACGTAAACACAATTTTCTCAAAAAGAAATTATTCTGACTTCTTGTGTTTGATATTTTTTTAATCTAAAACAATGTAGTTTTTATCAAAAATGTTGTATTTAGTGTTACGATCGAGAACTGTTTATAGTGTTATCTTATAAAAACGTACTTAAAATGGTTATTTATAATTATAAATCTTATGGTTTCCTTAAAAATTTTATTCATTATTGTCTTGGTTTTTTATTCTTTGTATTATCTTTGTTTCAATACCGATTCGTTGTATACCTTTCTTTTATTACCAGTTGTCTATGAACCTCAATAAGAATAATCGTTCACCTTGGTACGTTAATTCTGTCACTACTCATGTACAAGGTGTCGAGTCTAATCGTTTTTTAAGTTCAACTAGTCATTCTAATTACTAATAACCACTCTTATATCGTTTTTATGAGTTAAAAGGCCGTTATCTTCGACCTCACCAGGTAAGACCTCTCACCACAGTATGAACTACTCTAATTATAAGTACATCGAGTTGTAAGTTTTAAAGTGATATTTAATTGACATTGCTTCAAGTCCTTCGAGATCGTGACTAACACCATAGTCCCACACCTCTGTTAAATCCACCATTAGTGATCCCTTTACTTCTATATGTAAAAACACCGAGAACGTTATGATAAATGATGTCGCGACGTGTACAGTGTGGTTCTTGACGATCTATGGTCCTCTTTACTCTTATTTCAGACATGGTACTGTAACCGTACTTAATTTGTAAAAGATGTGAAGGATGTGTCGTAACAGATAAAATGTTCTAAGTGTGTATTCGTTAATAAAAACAAAAAAACTAAAGTCTAGGTAAGGGGAGGAAGTGGACGTTCGATGTTAGCGTGTCCAGGACACGATGACCGACAGACCAATCCAAACCGATAGTCTTCGTGACCAATTCAACAGCTCCTCAACCTCTCCTTCGACCTTTACTGCTCCCTTCCTCAGTCCTTTGAGAAGGAGAGGGATAGGAAGGGAAGATGACGAATGAAAGAGAAAGAAGAAAAAGAGAAACAAAAGACACAAAAACTCGTCATCGGTATAGAAAAGGTACCAAGAGTGAGAAGTGACTTGTCTAAAATAAAGATACTGGATTGAGGAAGTCTTGTCGAGGACTGGACTAAAACTTTGAACGTCCCGAAGGGACTGTAGATCTAAGATCACTTATTGTGGGAAAAGGACCACAGTAAGGTCAGTGTCCCCTCACGTCACCAGAGGACGACAGAGAAAACGATCACCAGAGGAAGACCATTAGAGACTAACGAAGTGAGAGAAGAAACAGCAGAGTTAAAGAAATGGTGGACAAATTAAGTCATACGACTCAAAGAGTGAGGTTTATCTTGTCGAAGGTAAAAGACTTACCTGGACTTTATTTATCATAAACGACAACCTTCACAAAGGTCCTTTGTCTGGGATTACGTCCCACGACTCTAACTCTCTGAGTAGACGAATTAGAAATTATACCACTATTGGAGGGACGAATAAATTGAAGATACGTCTCATGTAGTACTCTTTACGACCCGACCTTCTTCGCGTTCGACCTTACTTCTAACAGTCCTCTTTATAGATATAGGAGTCTATACGTCTACTGTGGTAGGAATACCGTCTTTCACTTCTCCTTGATTTTTCGGAGAACTACTTTCACTTTCTCCTCTCACTTTTTCAATCGACTTTCGAGTTGTAAGTCTTTTACTTGTAGTACCGTAGACCAGGGTAGTGAAGGACCCTTTATCTACCCCTTTCTCACCTTTGTCACAGTCTGAAATTAAACCCCCCCGAGGTTTTAGTGACGTCTACCATTAACGTCGGTACTTTAATTTTCTACGAATGAGAAACCTTCCTTTCAATACTGGTTGGATCCATCGTATAATTTTCGTCTCTGTAATGAAACGGTTGTTTCCAGGTAGATCAGTTCCGATACCAAAAGGGTCACCAGTACATACCTACACTCTCAACCTGACACTTCTTCCGACTCGCGGTTTCTTAACTACGCAAACTTGACACCACAACCTCTTCTGAGAACTCCCAGGGAACCTGACATTCCTCTAGGTTGGTCAGGTAAGACTTCCTATAGTTGGGACCCTAAAGAAACCTTCCTTACTACGATTTCGACTTCGAGGTCATGAAACCGGTGGAATACGCTTCTCAACTGAGTAACCTTTTCTGAGACTACGACCCTCCCTAACCCCCGCCCTCCTCTTCGCCTGCTAACTCCTACTCTACCGACCTACCGTAGTGACTGAGTTACCTGCACACAGACTCACTTGAGTCCCTCAACCACTACCTGTCCTTCCGGACCGCACGACGCTAAGTATCCAAACGTTTCTCAACCTGTGTTGACTCACTGACCTGACTTGACTTGACTTGGAGGGACGTCTACCTTTAACTTTTTTATCGTTAGACAGTGTCCGTCTCTGTAATTTATGTGTCAATGGACCTCATATTGTGACCGACTTTCCTCCATGAACCTCTTAATTCTTTACCGATGTCCTTGGTAGTGCCATTGTCGCTATCACTTCACTATCAACGAGTCAGCACAGGCGTGAGAAACGTTGGGCACCTAACATCGGGTGGTCCGAGAAGGTAGGAACCCTAAAAGGTCCGTTCTTAGGACCTCACCCAACGGTAAAGGAAGAGGTTCCTTTGTCATTGTCACTCCTGATGGTCTTGATGTCGAATGATTACCATTAGTTCCCACATAACTTTTTTCTTCTTTATGAGTCACGACACAACGGAAAGGATGGGAGACGGTATTATATGACAAGTCTCTGAAATTAATAGTCGTGTAAAGTGTCTAGTGGTGTATTGAGTTAATATACCTACTATAAGTCCAACTTGGACCTTCGTCGTTCTTCATTCATGGAATATACGGAATTACTCTATCTGTCACAGTCTCTAACCCTCTATTTGTGGTACATGTAAATCTGGGAATGGTGAATCTGCTACAGAGATACCCAAAACATCCGATCCCGTCCAACTCTATTAGGGAGATTTGACTTTCTAGTGTACCACACAACGAGGTTTGATAAATGACTTTTTTACACTTAAAGGATGATATCGGAAATTGTAGACACCAAACCGAATAGTGGATATCTCTTTAAGGGAATGTATTTTACAGGAAACGAACTTTGTGATCAACCGAAGATAAAAGAACTGAACGGTAACATGGGTTATACATGGGATTCTATATTGGATATGTCTAATACCACTCAAGGAAACACTCTCTATTATTGATCTTTCTCATTTTGCTGGGTTAGTTTTTTACCCGGTTTCTTGATTTATCTGTAAAGAGGTTTCTTCTGTATGCGTACCGATTGTTTGTGTACTTTTCTACGAGTTGTAGTGAGTAATAATCTCTTTACGTTTAGTTTTGGTGTTACTCCATGGTGAAGTGTGGTCAGTCTTACCGACGCTAGGTTTTTAGACGTTCGTTATTTACGACCTCTCCCACACCTCTTTTCCCTTGGGAGGATGTGACAACCACCCTTACGTTTGATCATGTCGGTGATACCTCTTGTCACACCTCTAAGGAATTTTTTAACGTTTATCTTGATGGAATACTGGGTCGTTAGGGTGACGACCCGTATGTGTGACTCCTTTGGTCTTAACTTTCTCTGTGTACATGTGGTTACAAGTAGCGTCGTGACAAATATTATCAGTCCTGTACCTTTGTTGGATCTACAGGTAGTCGTCTACTTACCTATTCTTTCGACACCATGTATATGTGTTACCTCATAATGAGTCGACAATTT
Organism: Capra ibex; assembly: GCA_006410555.1. Lineage (NCBI taxonomy): Eukaryota > Metazoa > Chordata > Mammalia > Artiodactyla > Bovidae > Capra > Capra ibex. The sequence continues at coordinate 29,882,443 of SJYO01020080.1, forward strand.
TTCTTAAGTAAACTTAGTCAAGACTACTCTATCTACTTTGACCTCGGCTAATATGTCTCACTTCATTCGGTCTTTCTTTTTGTGGTTATGTCATATGATTGTGTATATATACCTTAAATCCTTCTAGCGTTACTGCTGGGACATATGTTCTGTCCTCTTTTCTGTGTCTACACATATTGCCTGAAAACCTGAGTCTCCCTCTCCCTCTCCCACCCTACTAAACCCTCTTACCGTAAGATAGTACATATGATAGTACATTCTTAACTTAGCGGTCAGATACAGACTGCGTCCTATGTCGTACGAACCCCGACCACGTACCCCTACTGGGTCTCTCTACAACACCCCTCCCTCCACCCTCCCCCCAAGTACAAACCCTTACGTACATTCTTAATTTCTAAAATTTTAAATTTTTTATTTTTTGATTTTTTTTTTATTTATTTATTTTTTAGTTTTTTTCTTTTGATATTTTGTTGTGTTTTCTACCTCGAACTTCTTTTACATGATATTTACTTTCTCGTATTAATTAAGAATCGGAGTATTTACTGTTTAATATATATATATACTTTAAGTATGTATATACTTTGATTCTAACACACTCGATGTCTTCAAATTTATAAGAATAACCGTTTAATCCCTATTTTGGGATTAAAGAACTGGTCGTTCGATAAAGTCACTTAGAACAATGAACGAAAGTCCAAAATGAAAAATAGAATGAATACAACTCTCAGAGAAAGTCTCTTTCTATTATTTCTATATATACTTTTATGGATAACACTGCGTTGCTCAGAACTCCCACCTTGAACATGTGAACTTCCTCCTATCACTTAAAAGTAATCTTTGTCTCACGACGTAAAAAGTGGGTTTCGAGACACCAAATAAAAAGACAGAAACCCTTAAAGTTTTTGTTGAACATTTTAGATCGGTTTGGAAACTCCAAACGAAAAGGTATTCATATACCTTGTACGGTTTCCGACGTTGACATCGGTTTGCTTTGTTACCTTTGGTGTTCTGGACGACCGGACCGAGGACAGAGGAGATAAACTAAAACTCGGGGTCCTCTCCTTTGGTGGACTCAACGCAAACGTATACCACTCTCGAGAACTCTTGATTTTGGGGAGTGATTATCAACAAATTAAACTTTTTTTCCCTATTTTCATAAGTCAAGATCCCTTCATCTTTGACAAAACAAGGATGACAACAACAAGGAAAAACATTGAATACAGAAGTATCAATTGTAAAGGTTCCTCGGAGACGTATCCACATCCATCGACGTCACACACAGATAAAGGTCCCGAAGACCTTCGGCGTCACTGGAGTTATAGAGGAATCCTTTGATTCACCTCAGATGACCCGGGGCGGTCGACCGTATTATCTGACGTATGACGAACTTTTGTCAATTGTACAAAATTTTAAGGAAACAATAAGTAACCATTTGTAGATCCTATAATAACTCATTTTCAAATGAAAATTGAAAAGTAGAGTCAAATATGGCACCTGTCCCGCCACAGTATATGATGTAAGCAGAAGAGACAGAGATCGGAAAATCATGGTATGGGAAAAGGTCAGGGTTGGGAATAATGTAACAACACGTTTAAGTTAAATTGATTCTGGATAATTCGTTATATTAGAGATCTCAGACTAACGACCTAAATGAATTTGAAAGTGACGGAGTTAAAGTAATAGATGAAATCAAAAGTATCCTAACAGTACTCTGATACACTCACTCATGTATATTTTACGAATAATGTCACGGATAATAGTTATTTGACCTTTACTAGTTATTTATAAACGGTGATAAGTCTTACCACCATCATCATGATTAAACATCCTACAGGATTATTGTACAGTGTACAATCTTATACTTCTATCCTTTGAGTCTCTTCAGAATTCGTCGTATTAATTTTGGAAATTAACCATCGCAAACTATTGTCCAGACGGAAGAAGTCACAGTAAATACAAAAATAACTCTAGTTTATGGTTTGCATGTATTTGAGAGTCCGACTACAAGGAACGTGAATCATCTTCTCTTATAAACCTCTCGACCCGTCAAAATGAGTGATGAAATAAGTTAATGTCTAAAAAGAAAGTCGTTACTAACTCAATGGACCACCAGGACACGGACGATCCATCCCATTAAGATCCTCTACATTGTTTCAAGTTTTAAAGTCACCATATTCTTTTATATTCAAAATAAGCCTAAGTACGTTGGTAGGTCACTCCTACGAGAACGAACCGTACTTCGAAAAGAGTCCCCCGCCAAGTCCGTGTATCCAGGGAAGAAGACCGAGGTGATAGGGGGACCCGGAATTTCCCGATACGAAGAATAGTCTCCTACCTCATTTTTTCTTTTCTATTCCATTGTAACGGATAATTAACGACACAAGACTTTTACTGTTTAAGGTGTAAAAAAAAAAATTAAACAGTTCTGAGGTAGGTTTACGTTCTCTTTAACCCTTTATTTTATCAGGAACACATCGAGGAATATTTTTCGTTCAATTAGGATGTCTTCTCTCCCTTATTGAAACAACATACTCATCAATGAAGAAGGTGTGTTTCGATGTCCCTACTTAGATTCTGAACGAGAGTAAATAATTCCCTTTTCATCCCGAGTCCAACCTTCGGTCCTCTACTCCAAGAAGTAGTTCAGGTGCTTCCAGTTCATTACAAGATTTCTCCTACACTATGGTGTCAACGTAGTATTTACGTGTGTCAAGTCGGTGTGTTTTCCTTTCAGTGGTATAAAATTTTTTCTTTGTTACTAAACGTCTCAATAACTCCGGTTCATTAAGGTTTTCGGACTTGTATCCACAAGTCTCAGTCGACCTTCTACTCGCTATGTAAGTTGACTAGTTACAAAGTATTCTCGGTATTCGATTAAAAATCCTTTTAATGAGATTTATGTCACGTATTTTGTAAACTTCTATAATCTTAGAGACTTTTGGGACGCTCAACCACAACCGGTCCCTTCAGACCGTACGACGTCAGGTACTCCAGTGTTTCTCAGCCTGTGGTGACTTGTTGACTTGACTTGACTCTTAGAGACTTCGATCAACTGTCTACTTCTTCACATTCACCTGTTACCGTCTAACACGTCTTTTAGGTTTCCTCGAAATCATAAAGTGGAAAATATACCAACGGACAAAAACAAAAAAACAAAAAACAAAAAACGTACACTAAAGACGGGAGGAAACGTATAATATTATGTTTGTTTATAAAATTTTTACCTAATTTTGAAAATATTCGAAAACCTCTTGATACAACCAAAAATAAAGAAAGTTTGTACAATGTTTTGTTCTTATTATTACTCTAAGTTGTATACGTATATTACATGTTATGATACTGATCACTTGATTCATAGGTAGTACAACCTGAGTTTCTTTGTCTGAGTGTGTGTGTGTGTGTGTGTGTGTGCCCTGTTTCAGTCTATCCTTGACTCATATTTCATTTCCTTGTGACTCGAGATAAACGTAAAGAAGACTAGTGAATGAAGGGAATGTATGGGGTATCAATTAGAGGATCACTAACATTTAGGTGGTCCTCTAAATCGAATGTATACTCATTGGTGGTAGGTGAGTTATAAAAGACCCTTGAACCGACGGTAAACACAAGTAGTGTATAAACTCTCAATAAAAGTTTCTGAGATCCGACAGGTCACGGTTCGATAGTAACCGGGTCGTTGGATGGGAGTTAAGGATTCATCGAAGAAAGATCTCTTTAAATTAGACGTACAAAGATTAGGTAAATTTTAATCTAGTACTTTTATATCAAAATATTCTCGATAGGTTTTAGGAACTCTCTGTCAAAGAAATAAAAAGGGTATGATTTGCTTCTACAGCGTAAACAATTTGAAGTTCATACGACGTTTCGATCTTTGGAGAATCTTTGCCTAAAATATTGAACCGTTAGAGATAAGAAAATAGGGATTCCGTATATCATCCATGAAACCTTCAAAGAAACACGTAAGTAAAAATCTTGTGACGAACCTCAAATGAGTATTACCCAGCTCAAGGACAGAAAGGTGGTTCGGTGTTAAGAAGGAAACCTTCAAGAGGACTTCAGTTTCCTATGATGTGTCCACCTCAGAGTACTGCCGTAATATTCTTTCTCAAACTCTGTATAAAAGTTAAAAGAGAATTTCTATTGAAGTGTATGAAGAAGTTCGTCCTGACACAAGTTTTAGTGAAGAACGGTGTACTTAAGACTTACAGTAACATCAAAAGGGACTACATGACAAACGATGATGTTAGTTGGGATAAAGTTAGACTGGTACACACTCAGGGTTGAATTCTTAGAAAAAGAGGATTTTGTATCTCTTTAATTAACTATTAGTGTTATATTTACAGTACAATTAGTATTAATAAAATAAACCGCAATGTCTTAAAAATCAAATGACCATAATAATTGTTCATATTTATCTTTAATTGACAAAAAATTAGTTATAATGGAGTTTACATAACGTAATGACGGATAGTAACAAAGGTAATGAGTGACTTTTTTTTTAATAGAATTACACCTTTATATTCAAATCCAACATGTCACTTAGGATTTTACTTAGACCGTTTATGTGTCACGACTTTCAATAACAGGTTCGTATCACACAACTACACCTAAGGTATAGAGGTTTTGAGTGTATTCCCTTTAGATATTCATAAAGTATACTATGAATGATTGTGACACAAAATCTAATAAATTCTCCCAATTACAGAGTATTTTACAACTATATAAAATTACCTTGAAAGTCCGATCTTTCTATTTTACTTACACTCCCAATGTACTGTAAGAATAACTAGTATGAAGACATAAAAGTAGACGGGGAATCGGTGAGGAGAAGAAGCTAGTCGTAAAGAGAGAAAGTCGGGGTAAAAAGACAGAACAGGTAAGGTCCTACCGTGGTAACGAGGAGGAGAAAATCGGGAATAAATGTCCTTTTGTAAATGACAGACGGGAGGTATAGACGTCTTACTTTTGAGTGCCTATTCCTCCCGACTGACATAAGTGACACGATTTGGTAAAATATATTCCTGGAACTCGTAGACATCAAGGACCATAGACGTTCCCTGGGACCGTGGTCGACGGACGGTTATGTCCCTCCTGACACGTGACACCGTAAAAGTGAGTGGACAATGGTTTAGGATCTCTATGAAAAGTTAAAGATACTGTAAGTCACAGCAAATAAGGTATTATTCTATGAGGGAACGATCAATACGTGAACGGTATTCCGTGTGAAAAAAAAAAGGACATTGTCGTAATATAGAACCAACAGAGGGGACATAAGAGCGGTGGGGAATAGTTAGAGAATACCACCAAGGAGGATATGTACTTAAAGTAATAGAAGCAAGAAATTCTGTTGAATTACCTCGTCCACAATAGAAGTGATCAAATCTTTACTACTGGGACTTCTACGAACACAACAACAAGTCAGTGGGTCAGTACAGACTGAGAAACTCTGGGGCACCTGATGTCGTGCGGACCGGAGAGACAGGGAGTAGTAGAGGACTTCAAACGGGTTCAAGTACAGGTAACGTAGTCACTACGGTAGGTCGTCAGAGTAGAAGACTACGAGAGAAGAGGAAGACGACGTTTGGAAAGGTAATAGTCCCTGAAAAGGTTACTCACCCGAGAAGTATAACCTACTGGTTTGATGACCTCAAAGTCGAAGTCGTAATCAGAAAGGTTACTCATAAGTTCCAACTAAAGGATATTCTAACTGACCAAACTAGAGGAACGACAGGTTCCCTGAGAACCCTCAGAAGAGGTAGTGGTGTCAAACTTCCGTAGTCAAGAAACCGCACGACGGAAGAAATACCGAGAGTGTTAACATGTACTGGTGACTCTTATGTTATTGGACCTGATATGTCTGGAAATAACCGTCTCATTATAGAGACGAAAAGTTGTTATACAGATCCAAACAGTAGTGAAAAGACGGTTCTTCGTTAGTAGAGGACTAAAGTGTCGACGTCAGTGGTAGGCGTCACTAAAATCTCGGGTTCTTCTCCTTTAGACAGTGATGAAGGTGGAAAAGGGGAAGATAAACGGTACTCCATTACCCTGACCTACGGTTCTAGAACCACAAAATATTATAACTCAGAATTCGACCGAGAAAGTGACAGGAGGAAGTGGGAGTAGTTCTCCGAGAAATCAAAGAGAAGTGAGAGACGGTAATCTCACCATAGTGAGTGTATAGACTCCAACAACTACAAAGAGGGTGGATAGAACTAAGGTCGAACATTGAGTAGGTAGGACCGTAAAGAGCACCACACGAGTCGTGTATCCAATTGGTTCTCCCACTGTCGTCTGTCGGGACGACATGAGGACAGAGTTAGAACTTGGTTAGTCAACAAGGTATGTCCCAAGATTGACAACGAAGAACTGGACGTATGACCAAAGAGTTCTCTGTCCATTCTACCAGACCATAATGGTATAAAGATTCTCGAAGACTTGAACACTTCAAGAATTTCTCCACCCTTCTACCAAATTCTAATATATTTATTATGTGACGTCCCGATTCTAAACTTAGGTTTTATATACGGAAGTTTCAGTCTTAAAAGGTTAGGTATGACGGACCGATCCGGTGTCGACCCGTCCGAGGTCGCGAACGGAGAAAGGCACGATTTCCATCCCGAAAGGTCCACAGGGATCACCGTTTCTTGAGTGGACGGTTACGTCTTCTATATTCCCTGCGACCAAGGTAGGGACCCAACCGTTCTAGGGAACCTCCTACGTACCGTTGGGTGAGATCATAAGAACAAACCTTTTAAGGTACCTGTCTCCTCGGACCACCCGAGGTCAGGTATCTCAGTGTTTCTCAGCCTGTATCGACTTCACTAAATTGTCGTCGTCGTCAACGATTTCCTTAGGTCTCTAGTCGATCGGAAGGAAACAAGAAATTCCGATGAAGATGGGTACGGATTAGACATAAGATGGGTAAGTCAGAGAATGTAAGGTAGAGGGACGTACGGATCAAAACTCATCATGTATCATCAAAAAAGGGAAAGAAAGAAAAAAAAAAACCATAAGAAACTTCTGACGACGTTTAGTGATATCCTTTCGTTTACCGTATCGGTACACCAACAGTGTTTTAAACTCCTTAGTGTAGTTTAAGAACTATTTATATCTGTTGGATTAATACATATTTGATCACGATAAAATTACGGTTCTGTAACATTGAGTATGTAAGGAAACATATTTCTTCGTTCAGTTTACAAAAATTATTTATTAACACACTATAGATAACATAGACAAGGGTGATTCGAAATGTTGGTTTGTAGGGTGGTTATCTTCAATATTTCAAAAACGACAGATATTACTTGTTTTCAGTTCATATTAATTAGGACAGGTTAAGAGAGTCGAGGGAACATGGGAAATCGAGATAGTGAAACCTTTAGTAACTCCAAATCCACACTAACATTGATTATGTAAGGGTATGCACAGATTGTGGAGAAGAATCGTCGGGGTCTGAAGGCATACGTGTTAATAAGACCTTTCACATCTAAATAAGGGAATACTCGTAAAAGTTCTTCCACGTTTGACTTCACATTTATCGTAAGTAGAGTGGTTCAGCTAACCTTACATCGACGACAATTCCATCAAACTTTTTTTTTTCTTTATATTACAGAGAGAGTCTCTATTTCTAAAACGTATGTTTTATAGCTCTATGTTTGTAGGAAATGTCTGAATCAAGGTCGTCAAACTAAACGTCGAAATTAAACTCCTGTCAGTACCAAACCCATACTAAACTTCTGTTTCGAGCCTTTAGACTTATTTGTTACCCCATCCAGAGAGGAGTACATGCACCATATAAGAACGATTCTCACACGAAGATCTTTTCTCGATTTACACTGAAACAATCCACTGTCTAGACGAGACAAGCGAGTACGTACATTCGTGTTAGATTCTGATCGACCGACACTCTCATTAAAGTAAAAGTTCATTAAATAAGTAATTTATTAGAGAAGGTGTAGAATAATTTTGGGTTATTCACATTCTTTTTCTTTTGTTTTTGTTGTTGTTTTTTGTGACGAAAATCTTTGACGTCAGTTAGAGTAACTAAATTTTTGCTTTCATTGAACGTCAGAGTGGGGGTGGATGGGACGAACTGACACTGAGATTTACTTTCTTGACCCTAAATTCATAGAAACAAGAACACGAAAAGTATCATTTCCGTATGTTATCTTTACGTTATTTACAAACATCATTAGTTGATTTCTATATTCACTACGACGACAAGTATCGTTACTGACTTAGAATGTTACCGTTTTTCCGAATTATCTAATGATAGTGTACTAAACTTCAACCTTAATTATCCAAAACAAAACAAAACAAAACGAAACAAACAGTCTGAAGCTCAAAAATTTATCGATTCGTACCCCAATTAAAACTGTCCATTCAAAATAACAAACCTATGTGTAATTTGTAAACCAAAATTAACTCCAAAAAACGAGTCCGGTGGGTTTTCAAAGGAAAATTCTTGTACAAATACAGACATACAAAAAAGGGACAGTGATAAACGACTACGTCATAAATTAAAGAAAGTAAATACCGGATTTCATATTATAAGACGGTTTACTTTCTCTCAAGTGCTTCATACTTTTTTGTATAAAAGGTCAAAAGGTAATCCTTTAGGTTTGGAGGTATCAAGGTAAACCTACGACACAAAGTGTTAAAACAGGGTTGAGTGATCAATGTCTACAAAATCTTTTCACGACCTTCCGTATTCTGGTTCTAGATTGTACTTATACCTTTATTTGGGTCATCCATAGGGTTTAAAATAAAGGGCGATTAAATTTGAATGTACTTTGATTTTATTGATCATTTAAGTAAGTAAAAAAAATTTATGCACTTTTACTAACAAAGTAACGGACTAAAAATTGTGTGAATTCCCGTGTTTGTATATAGAATGTGTGTGTCTTCTTTCTCTAACTAAAGAATTATTAAAGACAATGTTTAAATCTTATATCACCAGGATTTTGAAACGAAAGGTACACAACGATAGAAGTACTAAGCCGTTCGTAGTCATCTGAGGTTCTTCGTACGTGAGGTTCTCAGACTCCTAGTCCACCATTTTAAGGTAGGAAAATCATTTCCTTACGTAAGTACGGACCAGAGAGTCAGTACAGAACACTGAGGTATCTGACATCGGACGGTCCGAGGTGACAGGTCCCTTAAAAGGTCTATTCTTATGACCTCACCCAACGGTACTCTAGTTTGGGTACAGAGAACGTAGAGGACACACGAGTTCACCTAAGAAATGGTGACGTGGTGGACCCTTCAGGTCATGTCCTTATTTAAGTATCATTTTTTTAATTTATTAAATATCTCCATTGGGTGGGTCTCTCTTTCAAACGTTGAAACAACCTTTAATTCTTCAAACGTTAAATTAATTATAATTGAATAAATCTCTTTATATCTAGTACCGTAAGACATACCTTAAATCCCTTTTATTTCAAATTTTTCAGTCTTAAAAAAAATCATGATAACTTTACTCTTGTTCCGTAATAAACTTTCCGTAGTCGTGAATTTGGTAATCTTTAGACATAAGATATCTTTTCGTTTACTAAAAGGTTCAAGACGGTGTCGGACTTACTTTATAGAGAGTTCTGGTACGTTTAGGGAAAGGAACCTAACGTACGAGTCGTATATGAAAATATCATTATTTTTCTACGGTGTCAAACGTTTATATTAGTAAGGTCCTTGATTTTTCCTTACAATTTTTTAAGACAAAATACACTTTTTAACCATAAGATAAAGTATTTGACTTGGAAACAATTCCGTTTATTAAGATATTTATAAGTAACTCGATTTGTATATTTTTACTCGTTCTGGTAGAGACGTAACTCCTTTAAGCATTATACTTTCGGAGACGATGTCCTATAAACAAGTACAGGACTACCAAATTTACGTCTACCCTTTCGTGTAACTAAGATGGACCCAAACAGATGACTTCCGAAGGATGTATTCCATTGTAAAGAGGAAGTTACCTATCAAAAAGAACTACTCAAATCAATCGTATATTTAACTCAATGTAAAGTATTCTTCATCTAGTGGTTTAATTAACCCAGAGAGATAAATAGGGAGAAACATAGTAAAATTATTATAGTGTAACTTTTACTAATTTGATACTTATATATCATTACAAAGTCCACCCAAGTTCTTCCTGTTGGACTTATCCTAACCCACAGACTTGAAAGTTATGTGATACAGAAAAACAACAACAGTGAGTCAGTACAGGTTGAGAAATCTGGGGTACCTGACTTCGTACGGTCAGAAACGACAGGAAGTGGTAGAGGACCTCGAACGAGTTTGAGTTCAGACAACTCGGTCACTACGGTAGGTTGGTAGAGCAGAAGACAGTAGGGGAAGAGGAGGACGGAAGTTAGAAAGGGTCGTAATCCCAGAGAAGATTACTCAGTTGGGAGACGTAGTCCACCGGTTTTAAAACCACGAAATCGGAGTCGTAGTCAGGAAGGGTACTTATTAGCCCTACTTAAAGGAGATCCTTACTGACCAAACTTGAGGAACGTCAGGGTCCCTGAGAGTTCTCAGAAGAGGTTGTGGTGTCAAGTTTTCGTAGTTAAGAAGTGACGAGTCGGAAGAAATCCCAGGTCGAGAGTGTAAGTATGTGCTGATGACTTTTTGTGTATCGAAACTGATATACCTGGAAACAACCGTTTCATTATAGAGACGAAAAATTATACGACAGATTCAAACAGTATCCAAAAGAAGGTTCCTCATTCGTAGAAAATTAAAGTGTCGACGTCAGTGGTAGGAGTCACTAAAACCTCGGGTTCTTTTATTTAAGACAGTGACAAAGGTGACAAAGGGGTAGATAAACGGTACTTCACCACCCTGTACACGGTACTAGAAGTAAAAAACTTACAACTCAAAATTCGATCCAGAATGGATCGAATTTGATCTAGAATAGAATCATAAAATAATGTCATATACCCCGAAAGGTCCACCGCGATCACTATTTCTCGTACGGACGATTACGTCCTCAGAGTTCTCTACACCCTAGTTAGGGACCCAGTCTTACTAGGGGACCCCATCCTTTACCTTTATGTAAGTTCATAAGAAAGACCTTTTAAAATTCCTGTCTCCTCGGACCACCTGATGTGTCAGGTACCCTAGTGGTTCTCAGTCTGTGGTTACTCATGTGTACGTACGGTCGTTTTACGTGTATATACGTGTGTATGTTTAAGTTTGTTTTGGTAACTTTTTATTATGTCTAAAATAACTTTAACCCCTTTAATTCTAACACCTATATGGCGTGTATAAGAACTTTGAGAGGAAATTTGAAAGAGAGAAGGGATCAGAAAAAGTCGATGAAAAAGAACAGGAAACAGGAATAAGGGAATTACAAGGGTAAACTTTGCAATGAAGGTGTTAGGACATTATATGGGTTTTGATGTTAAATTTTTAATCACTTTTTTACAAACGGTCATAAGTTTGGAAAGTAGATAAATTTTGAATCTGAAGAAAAACGGTTAGTTCGTACTCCACTCCTAGGAATTAAGTTTACACATTAAGGGTTTACTATTACTTTTTGTCAAATTATAAAAAGAAATATTTACATTCGTCCCTTATTCTTTATGAAACACTTTACGAGTAATGTGGAGTCCTTGACATCCATTTTATAGTGAACACTAAGAGTGTTATGGTCCATTAAAAAAATAAAAAAATTGTCTGTTCCTTCAACTGTGTAAAGTAATTCTTATATCTACTCTTGATTTCGGTTCAAATAGACTGAGATGTATGAGCGATGGGGTTATGTAATCTTACTAAAATGTTTTTCACCATTGTCGTCATATAAGATTTACACACTGGTGTCTGTGAACTGTTATTTGACGGGTTGTTGTTATAGATGTTGTTTGAAGGACTCCAAGGTTTTATACAAACTGGAGAAAAGGTAAGAGGGTGTTTTTAAGTAGGTATAAGACTTTTATTACTAAAATCCTTATTAGGGGTTAACGAATTACGGTATTTGAGGTTTCGTTGTTGGTAACGAAAGTAGACTTTTAGAACTCTAACACTTCCTCCTCTTTAGAAAGGAATTCAATGGAAAGCCCTTTTCACTCGAAAATTCTAGATAAAAGAGTTTTATAGTAAGACATTTACCAGATGGTTTCTGTGAGGTCAACCTTCTGAATTCTTTACTTAGATGGTCACTAGTTCCTACCGTTTCTAACTGTGTCCTATAAACTTCGTATTTTTGTTTTGTTTTGTTTTTTTTTAACGAAAATTTATTAATCGGCTCCGTGATTTTATCTTTTAAAATTGCACTGTCTTGGGAAGGTCTCAAGGTTTTGAAGATATAACTATATCGATGTAAAAACCTGAAGAAGTCGACTGTTCCTGTAAACAGTCTCATTCATGGATGTCTTTCAACATAGATGACATAGATCGACATTTGAAAGGTTGTAGGACCCTCCTTATATGTACAAATTATGAAAAAGTCGTAGGTGATTTCGTCATAGTCCTTCCTTTGATGTTCAGTTTCATATTCTGTTAATTTTGTCTATAGTAACTGGACCTCAAAATACATAAGGAAGAGTCTTCTTAAGTTTATTTTCAGATTTTATTGGGTCACATCTACAGATGTAATGCTTCTCCGTTTCCTCACGGACATCGTTGATTCTTTTTACAAGAGACGATTGCTCAGTAAAGGTTAGTCTTTGATTATTACATCCCTCTGATCTATCCTGTAAGATGTTTATCAGTATGTAAAAAATTACAATTGGTCGTTCAATATTTTATCAAAAAGAAATGAACTCTTTACGTAACACGACATATTCCTTAAATGTCAAATTTCTCTTACTAACTACACAACTTAAACTTTTTCAAGTGTATTAAATCATTATATTGGAGGAAAAGACAATACTAAACTTCGTAAACGTCGACATTACCGGAAACTCAGGGGTCCTATTTCCGGAGTCGGTTTCGGTCCTCATCGGATATTTCAAGAGGAACTGTCTTTGACCCTACCTTAGGTCCGAGTAAAGTCGTTATAAACACCTCTTCTCCTAACTTGAGTTATATAAACTGGGTTTTCACGTAAAAACCCCGAACGTGGTATAAATAATTTCGGAACACCGTCTGGATCTTCAATAATTTACCCATTCTCGACCGAAATATTTCTGTGTCAAGATTCGTCGGTATCAAGTTAAGCTGTATGAAAATGACTAGTGGATGGACCTCTGTATGGGATCCGATCCTTGAGTACCAGTATTTTTTTCTCCGTTCATAGTAGGTGTCTGAGTGAGTTGAGAGTCAGATCATTTCTCTCTTCCGTCTATATTTATTGGTATTTTGTACCATATCATACTATTTTCTAACATTTTGCCCATATACCACGTTGACCCTCTATGTCTATGACTTTTTTAGTCCTGACGTAAGTATCCCTTTCATCGTAAAACTCAACCCGTGACTATTTTAACAAGTACTGACCACACACACCTCCCGATCCCCGACCCCCGTCCTAAGGTTGATTTTTTAATCATTTAAGTCTTATTTAAGTTCTTTGACTTCAATCGTAAAGTTCTTCGTTGTAAAATCGACCTAAGATTCTATGTATAAAAATAAAAAAATAAATAAAAAAAATAGTCCTTTAAAATTAAAAAATAAAAAAAATTTAAAATTGTAGAAATTTAATTTCTATGTATAAAAATTTTCTTTTATAAAATTTTATAACTTTAATTCTAACACTATACTAACAGTACCTAAGTCAACCTGAACAGTTCTATCCGACCTGTATATTCTATCTTTTAGTCCTTAAACTTTTAACTTGTCTCTTCTCAATCCCGGTCACGGAGTCATGAATGGTCAGAACACCGGAACTCATAATCAAAGGATAACGACGACATTATTTAACAGTATTAAACACCGAATTTTGTTGTTGTTAGATAATAAACTGTAAGAACTCCAGTTTTCAGACTTTCCCTAGTCGTTTCAACATTAGGAAATATTTTCACGACCCTCTTTTAGATAAAGAAACGATAAAGGTCGACCGTCTTAAGTGGAGTAACAACCAAGTACCGGAGAAGGAAGTAAAAGTTCCTGTTGTCGTGTAGAAGTTTAGAGACGAAGATAGTAGTGTAGCAGATACTAAGACTAGGAAAAGAAGGGGACAATATTCCTAGAAACACTAATGTAATAAGGATTAACCCATCAAACCCTAAAAAACAAAACGGAGATTTAACATAGACTGAGAAAACGTTGAGGTACCTGATATTGGGTCCGAGGAGACAGGTACCCTAAAGGGTCCGTTCTTATGACCTAACTTAACGTAAAGGAAGAGGTCCGCTAGAAGGACTGGGTTCCTAACTTGGGTGTAGAGGACGAACCGTCCGTCTAAGAAATGGTGACTCGGTGGTCTCTTTGGATTAAGTCCTAACAGAAGGGTAAATTGTTAGGAATTGAATTAGTATGGATATTACAGGGAAACGGTACGTTCCATTGTATAAATGTAAAAGACCCCTAATCCTACACTGTAGAAACTCCCTGGTAAAAAGTTGGATGACATGGGACCCTCTATCATTTTATTAATTAACGATACTAGGTATTTACGCGGTACTCTTTATTTGACAATTCCCACTATGACCTAGAATAGGTCATGATGTATGAGTTGCTCATTACGCTAGAGTGGAAAACATTCGACCTCCCCACAACCGGTATAAGTTTCCTCATGTATTATTTGTTCTTTGTTATCCTTCTGTATAATACGTTTTACGTCACCTCTAAAGAGTCACCACCGGAGACCATTTAAAGTTTTTTATAAGTGTTTTCACATCGGAAGTTTATAGGTGGTCCAGAACTCTCATTGTTCAATCAAATGTTTTTACAGTTCGGGTACTTTTTACAGAATAAAAGGAGTGGAGAAGAAATAGACGAGGTTGGAGTTTCCTCTTTATTTGTTTTGTCTTGTTTTGTTTATTCGTTTGTTCACTTGGTTTCTTGAGGTGTCTTAAGTAAGTCTCTTCCTCCTCCACCTTTTTTTTCTTTTTCCGTTGACAGAAGATACGGACTTCAGTCCTCCGTGTAAATATTATCCGTTCCAGACTTTTTCGACTTCTCTTACAAATAGAAACTTACTTTGAGTTTCAAAGATAATAATGGACTCCGATCTACGTAAATTAATGACTTAACTCTTATGTAACTCCTTAAATTTAACGTTATCCTGAACGAGAAGGTATTTTCACTAACCTTTTCAGTACTTGAAAATGGTGACTTACCAATATCTCCCTCTCACTTTTGTGTTATGTCGACAAAAAATAATGGGAGTCACTCATGATCATCATGTCACATGATCAATATGTATGTATAAATTAGTTCGGTAGTAATTGTATTTATTTTCGATTCCTTATTAGATTTATAAGTTGTGGTCATCTTTAATCTATTTGCTACTCTGTTCTCATTTTTAAATACACCAAAATCTTGTGAGAATAAAATGGTATTTTAGAAACTGTCACTAACGAGTCACATAGACAAGTAAAATTGTATTTTAAGTAAGACATTTCATAAGTGGTACCTCCCGATACTACAAAAAGTAACAAGACTTCACCAAATAATTGAACCTCATATAACTTCTCTAAACTACGAAGGGCAATCTGGACTATCAGTTTGTCAAAGAGAAAAGTACGAAACCTAAATATTGTAATACTTCTCCCTTCACGTTTTAATAATGTTTCTTACTATTTCATCGTTACTAAAAACTATAACGTTCAAAATCTACATACAGTGACTTTTTGTATGTTATACATTATACTTTCTCTTTATTATAGACACAACGTGACTTTTTAGAGAAATAATACAGTCCCCTGATAAAGAGTATCCTGAAGAATCTTTCCTTTCTAAGAAAGAAAGTTGTATAAATAACTCACAGGTATTATTTCGTTATTGGTGTGTTTAAACGTCTTTATTTTGTCCTGTTGATGGTCTATACGAAGAACCCGATCATTCCCACGGTTTGTAGGACCTTACGCGTCAGTTCACCCGGAATCCTTCGTAGTAATGTTTGCTTCGATCACCTTCACTACCTAAAGGTCAACTCGATAAAGTTTAGGATTTTCCACTACGACACTTTCACGACGTGAGTTATACGGTCGTTTAAACCTTTTGAGTCGTCACCGGTGTCCTGACCTTTTCCAGTCAAAAGTAAGGTTAGGGTTTCTTTCCGTTACAGCTTTTACGAGTTTGATGGCGTGTTAACGGGAGTAGAGTGTGCAATCATTACGAATTTTAAGAGTTTCCGTCCGAAGTCGTTATACACTTGGTACTTGAAGGTTCACAAGTTCGACCAAAATCTTTTCCGTCTCCTTGGTCTCTAGTTTAACGGTTGTAGACAACCTAATAACTTTTTCGTTCTCTCAAGGTCTTTTGTAGATAAAAACGAAATAACTGATACCGTTTAGGAAACTGACACACCTAGTGTTTGTTTGACCCTTAAAGAAGTTCTCTACCCTTATGGTCTGGTGGACTGGACGGAGAACTCTTTAGACATACGTCCAGTCCTTCGTTGTCAATCTTGACCTACACCTTGTTGACTGACCAAGGTTTGTCCTTTTCCTCATGCAGTTCCGACATATAACAGTGGGACGAATAAATTGAATATACGTCTCATGTAGTACTCTTTGGGACCCGACCTACTTTGTGTTCGACCTTAGATCTAAAGACCCTCTTTATAGTTATTGGAGCCTATACGTCTACTGTGGTGGGAATACCGTCTTTCACTTCTTCTTGATTTTTTGGAGAACTACTTTCACTTTCTCTTCTCACTTTTTCAACCGAAGTTCGAGTTGTAAGTCTTTTGATTCTAGTACTGTAGACCAGGGTAGTAAAGTACCGTTTATCTGCTCCTTCGTCACCTTTGTCACCGACTGATAGAAAAAAAAAAAAAAAAAAAAAACGAGGTTTTAGTGACGTCTACCACTGACGTCGGTACTTTAATTTTCTACGAATGTTGAACTTTCTTTTCGATGCTGGTTTGATCTGTGGAATAATTTGTTGTCTCTGTAATGCAACGGTTGTTTCCAGGCAGATCAGTTCGATACAAAAGAGGTCATCAGTACATACCTACATTCTCAACCTCATTTTTCTTTCGACTCCTGACTTCTTAACTACGAAAATTTGACACCACAACCTCTTCTGAGAACACTCAGGGAACCTGACGTTTCTCTAGGTTGTTCAGGTAAGATTTCCTCTAGTCAAGACCCACAAGTAACCTTCCTGACTACAACCTCGACTTTGAGGTCATGAAGCCGGTGGAGTACGTTTCTTGTCTGAGTAAACTTTTCTGGGACTACGACCCTTTCTAACTTCCACCCTCTTCCCCTGCTGTCTCCTACTCTACCAACCTACCGTAGTGACTGAGATACTTGTACTCAAACTCATTTGAGACCCAAAGCACTACCTGCCTCTCCGGACCGTACGAAATCAGGTACCCCAACGTTTTTCTCCTTGTACTGACTCACTGACCTGACTTGACTTGACTTGACTTCCCACGATCTGGAATAATTTATTAATGTTTACATACATTTGAACTGTGGCGCTAATACTACAATTTCTTCCTGTACCAAAATTCTCTACGTTCCGAAGGCACCACCGAGTCTACCATTTCGCAGACAGATGTTACACCCTCTGGACCCAAGCTAGGGACCCAGCTCTTCTGGGAGACCTCTTCCTTTACCGTTGGGTGAGGTCATAAGAACGGACCTTTTAGGGTATCTACCGTCTCGTACCATCGGATGTCAGGTACATCAGTGTTTCTCAGTCTGTGCTGACTCTCTGAAGTGAGAGTATATAATCTTTTTCGAAGGTATTTACTCACAGTTAAATCGATGATGAATTTAATCTCTTCGTCCCTTTCTTTCTCGTATAATCTGTCTCCTTGAACCTACACGTGTGCGGTTCGTATCCTTCCTTTAAGTTTTCCATTTCCTCCGATACAATGACCTGTAAATTGGGTTCTCCTTTACACTATACTTTATGTTGATCTCTACATCTATCATTGGTCTGGTGTGTCTGACTTTATCCAGTAAAACCTTATAAATTAAAACGTCACAATTCGTAAAATAGATAAATTGTAACGAGAATTCCATTTATAAAACAGAGTTTTCTATTCCCGTCACTTCCGTACTTGAGTTTCACAACTTCTAAGGGACCTCTTTAGACCGTCATTTGTTTTCCTTGGTCCCGTCATCGACCTTCCATGACGGACACACTACTCTTCATAAAAGTTAACTGTCTCTGTAGACTCATGTAGGTTTGGTTACCCTGAACACCGATTTCTGTGACTTTATTTTCGTAAAAATAAAATAACAGATGAAAGTGGGTATGGTTTTCGTTCTTGTTTTAGTATTTTCGTCATGACTATCTCTTGTTAGGATAGAAATTATTTTGTACATGTAACCTCGTTATAAAATTATAAGTAGTTACACAAAAAGTAATGACCGTAAGACTAAACGAAGGTGGGACAGAGGGGTAAAATCCTTTGTCAATACACACAGGTCTTTATAGTTGAATTTAGTTGTCTTCAACTTATCAACTTATTGTCTCTTTCTCCACAATTTAAGGACCGAAAACCCGAGTTTTTAACATAAGTCTTTCAGTGACATTTCTATAGTAAACTTTCTGACTAAAAAAGTTTAAAAAAACAATAATGTTTTATAAAACTTTATACAAGTCAAGTCAAGTCAGCGAGTCAACACAGGTCGAGAAACGCTGGGGTACCTGACGTCGTGCGGTCCGGAGGGACAGGTAGTGGTTGAGGGTCTCAAATGAGCTTGAGTACAGGTGACTCAGCCACTACGGTAGGTCGGTAGAGTAGGAGACAGCAGGGGAAGAGGAGTACGGGAGTTAGGGAGGGTCGTAGTCCCAGAAAAGGTTACCCAGTTGAGAAACGTAGTCCACCGGTTTCATAAACTCAAAGTCGAAGTTGTAGTCAGGAAGGTCACTTGTGGGTCCTGACTAGAGGAAATTTTACCTGACCAACCTAGAGGAACGTCAGGTTCCCTGAGAGTTCTCAGAAGAGGTTGTGGTGTCAAGTTTTCGTAGTTAAGAAACCGCGAGTCGAAAGAAATGTCAGGTTGAGAGTGTAGATATGTACTTATGACTTTTTTGGTATCGGAACTGATCTACCTAGAAACTTGATACATCCTGGGTTATAGATATGTCGTTTATGTCTACACCCTTCTTACTTATGGTTACATCCACGGTCAAAAAGGTGGTACTTGATTCATTTCTAGGGTACTCTCCCTCTTCTCTTTCCGAATCTCTGAACCCGAGACCCTTCCTTGATCAACGTCCCTCTCCTACCCTACCTCCTTGATAGGTTTACCGAACCCTACTTAGACTCTCACCTCCTTTGAGTACCCGTCAAAGGTAATCCTAGGGTTACGGTGTTCTAAAATCTACAACGAAACATGGTCGTCTCAAGACTATACGTTATCCTATTCAATATGTACATCTTCGAAGACCTTCATATTCTCTCCGTAGGGAAGGTCCTTCGTACACGGTGACCCCATAATACTCTTTCTCCAGTGTAAAGGAGAATGGAACTCTTTCCGCTTCAAACTTCTCTTTGAAGGTCGTTCACACTTCCCATTGTTAAGAAGGTTTTAACCGAACTATAAATCCAAAATCGAACTAACAATCCAAAATCGTCTATAATTACATCATCATATTAATTCTGTTTATTAATCTGAGAAGTCTACAAGTTCCGTGACTACCCTAATAAGTGGAGTTCCCTATGGTCCTACTCGTTTACAATTTAGGACACCAAAGTGGAAAGATTCTAAGTCTCACCTATGTATTTGAAATCCTACCGAGTCTACCATTTATTAGACGGACGTTACGTCCTCTGGGCCGAAGTCAAGGACCCTACCCTTCTAGGGGACCTTTTCCCTTACCGATAAATGAGGTGATAAGAACGGACCTCTTTAGGTACCTGTCTCCACGGACCACCCGATGTCAGGTATCCCAACGTTTTTCAGTCTGTGTTGACTCGTTGATTATAAAAGTGAAAGTGTATTCGGTCCTCCTTAAATTTACTGTGAGATCTCTATTCTTCTTCCTTTAGTCACTTTTTGTAACCAACTTCGGGTTTTACTACGTATATGGATTTCATTCATCTAATTAAAAATCTTGGTTTTAACCCGAAATTTATTTGTAACGATATATTTTTAATTCGACAAGAAAAACATGTAGACTTAAAAAAGAAAATTTTCTACACGAGTGAGGTATTCCTTAGTCGATATTAGGTTCTAATCTTTGGTGTTTACATAGAGTACTAGGTTTTACTATCTCTTGTAACTTTAGACTAAGCATGAAAAAGTTCTGAACCCATAATTGTTTTAATTACTTCCAACGACAGTGTCTACCCTATTTCTCGTTCCCCTAGAACAGATTCAACACTCGGCTTTCACTTTGGTATCTACATGAAAACCTTTTAGTTCACTACAGTAACTTAACACCGCTCTATCTCAATTGACATTCGTTCAACTACCCTTTCTTGACTATCGTCAGGAAGTGTTATTAAGAAAGTTCTACTACTAATACTTTTACTCTTTCTAAAAATCTACTCCTGATCAGATCTTCTCCTGTCGTTACATAAAAGTTTCTTTTAGTTATTTTTACCTTCATCCTTATCATTATATATCTATCTTCACTTACTTTCTTTGACCTAATTATTTTATTTTTACTTTGTATGTATAAAATTTTATTATAAACGGGTTTAAAATTAATTAGAGAACATCGATAATTATTAAATAGATCCAATCAAGGAAGTGATTTATAAACAACCGGACTTACGATCAGTATACTCGTTTGATATTTTATCAAGAAGAAATCGGTAAAACAAGACAGTCATTGTCTCTCCACATAATTTTAGAGACTTAGATTGACTTAGATAAAGACAACAATCAGGACATTTGAAGACAAGTGTATTAAAGAAAGTACGATATTGTACGTGTTTTTATAAAAAAAGAAACCTTTGACGTGACACTAAGAGTAGTTCAAATGATAGTACACGGTCCTACACCGAAAGACAATTAAGACGAAGTCCACACAAAGTGAAAAACTTAGACCTCGAACTACAGAGGATAGTGAAACCTTATATGAATCGGTAGTAAAGAAATTTATTAAAGACATAAAGAGAAAGGGAAAATAAAAACTCTAAAATAAAATACATTAAAAGAAAGAAATGAGAGAAGGACACAAAGAATGAAAGACAAAACATTACAGGGGAAGATAAATAAACACAAAGTAAGACCTGTAAAAGAAAGAAACTTATAACAAATAATTAAAAAAGAAGTCGAGACAAATTAGTCAATAATTCCCGTAGGTAATTCCAAAACTAAGTGATATAAAAAGCAAACATACTAAAGACAAACAAAGTAAAAGTACTAAAGGTGAAAAGACGATTTTAAAGGTTACAATAAATAGAGGAACTTATACAATCCTGATCGATTTATGACATAAACTATTGAGGTAAAAGATATCGACAAAATTGTAAAACATAAAGAGAGAAAAAACTGAACTCTTTCTTAAACTTTAGTTTTGATTACTGAACTTCGACTCTATGTCAGGACGTTCATAGAAAAAAAAAACGGCGGAGTCAAGTAAAATAAGGGTAGATTTTGTTCTCCCAAATAATGAGATGGAATGTTAGAGACTTGAGTGGTTTGAGGGTTTGTGAATAGACCTTAAGGTTCCGTAATATTCCCATTTAATCGAGGTTTACGATCAGTGTAGAGACTAAAAGACAACGAAACCTATCACCAGGACAATAAAAGAAGACGGAAAAATCAAGAGGTTCTTGTAATAAAAATTTGTAATTCAAAGGGTCAACGGAAATCATTCCATCAACAACGTTTATTTAGATCAATCTGTTGTGTTCTTCGTCATCTTGATGTGAGAAAACGATTTAAAATTTCTACGTATATCTACAATCAGTAGACAATTTAAAACTCTTTAAAAATTCCGTTTTTAAGACTGAGTAAGTAACAACAAGGATCGTAACAATGTATCTTTTATTAGTCATTTGTAAAGTCAAATTTATAATCAACAAGACAATTAAAATTCATTGAAGTAAATTATTTTTTGAACTTAAAAATTTATATGTAGACGAAAAGACTAAGAATGGAAAGTTGAACATTGGTATACACTACTAAACATAAAGAAACTGACGGTAGATGAGGGAGACTTTAAAAGGACGTTAATGCAGTGGTTAACGATTAATTTAAATGGAATCTAAAGTCCCAAAACGAAGGTCGATGGGGATGAGAGTAAGACGTGTCCTACGGTTAAAGAAGAGGGGAAGGATAAAGTATGTTAAAATTTTTACGTTAAGGACGTGATTCTATTTGAACTCAATCTTTGTTGACAACTAAAGATATGATAAGAAGGATTTAAATCTAAGATTATATTGAATTAACTTTTTAAAGATTATAGTTGAGAAATAGGATATCAAATCCAAAATGACGAATCTTAGATTCGTGAGACTAACGAATCTGTAGATTTTAAATTAAACGAAAGAATTTTGGTAAAAAATAAAAGTTAAACGTCCGGTACAGACTCTAAGACACTTAAATCCTACCCAATATTGAACTTTACTGTCCGTCGTGTCATACTGTATTGTAAAGTCTTTATTCCTGAACAATAATGACATCAAAAAATTGAGTGTACGGGATACTTTGAACAATTACTCTTTCAATTAACAAAATAACGAACATAGGGACCCCAGACACCAGAAAAAGTGTAACACTCTTTCGAACGAAATTTTTAGTTTTCATTTTTTGGAAACGTTTATACAAAATCACTTTTTGGATAGTTAGACTTAACTTACGACAAAATTGACATTTATAATATTATTCTATTTTTGTATTTTACAATGGATCTTTTCCGTTTTTTAACTGTTTATATAACCTAATACTGTCCTCGGTGACTTTAAAATCTTTTTTCTTTGTTAAACGTGGAAACTTATTTATGGATGATATACCATTAAATGATCGTCCTGTTAGAAAACTCAGTACTAAATAAAAATAGATATGGAAGGAAATACAGTTATAAAAGGTCTTTGTAAAATCTTTATGGAGTGATGAGTCGTACCAATATTATTAGTTTCAGTCGTCATCCTTAGACAATAACGTAATACACATCCTGTAAGCTGATTCACGTTTCTTTTTAGAAAAATTTACAAGACTTTATTAATCAGGTGGGATGAATTGTAAAATGGAAAGTAACTGAGTTTACCTTTATTCTTTTATCTTTACACGTATTACCCCATTAAAGTTTGAGAACCTTATGTAAGTTGTTAATAGAGACAAGTCATCCAATTATACCAGATAAAAGGTTCAATCGTGGATTTCACCTAATTTTACTCGTTACTTTTATAACGTATAAATTCGGGTTTAATTAATAGACCATGAAAAATGACTTTTTCCTTTCATGTCTATGATTAACACATAGTTGAATCTTTACACGAATGAATACTTTATACGTTAAAGGAAGACCCCATGGATTTAACCATTCATATTTGAGTTTTACCTTTCTTTTCCAATAAATTTGTAATGAAATAATCAGTTCTTGATTCATTCAAGGAATGACTTGAAACCTTAAGAGGTGACAATCCACTTATTAGACTTCGATCTTATTCTTTTATAAAGTAATTTAAATGGACCCTCTTCATTTTCTACGTGTAAAAAGAAATGTCAAATCTTTCGTTATTACACAGATACCTGATGAGATATTGAGTCCGTAAGTAGACTTGTTGATCTCAGAGACGTCACCTGATCTAGTCATCTTACTGTTCGGTCTAGTGTCTATTACTTTCGGCTTAAAGGACAGTTTATCAAGAAAATAAATGTATTTAAACAAGGGATTGACAACGGAAACCCTCTAAAACAAAATGTATAGGCCCCTTCTTCGAGATGTCTCAGATCATCTATAAAACAAATTCGTTTTATCCTTTCCGTTTAAAAGAAAGGAGGGTGTATTCTCTTTTTGGTAGAAGGGAAGTCCGTTATCACTGGATGGTAAAATGACTCAACCTCTACGGAAACACTAGTAATACAAAGTCGTGTAAAGAAAAAAATATCAATTTACGGATGTGACGTGTAATCACTAAATCATTGACTATTTATGGTAAAGATTATGACTCAGACTATTTTCTTTCTTGACACGAGTTTACTATCTTGTATAAGAATTTACAATCTTACTCAAAAATTTTTAGGTCTTCTGTAAAGAAAAAAATAATATTAGACATATTTGTGTATACTGAAAATGAATTCGTCAGTGTCTTTAAATTTTTTTTTTTCGTCACCCTCTTTCTTACCATATATAGTCTCTTAATTTTTCTTCGTGTTTTACCGGAAGAAGAAAAATCTCTCTACGATTAATCATCAGAGAAAATATAAATAGGAATTAGACAAATGGAGACCACTCTCTTTCCTTATGAAGTATCTATAGTGTTATTTGTCTCCGGACTTTACGTCTCTAAACGGTCGACTCTATTCCGTAGTTACACGGGTCTTTAATCATACAATCATATTGAACCCCTTCTAGACTTTTAGTCACGGTTTCCACCGTGTTAATATTATTTTGGTTTACTTTCCCGAGTAATGTGAGTGTACATCACTTCTCTCCGGACAGAGAAGGGGACAGTATAGAGGAGATTGAGTTAATATGTGATCTCCCACCCACTTATCTTACCTGTATCGCTCCCCTCCTTATGTGTGTTATAACACAGACTTCATCTTCCTCTAAAAGATTCATAGATCTTTAGATATATCGTAAATGCGACTCTATTAAAAGTTGACCATTTTTTTTTGTGGTTTATAATTCACACCCTCCTGTTTCCAGCTAAGATAAAATAAACCTGATAGAAAATAGTATGTTCTCTTTTTGATCGTTTCTTTTTTTCATCCAGGTTTGTTCTTATGGTTCACTTAGTATTGAAATTTTTCTTTGATCAATTTATTACACAGTAAATTTCAATATTAAAATATTACGTTCACAAAAAGATGAAATTTATAAATTATTGTACGGATAGTTTTACTCATGTCTTTATTAGTAATATTTATAATATAGTTCATATGAGTATATATGTATAAGAGATATACACATAGTAATCGAAAGACTTATAAACTGATTTAGTTAATTTCTAGAGGAGTTCTTTTAATCTCTATGGTTCCCTTGTAAAGTACGTTTCTACCCAAGCTATTTCCTGTCTTTAACATACCTGGATTGTCTTCGTCTTCTATAATTCTTCTCCACCGTTCTTATGTGTCTTCTTGACATGTTTTTTCCAGAAGTACTGGGCCTATTAGTGCTACCACATTAGTAAGTAGATCTCGGTCTGTAGGACCTTACCTTCAGTTCACCCGGAATCTTCGTGGTTATGCTTGTTTTGATCACATCCCCTACCTTAAGGTCAACTCGATAAAGTTTAGGACTTTCTACTACGACACTTTCACGACGTGAGTTGTACCGTCGTTTAAACCTTTTGAGTCATCACCAGTGTCCTGACCTTTTCCAGTCAAAAGTAAGGTTATGGTTTCTTTCCGTTACGGTTTCTTACGAGTTTGATGACGTGTTAACGTGAGTAGAGTGTACGATCGTTTCATTACGAGTTTTAAGAGGTTCGGTCCGAAGTTGTCATGTACTTGGCACTTGAAGGTCTACAAGTTCGACCAAAATCTTTTCCGTTGCCTTGGTCTCTAGTTTAACGGTTGTAGGCGACCTAGTAGTTTTTTCATTCTCTCAAGGTCTTTTTGTAGATAAAGACGAAATAACGGATACGGTTTCGGAAACTGACACACCTAGTGTTAGTTGACACCTTTTAAGACTTTCTCTACCCTTATGGTCTGGTGGACTGGACGGAGAACTCTTTGGATATACGTCCAGTCCTTCGTTGTCATTCTGGACCTGTACCTTGTTGTCTGACCAAGGTATAATCGTTTCCTCATCCAGTTCCGACATATAACAGTGGAACGAATAATTTGAATATACGTCTCATATAGTATTCTTTACGACCCACCTTCTCTTCGTGTTCGACCTTAGTTCTAACGACCCTCTTTATAGTTATTGGAGTCTATACGTCTACTGTGGTGGGAATACCGTCTTTCACTTCTCCTTGATTTTTCGGAGAACTACTTTCACTTTCTCCTCTCACTTTTTCAACCGAATTTCAAGTTGTAAGTCTTTTGATTCTGGTACCGTAGGTTAGGGTAGTGAAGGACCCTTTATTTACCCCTTTCTCACCTTTGTCACAGTCTGAAATAAACCCCCCCGAGGGTTTAGTGACGTCTACTACTGACGTCGGTACCTTAATTTTCTGCGAATGAGGAACCTTCCTTGCAATACTGGTTGGATCTATCGTATAAGTTTTTGTCTCTGTAATGAAACGGTTGTTTCCAGGCAGATCAGATCCGATACTAAAAAGGACACTAGTACATACCCACACTCTCCACCTGACACTTCTTTCGACTCACAGTTTCTTAACGACGAAAACTTGAGACCACAACCTCTTCTGAGCTCTCAGGGAACCTGACGTTCCTCTAGGTCGGTCAGGTAAGATTTCATCTAGTCAGGACCCATAAGGAACCTTCCTTACTAAGATCTCGACTCTGAGGTCATGAAACCGGTGCAGTACGTTTCCTAACTGAGTAACCTTTACTGAGACTACGACCCTCCCTAACTCCCGTCCTCCCCTTCCCCTACTGTCTCTTACTCTACCGACCTACCGTAGTGACTGAGCTACATGTACTCAAACTCACTTGAGACCCTCGACCACTACCTGTTCCTCCGGACCGTGCGACGTTAAGTACCCCAACATCTCAACCTGTGCTGACTCGCAGACTTGACTTGACTTGACTTTAAGTAATGTGAGTTCTTTAATAAAAAGAAGATCGGAATTAAATTTATTTTAATCATTTTGAGTACTAATACCTTTATCTTACAACACAAAATAAGTGTCTTATAGATGGGGGTTACCGTTAATTGTGTGTACCTCTGGACTTAAAATAAAGGTTGAAATAGTAAATAAAACGTTTAATCATGCACAGAGGAGTTTGATCTAGAGTAGGAACAGGTAGGTTAATTCTTCATTGATCTACTGTAGTCAGATAAAGTTCAGTATACATAAGACAAAGAAAAGTACCCAACCTATAGTTAAACTATTTATTGATACAGATTTAATGATCATCTAAGTAAGTAGAATTCAATTACTCGTAATAAAAGTCAAGTTAACGATCCAATGTCTCAATTCGAAAGGAGAGAAGGACTCCAATCCAAAAGTCATAATGATTTCCCTCACCTTATACATACCACAAGTAAACTATTATCAAGGATTTGATTAGAGAGTGACGAAACAATATTATGAAAGTCAAAAAAAAAAAGGGTTGGTCTGAAACTAGTTTGACTTTACGTGAAGTAGATAGAGACACACAGTTTAAAGAGTCGTAGAAAATTTTTCTATAGTAGTGGAAAAGGTATTTTTAAAAAGATTGGTGAATTCAGTCTTCATTTTAGAGAAAATGAAAAACATAAGACATAGTAAGAAAGGAATAAAATTAGTCAATAAGTAAACAAGTAAATAAGTTCATAATGACGTTGACAGTTCGGATACTATCCACATTCCGTATTTTATTATTCGTTTTTTCTATTCAGAGTTAGGGGTACTCGAATGTAAGGTAATACTGATAATACTTTATTACAAGTTAATATTTTTGATCGATCATGAGACTTTTTTAAGTGACTACGAGAATAGAACGGTATTGTTCCCTTAGACTAAATTGTAACCTACATAGTCACCCTCTAGGACATTCTTACACCACAACCATGACTTCAGACTCTTATTCTAAATTGGTGTACTTTAATACATATACCTCTTCCGTTACCGTGGGGTGAGGTTATGAGAACGGACCTTTTATGGTACCTACCCCCTCGGACCACCCGACGTCAGGTACCCCAGTGTTTCTCAGCCTGTGCTGACTTACTGAAGTGAAAGTGAAAAGTGAAAGTACGTAACCTCTTCCTTTACCGTTGGGCGAGCACAAGAACGGACCTCTTAGGGTCCCTGCCCCCTCGGACCACCCGACGGCAGATACCCCAGCGTGTCTCAGCCTGCGCTGACTTCGTTGAGTCGTCGTCGTCGTCAATACACATACACATGACACACATACACCCCACCACCCCCGACTACCGTTATCCCCTATATCTGTCTTACCTAGTTAAAGGGCGAACGATTGGTCATAACCTTTCGTTATATTGTGTCAAATCTTTAGACGTCTTAAAACCTTTCGTACTCACTCTTTCAACACTCTCTTCGGACATTATCCATCCGTTAGAAAATCTTTTAATGTCTAGAAAAAATCCCAAAACTAAATATGAGATACTCGACACGTAACTGAAAGTTTGTCTAGTTTACGTACACAGATCTTCTCTCAAAACCTGACTACACGTGTAATCCTTCAGTAACCGACTACCTACTGTTTACTTGGACATACACAACTACTCTACGGACACCTCTCACAGTCCCACTCCTCTCCACGTTTAAGACTCTGAAGTCTTAGAGGGTTTTATTGGAAAACACTCACATTTACATAATATCTATAAACATCTTTATAGAGTAATAGAAGGGAATTTAAAATTTTAGTGTCTTAATTTTATTGTTTTACATGTATCCAATGTGGATTCGTTATAACGTAAGTTTAACTCTGAAAAGAAAGTAAGTGACACCTGGGGACTCGTTAAACGAATTTAGGATACTATGAGATGAAAGGGAAGGAATTTTTACATTTATTATTATGAAGATGATCACTTCCGAAATCTTATTTTACTAAGAGTATCTCTTGTTTGTCTTGTTACGTGTAGTATAGATGATCATGTATAACTAAAAAACAAAAGGTAAAAATTATCGTGTATTACGTATCGTACCCAGAAATTTCGTTATAGATTATTTAACACAACTTGTCTGCTCTGAGTATTATAATGTCTTGTGTCTTAGCACCCCGTTTTTTTCTGGGTTCATTTATGTGTTAGTGATATTTTAATACTTTAATCACATATCTAAACTGAAATTAAAATTAATTAATACTTTGTGTCTGTATGTTTGGGTAAAATGTTCCAACGTTTGTATGACCCACGACCGGACACTGTTCCCGACCTCGTTCGTGTCCCATGTTCGTCGTCCCAACTTCCCGTTTCCCTTGCCTTTCGCTCCGGTTATACAAAATTAACATCACTATTACACAACTTAAATTTAATATTAAAATAATACTTGTGTTGGACTAGGTCAGTTGACTTGACCAAATCTAAATGTGTGTTTGCGACTAAGGAACTCCGGAACCCGAGTTCAAGGAGTAAGAACGACTCAATCCTTGACAATTCCAAAACGCTAAAATGGGGCAAACGTTGGATCATTCATTCGGACGATGTCCAAGTGTATGTATAACTGTCCTTTTTACCACTGTGGACCCAGCCTCTGTGTCTATTGCAAAATGTCGTTTTCCGTCGTCGGTCTCATTATCAGTGTAGTGAAGGAGTACGGCAAGAGTAAGGGTGTCCCGTTAAGCTCCTCCGGTCCACAAATCGACGTGAACGTCCCGGGACACCATAGTGTCCTTTCCTTTGGGAGCCAATCTTCGGTCTTCGAAAGTATACACGTCCGAGTGGACGGGTAGGAGGATGGTCTCTTTAGCTAATGGAAAACCGAAACTGATATTGTTTCACAAAGACTCCACCCCGTCAACCAAACAAAAGGATTCTATAAGACCCCAGAGATAGAAATCCCTCTCTGATCGAAGGTTCCGTACTAATAACAAGTTTACACGAAATTGAGGTTTCCGAGTTTGGTCCGTTCTCGCTCTCTTTAGGCACATCTTAACAGAGGGTTGTCAGAAACCGACTTCACTAGAGTCTATAGTCGGCACAAGAAGAATACGAATCTTTCAACACCGACGGTGGTGTCAGTGAAAAACGAGGGTCGAACAGGGAAAATAGACGGAAGGGTTTCATCCACCCACCGTGACGGCCCGGAAACGTGGGCGGTGACACCCGACTACCGTCGGCGTCTGGGACATGGACAACCTATGTGCGTCCGACACCAGTTTAATCGGTCATATGTTGAGTCTTTACGTCGTGTGAACCCGAGTTACTTTCTGACTTTTCTCTTTGTCAGTCGTCTAGTTAATAACTGGGAAGGTAAAGTACTTACTTGAGAAAGACCTCCGACCTCAAGAGGACGTAGGAGAGTCCTAGGTGGAAGTAACTAATTTGTCGGTCTACATAGAGACTCATTTCGTCACAGGTTTACGTTTTGAAGTCATGTCAGCGAGTCAGCACAGACTGAGAAACGTTGGGTTTCTTGGTGTCGTGCGGTCCGGAGGGACAGGTAGTGGTTGAGGGCCTCAAGTGTGTTTGGGTACAGGTAGTTCAACCACTACGGTAGGTTGGTAGAATAGAGGACAGTAGGGGAAGAGGAGGACTGCAGTTAGAAGGGGTCGAAGGAGAAAAGTTTACTCATTTGAAAAGCGTAGTCCACCTGTTTCATAACCTCAAAGTCGAAGTTGTAGTCAGGACGGTTACTTGTGGGTCTTGCCTAGAGGAAATCCTACCTGACCGACCTAGAGGAACGTCAGGTTACCTGAGAGTTCTCAGAAGAGGTTGTGGTGTCAAGTTTTCGTAGTTAAGAAGCCGTGAGTCGAAAGAAATAGCAGGTTGAGAGTGTAGGTATGTGCTGGTGACCTTTTTGGTATCGGAACTGATCTACCTGAAAACAACCGTTTCTTTACAGAGACGAAAAATTATACGACAGATCCAACCAGTATTGAAAAGAAGGTTCATGATTCGCAGAAAATTAAAGTACCGACGTTAGTGGTAGACGTCACTAAAACCTCGTGTTTTTTTATTTCAGTCGGTGACAAAGGTGACAAAAGGGTAGATAAACGGTACTTCACTACCCTGGTCTAGACTAGAAACAAAAGACTTACAACTCGAAATTCGGTTGAAAAAGTGAGAGGAGAAGGTGGAAGTAGTTGTCCGAAAAATCAAGAAGAAGTGAAAGACGGTATTGCCACCACAGTAGACGTATAGACTCCAATAACTATAAAAAGGACCGATAGAACTAAGGTCGAACACGAAGAAGGTCGGGTCACAAAAAGTGCTACGTGAGACGTATATTCAATTTATTCGTCCCACTGTTATATGTNAAATTCGGTTGAAAAAGTGAGAGGAGAAGGTGGAAGTAGTTGTCCGAAAAATCAAGAAGAAGTGAAAGACGGTATTGCCACCACAGTAGACGTATAGACTCCAATAACTATAAAAAGGACCGATAGAACTAAGGTCGAACACAAAGAAGGTCGGGTCACCAAAAGTACTACGTGAGACGTATATTCAATTTATTCGTCCCACTGTTATATGTCGGAACTGCATGAGGAAAAGGATAAACCTTGGTCAGACAACAAGGTACAGGTCCAGATTGACAACGAAGGACTGGACGTATGTCCAAAGAGTTCTCCGTCCAGTCCACCAGACCATAAGGGTAGAGAAAGTCTCAAAAGGTGTCAACTAACACTAGGTGTGTCAGTTTTGAATCTAAAAGGAAAAAGAAACAGAGTGAAGGTGACAGACATTGAATAAGGGACACACGAAAGGGGTTATTTCGTAGTTATATACTAGAAACGGAACGTAAGAAAAAAAAGGAGTCGTTGAGTATAATTGTATGACCCTTAAAACGACATACGTACACCATATATGTAGAAAAACATCCTTTCACTTTTATGTATCTCTTTATTATTTCCATTCTCGATTACGTCAGTAATTAAACTTGTGGGTGTAATGGTTAGAGTCAATATAGTTTTGGGTAACCTAATTTATACCTAGAAACGTAAGTGCAGAAGTGAAGTGTACAGGTACCTAGGTTACATGATAGAAGTTCGGAATGCCAAGTCTTTAATTGTCCTACTATTTCACGAGAACCGTAAATTGTTTAGAATTTTGTACTACGTCAATTACACGATGTGAGTTAAACGGTCGTTTAAATCTTTTGAGTCGTTACCAGGATCCTGACCTTTTCCAGTCAAAAGTAGGGTTAGGGTTTCTTTCCGTCACGGTTTCTTACGAGTTTCATGGTGTGTTAATGTGAGTAGAGTCTACGATGGTTTGATTATGAGTTTTAGAGGTTCGGTTCGAAGTTGTGATGTACTTGACACTTGAGGGTCTACAAGTTCATCCTAAATCTTTTTCGTCTCCTTGATCTCTAGTTTAACGGTTATAGACGACATAGTATCTTTTTCGTTCTTTCAAAGTCTTTTTGTAGATAAAGACGAAATAACTGAAAAGGTTTAGGAAACACACCTAGTGTTGTTTGACACCTTTTAAGAATCTCTACCCTTATGGTCTGGTGGAATAGTCGGAGGTCTCTTTAGACATACGTCCAGTCCTTCGTTGTCAATTTGGGTCTGTAACTTGATGTCTGACGAAGGTTTAACCCTTTCCTTATGTAGTTTCGAAATATAGCAGTAGAACGAATAAATTGAATGTGTCTCATGTAGTATACTTTACGGTCTGACCTACTTCGTGTTCAACTTAGTACAAAGAACCCTCTTTATAGTTATTGGAGTCTACTCGTCTACTGTGGTGAGAATTCCCTCTTTTACTTCTTCTTGACTTGTCGGAGAACTACTTTCACTTTCCTCTGACTTTTGTAACCGGATTTTGAGTTGTAAGTCTTTAGATTCTAGTACTGCAGACCAGGGTAGTGAAGTTTTCTCCCTTTGTTAGCTATGTCACTCTCAGATAAAAAACCCGAGGTTTTAGTGACGTCTACCACTAACGTCGGTACTTTAATTTTCTGCGAACGAGGAACCTTCTTTTCGATACTAGTTGAATCGTATAATTTTTCGTCTTTGCAATGAAACGGTTGATTCCAGTCAGATCAGTTTCGATACCAAAAGGTTCATCAGTACATACCTAACTATCAACCTGATATTTCTTTCGACTCCCGACTTCTTAACTACGAAAACTTAACACTACAACCTCTTCTAAGAACTCTCAGGGAACCTGACGTTTCTCTAGGTTGGTCGTTTAGTCAAGACTTATAAGTAACCTTCCTGACTACGACTTCGACTTTGAGGTTATGAAACCGGTGGACTACACTTCTTGACTGAGTAAACTTTTCTGAGACCAAGACCCTTTCTAACTGCAGTCCTCTTCCCCTGCTGTCTCCTACTCTACCAACCTACCGTAGTGGCTGAGTTACCTGTACTCCAACTTGTTGGAGACCCTCAACCACTACTTGTCCTTTTGGACCGTACGATGTCAGGTACCCCAGTGTTTCTCAGTCTGTACTGACTCGTTGACTTGACTTGACTTTAGCAATGTCAATGTGTATATATTAAACGACAGTGAAAAGTTACTTACAGAAGATATATAACGGTATTAATATTTCCATCAATTATACGAAACATAAGTAAAAGTATACGAAATCTAAGTTAACAGACAATTGCCCTATATAAATTTCAGTCTGTTATACTATATGAAATAACACACATGAGATTTTTTTTCATTATCTACTGACCTTTTATGTCAAACTTACCCCTTTATTTGACGACACCTTACAGAGACAGTTTAAGTTACTAGTTAATTTTATTATTTTAGTTGTGGTCATTGCTGTATCCTTAGGTGCTTTATCATCTATATAGATCTCCCTCCTATTCGTTTGATTGATAAAAATACTCAAGTCTTTCGCACGAAAGAGATAATCACAGGTGACGTTTGTTTAGTTAATATTTAAGAGTCCGGTTTATAGTTAATAAGAACCTGAATCACTGTCTAAATACCCGTCACCTTATAAAACTTATTACTTCTGTACTAAAGAGTCGGAACTGATATTTTACGAAGTGAAACAGTACGTCAAAAAGAGAGAGAGTAGTTTCGTCAACAAAACGTTCAGATATATTTTTTACGTATTTTATTGTACAGAATAAGGAATATAAACACACGAGTCAACGAGTCAGGACAGTCTGGGAAACACTGAGGTACCTTATATCGGACGGTCCGAAGACACAGGTAATTCCGTTTTTATGACCTCTCCCAACGGTAAAGGAGGAGGTCCCATAGAAGGTCGGGTCCCTAGTTTGGTCGTAGAGGACGTAACCTCTTATTCGTGGAATAAAGAATACATAGATGGATTTCCTCTTGAAGGGTCCTATCGGTATGGTAGAAGTAATCTGAGAATAACACTAGTTCTTTGTTTGAGAATAAAACAAATTGATGTCTATGAACCAACAACCGAGGTTGGTCAAAAAGTAGGACATTATTCGTCTCTCAGACATTATACACCTCTTTTTACCGGTCTAATTTCTCAGTAACAGTTTCTTCAAAACTGACCCATATCCTGTTAAGTAGACTACCTTAGGTGTCTTCACTTCTCCTTTCTTTTGAGTGTGTTGAGGATAAATACTTTATAGTAGTCTTATTGTCTAAGACTGTCTGAGTCCTATAAATAACTTCTTCGAACAAACTTCTCATACAGTAAGAGACAGTGGATTATACCTTATTCAAACTTTCTTAGTCTTTAAGAGTCGAAACAACCACTGTTGTTTACTAGATACGTCGGACTAAATAATCGTATTTTATCGTTTAACTAAATTAATATCATACATTTTATTTTTATATGATACATAAAACCCTCTCTCTAATCATCGTAAAAGATGTACCTGACACACCTAGTGTTATTTGACCTTTTAAGACTTTCCCTACCCTTATGGTCTAGTGAACTGGACGGAGAACTCTTTGGACATACGTCCAGTCCTTCGTTGTCAATCTGGACCTGTACCTTGTTGTCTGACCAAGGTTTATCCTTTTCCTCATGTAGTTCTGACATATAACAGTGGACGAATAAATTGAATATACGTCTCATGTAGTACTCTTTGCGACCCGACCTTCTTCGTGTTCGACCTTAGTTCTAACGACCCTCTTTATAGTTATTGAAGTCCATACGTCTACTGTGGTGGGAATACCATCTTTCACTTCTCCTTGATTTTGCGGAGAACCACTTTCACTTTCTCCTCTCACTTTTTCAACCGAATTTCGAGTTGAAAGTCCTTTGTTTCTAGTACCGTAGGCCAGGGTAGTGAAGTACCGTTTACCTACCCCTTTGACCTTTGTCACAGTCTGAAATAAAAACCCCTGAGGTTTTAGTAACGTCTGCCACTGACGTCGGTACTTTAATTTTCGTTTATAGTCTCTTGAATAAAAGATTTTAGAATACCTCTTCTCAATTGACTATCTAACATCAATTGACTATCCAATTACCGAACTTTTCCCAAACTTTGACTTCTGACAAGAGTGTCTACCCGTGACAATTTACATAATGAGAATTAATGTTCCTTATTCCTACCTGTTATTTGAAGGACTTTTTACTTACTTAAATCCTACTCCGTAACTAACCTGGTATTCTCGTTACAAAGGGGTAAGTAAATGATTTGTCACAACGAAGAAGTCCAAACTTCAAGTCAAGTCAAGTCAGTGAGTCAGCACAGGCTGAGAAACTCTAGGGTACTTAGCGTCATGCGGTCCGGATGGACAGGTAATGGTTGAGGGTCTCAAGTGAGTCTGAGTGCAGGTAACTCAGTCACTACGGTAGGTCGGTAGAGTAGGAGACAGTAGGGGAAGAGGAGGACGGGGGTTAGGGAGGGTCGTAGTCTCAGAAAAGGTTACTCAGTTGAGAAGAGTACTCCACCGGTTTTAGACTTTCTTTTGAATTTATTAAACCCGTGGGTGCATAATGAAATTTCTTCTTTTTTATAAGAGATTTAGATCACGACGAGTCTTTCTTCTTATACAGAACTATAAGTCTTGACACAGAAGTGACACGTGGAACTAAGCAGTCTATTCACTGAAATTTAGAATCAAAAACATTAACGAATATAGTTTTGTTCTTTTGATGTACTCGTTTATTTTATACAGAAGATACTGAAAGTTTTACGTCTTAATTAATTAAAATGTATCAAACACGAGTCAACTAGTAACAAAGTAACGTTTTTTGACTCCATTTCTTCATTCAACGTTGACTTTGTGATAAATTACTACAAAAAATGTTTTCGTAGTATAGTTTAGAATAAGACTGAAATATCCTTTATAAGGTCAAAGTTTATATAAAAAATAAGATGACTATTGTAGATAAAGTCGTTCGATAATTTTGTTTTAATTTATGTAAACTCCTGGACCTATTTCTTCAAGTAATAATCGTCCTACATCGTAATATCCGTAAGTAACGTAAATCCAACGACTACTTGTCACTGAGAGTACGATGTCTGTAGTTACCAAAATCTCCTTTTTCCTTTATCGATTCATAAACTCAGGGTATATTCCATCCGATAAAATCCTCTAAGTTGTGAATTCCCCAATAACCCGAATGTTCGTACATCATATGTATCAAAAGATGAAACCAACTAACTTAATTTAATAAAAGGAGCCACACTGAAGACCCCATGTCGATCCCTCGACTTATAATGTTTTCACTTTAAGTTCACACGAAGGAATCGGTCTATCGAACCGATCAATTTATAGATTAATTTTATTTTCTTATTTTTTCTTTGTCCACTCAGTTTGTTTTTGTTGTTTTATAATTGTAACGTCTATACGGTCCTTGATTCGATTCTTGAAATCTTTATAATTAAATAAATTACAAGAAACGTTAAAATCTTCTACCCACGATAATAATATCGGTAGACTGTTGCGTAATAGACACCATGTTACCCTGACTCATGAGACGGATTCTCGGGGTCTACTGAAGGGGCTTCTTGGTCTCAAACTTGGGTGACTTCGGACATGACTTGAGTTATGTCTTGAGTCACAAGACTAGTGATGTGAAACTTTTAGTTCAAAACAAGAGAATTTATTTTTCTCACTCATAATAAACGGGTAAAGATAGGGTTGAGGTTAAGGTTCATCTTTAATGACTTTTCTTATAACAATATGAGAATGAATTTTTTCCTAAGTATACTTTAATGTTACTTTTATAGGAAAGAGATTTACGAAAAGATAAACTTCGATTCTGTGAATCTTTCACAAGAAAGAGTAGTGAACTTTCATATACCATTTTATTAAAGATATTTATATGAAACTAGTTTGTAATCTCACAAGACCTACGTCTCCCATTTCTAAAGGAGATGTAAGTTAACTTTTGTTTCCATCTCAAATCTTTTTTTTTTTTAGTTGAGAGAATCTTTATGTAAATTTTAAAAGGTAAAATCGATATTAATTTCGAAATATTTAATAAAAGATGGTCTATATTACAAACGACACCTTATTATATCAGAATCAATTTGTTGTACCCCGAAGGGGCCACCGAGTCACCATTTCTTAGGCGGACGTTACGTCCTCCGTGTCCTCGACGTCCAAACTAGGGACCCGTCCCTTCTAGGGGACCTCTTCCCACACCGTTGGATGAGGTTACAAGAGCGGACCTCTTAGGATGTCTGTCTCCTCGGACCTTCCGACATGAGGTATCCCAACGTGTCTCAACCTGTGTTGACTTTATTGAATCGGGTCCTGTGCCGTGTCAGTTTGTTATATACGTAAATCAACTTCTAGAATATTACGAGGATAAAGTAAGTACATGAGTAAATTATGTAACAAAATCTACAGGATTAACAAATTCTGTCAGGTTAAGTAACAAAACAAAGAATCAAGAAAAATAGTTCAAAAATAGAGTCTATTTTCCACTAGATTTTAACGTCAGTTCCGACCTGGAGCACGGGCCATATAGAATGGACGACGACGACTGTCAACTAGTGACTTCCAGAGGTTGTCCTGGAAAGAGAATAGAACGTGACGTTTCAAAAGTAAGAAGGTCGAAGTTACGGAGGTTAATGGACAATTTATGTTAAGTCAAATACTCATATCAGAAATATAAATTTTTTATGAAAAGGAATAATAGTGAATTAACTTTGTCAGTGGTTAAAGTTCCGTTTCGTCACAGGTAAAATTATTATTGTAAAGTTTATTAAAAGGAGTAAAAAGAAGGAGTAAAAATTAAATATTTAAATATTTTAAAATGTACATCGATGTACACAGGTAGATATAAGTGTGTCAGAAGTAGTGATAACCTAAACAACGG
Source organism: Capra ibex (assembly GCA_006410555.1). Classification (NCBI taxonomy): domain Eukaryota; kingdom Metazoa; phylum Chordata; class Mammalia; order Artiodactyla; family Bovidae; genus Capra; species Capra ibex. The sequence goes on from SJYO01020080.1 coordinate 29,920,562, forward strand.
TAGAGTCAGAGAAAATATGTAAGAACGGTATTTACAAATAAAAAATTAACTGGTCAATGAAAAGAAAAGGTAAGTAAGAGGAACATTTGAAGTCACTGTTATATGGTAGAGTGGAGACAAGAGGAAGAGAGTTTGTGTATTTGACTGTTTTAGTCTTTTTTTTTTTTTGAAATGGGTTCAATCAGGTAGTTCTCAATAACATTTTATCGTTATTTATTAGGGTCCCTATAAAGAAAAATGGGTGAAGAAAGATGGGAGTTGATCTTTTTACGTCTCGAGAGATCATACGACTTCACATCTGTCCTTTCTCTAAGAGGGGATGGAGAGGGGTGGGGGAGGTCGTCACAGATCCGACCCTTTCAAATCCTTGGAAGATCTTCAACTCAGGGTTACTAGTAGACTACTAAGAGAGAACGAGAGACAGGGGGAGAAAGTTAAGTGTACGAGAGGGTACTGGTATCCCTTTTACTCTCGAGATATTCAGATAGACACTTGGTCAGGGACTTCAGAAAACTATGTCAAGAGGGTCACTCTACCCACAAAGGACTTTGTTTACTGAACTCCGACTGTTATATTTAAGGTTTCACAGATTTTATGAAAAATCATATTACAAACCGCTCCTACACGGAGTTATTTAGTAGGTCGTCACTTACTAAAACGTCTAGAGATCCGAAGAAGAACGTAGAACCATATTGGACAGTTATAAGACTAAAAGGATTCTCGAACGGACTTGATCATATAAACTCTGAATTCATCGTTAAACGTCTCCTATAAATTGAAAATTGCATTAAGGCCTCAAATTGACAGTAAACGTTCTAATCAATCTCACTATATAGACTTGTTACTCGAGAGTCCCAGTAATTTTAAATTAAAAGAAATCCCTACCTTGTGTCCTCTAATATAAGTCAAATAATCGATACTGGGAAATGTGAATCTGCTAAAAAACAAATTAAACCGATTCCCTGATGGATTACTTACACCGGAACTAATAATACATGAAAATAAGAATGTCTACGATGAACTTTACGGACTTAATCTCATAGAATGAAGGAAGTAACGATACCTGTCATCGGAGGACCTGTCCTTTGGTTCCTCTTCTTCTTTGTTCTCTCTTATCTGTTATAATAAAAGTCTCTCTCTCTACACATGTTTTTGTTATTTCTATGTACTTAATATTTTTGTATTTTACTATAAATATTAAAATGAAATTCTAAAATATAACTTAAAACAAATTAAGAATAGGGTCCTTATGTCTCATATTATGAAATTTATTACTTTCAGAAAATTTCGAACTCTTTTTGTCATAAAGATAATATTTTTACATCTCAGATCTTGGTACTACAAGTCACATCTATAATCGATGTTTACCGATAGATTTAAACTTATAATTGTTTTAATTATGGTAGTTTAGAAGTCCACGTTATGGATGAAAGACACACATTATCATACATCATCAGTTCAAAATATCGGTTTACGAATCCTCAGTTTCGATAGTATAACTTCTCGTTTTCTTTCCTGTAAAGGGAGTAGATAACTAACCTATCATGACCGGACCTTACACCCGTATTATGGAGGTCATTTTGACTAAGAAAAGTAATGTACACAACCACTAAAGAGGAATTTGTCAAACAACAATTGGTGACCCAGATGACAAGTCAAGTCAAGTCAAGTCAAGTCAGCGAGTCAGCACAGGCTGAGAAACGCTGGGGTACTTAGTGTCGTGCGGTCCGGAAGGACAGGTAGTGGTTGAGGACCTCAAATGAGTCTGAGTGAAAGTAGCTCAGTCACTACGGTAGGTCGGTAGAGTAGGAGCCAGTAGCGGAAGAGGAGGACGGGGGTTAGGGAGGGTCGTAGTTTCAGAAAAGGTTACTCAGTTGAGAAGCGTACTCCACCGGTTTCATGACGTCAAAGTCGAAATCGTAGTAAGGAAGGTTTCTTTAGGGTCCCGACTAGAGGAAGTCTTACCTGACCAACCTAGAGGAACGTCAGGTTCCCTGAGAGTTCTCAGAAGAGGTTGTGGTGTCAAGTTTTCGTAGTTAAGAAAGCCGCGAGTCGGAAGAAGTGTCAGGTTGAGAGTGTAGGTATGTACTGATGACCTTTTTGGTATCGGAACTGTTCTGCCTGGAATCAGCCGTTTCATTACAGAGACGAAAACTTATACGATAGATCCAACCAGTATTGAAAAGAAGGTTCCTCATTCACAGCAAATTAAAGTACCGACGTTAGTGGTAGACGTCACTAAAACCTCGGATCTTTTTATTTCAGACTGTGACAAAGGTGACAAAGGGGTAGATAAAGGGTCCTTCACTACCCTGGCCTACGGTACTAGAAACAAAAGACTTACAGGTCGAAATTCGGTTGAAAAAGTGAGACGAGAAAGTGAAAGTAGTTCTCCGAGAAATCAAGGAGAAGTGAAAACCGATATTCCCACCACAGTAACCGTATCGATTCCAATAACTATAATGAGGGTCGTTAGAACTAGGTCGAACACAAAGAAGGTCAGGTCCTAAAGAGTACTACATGAGACGTATATTCAATTTATTCGTCCTACTGTTATATGTCGGAACTGCATGAGGAAAAGGATAAACCCTGGTCAGACAACAAGGTGCAGGTCAAGATTGACAACGAAGGACTGGACGTATGTCCAAAGAGTTCTCCATCCAGTCCACCAGACCATAAGGGTAGAGAGAGTCTTAGAAGGTGTCAAATAACACTAGGTGTGTCAGTTTCCGAAACAGTGACAATCAACCGGACTTTCACTGTAGATCGGAACAGATAACTCAACCAGAATCCCTTCTATAACGTTTTAACTAGAAGTCTCGTTCGTAGTACCTTACTGGTTTGTAAGACTTTTAAGGACTAATATTAGGTGGGTTTAGGGACTAATACTCCCGTTCTGACTTTTCCTTTCATAGAATGTAAACTTGACCCCTGGTTAAAACTTCTGATCCCGTGTACCTTCTTTTCCACCTTCTTCTGTATAATCTTAAGTCAAGTCAAGTCAAGTCAGCGAGTCAGGACAGGTTGAGAAACGCTGGGGTACCTGACGTCGTGCGGTCCGAAGGGACAAGTAGTGGTTGAGGATCTCGAATGAGTTTGAGTACAGGTAGTTCGGCTACTACGGTAGATTGGTAGAGTAGGAGACAACAGGGGAAGAGGAGAACGGAAGTTGGAAAGGGTCGTAGTCCCAGAAAAGGTTACTCAGTCAAGAAACGTAGTCCACCGGTTTCATAACCTTAATCTATGGGGGTTAAATGTACGTAATCCTCTGATCTCGGACCTTCAAATTTAAACATCTCAATTTGCGTACATTCTTAATTTCTAAAATTTTAATTTTTTTATTTTTTGATTTTTTTTTTTTTTTTTCTTAACACGAATCGTTAACACAATTCGTGGGTTCGTGTTAAGAAGTTAAACTATGTTTACCTAAAAGTGTATTCGTTTTATTGTCGGTGGATTAAAGAAATTAAAGTAAAATATTTTATCCATGATCCTCTTCGTCGATCGTACACAATGTAATGACAAGTTTTGGTGATCATTGATTGAATAATGCGGAAAAAGACAGTCTCTTCCTCGAAATTTTAACCACTCTATTTAATTGAAAGAGTTTTAGAATGAGAATTATTTATGGTTTTCATTACTAATTGTGAGTATAATAACCGAGAGTTTAGGAACTAAAACTGTATGTGTACAGTTTTATTACAAAAGGTCCCATTTTTCTTTAAGGGGTACGGGACTTTATGAAATGTACATTTAGTAAATGTACTGGATTCTTGGTATTTTATAGGTTAATACCTAGGATAGTACCAAGTTAAGTTAAAAAGTGTCCCGTATTCATGGTAGACTGGACGGAGAACTCTTTAGACGTACGTCCAATCCTTCGTTGTCAATCTTGATCTGCACCTTGTTGTCTGACCAAGGTTTATCCTTTTCCTCATCCGGTTCCGACATATAACAGTGGGACGAATAAATTGAATATACGTCTCATATAGTACTCTTTAGGACCCGACCTTCTTCGTGTTCGACCTTAGTCCTAACGGCCCTCTTTATAGTTATTGGAGTCTATACGTATACTGTGGTGGGAATACCGTCTTTCACTTCTCTTTGATTTTTCGGAGAACTACATTCACTTTCTCCTCTCACTTTTTCAACCGAATTTCGAGTTGTAAGTCTTTTACTTCTAGTACCGTAGGACGACCCTCCCTAACCCCCGTCCTTCTCTTCCCCTGCTGTCTCCTACTCTACCGACCTACCGTAGTGCCTGAGCCACCTGCACCCAAAGTCACTTGAGGCCCTCAACCACTACCTGTCCCTCCGAACCGCACGACACTAAGTACCACAGTGTCTCTCAGTCTGTGCTGACTCGCTGACTTGACTTGACTTGACTTCATGGTAGATACGGGTAGGAACTATTTTAAGTTCTCAGGAAACTTTTAAACACGACTAATCATGTACATTCCATTTTTACTACGAAGAACATAGGATGTGAAGTAAACATAAAAGTTTAAAACCTTCGAAGTGGTAAGTTTCAAGTCTCCAAGAATGATTACTTACTAAAACGTTATACCTCTTGTTCTTTCAATCTTAAAGTATGACGTCCTTTTAAACCTATACTCCGAAAAAAGAATTTCGTTTTCAAAAGAGTCCACCGAGTCGACGGTGAACGTTACGTCCTCTGGACATAAGTTAGGGACCTAATCCTTCTAGGGAACCTCTTTCCTTACCGATAGGTGAAGTTATAAGACCGGACCTCTTAGGGTACCTGACATATCAGATGCCCCAACGTTTGTCGACCTGTGTTGCCTCACTGAAAGTGAAAGAATTTTGTTTTCGACTCTATTATTGAATTAATAATCTACTAAAAGACCAGATTTTCCTTGAAGGTCAGAAAACGCTTTCGATATAGGAGTGTCTTACCTTTGAAGACTGTCTTATATAAAATATAATACATTAAAGTTGTCTAAAAAATTTAATTAAAATTTTACTTAACTTAAAAACTATTGATTTTAAAAGGACGTTTTACTTTTTACGTAAAATTCTACTTATTTTATGAAGAAATTTCTGTTATAACCTTGTAAGTACAAAGAAAGATAGAATGACAATAAGAAAACCTTACCGAAGAGTCTGCTTTCTTTTTATAATTTTACACTTTTTTACATTTTTAGATTTGTAAGTCACAAATCTTTCAGGGACCCCACTCGTTATTATCTATAGTAAGAAATCGAGAAATAGAAAAATCGTCTCCAAAGTACGTACCAGCTCTCTACTATTTATCCTACTCTGAGATAAAAAACTACGTCTTATATCTTTTTTGTTTTCGTTTTTGGGACCCTCGAAGGTCCCTTGTCCAAATAGTCTCTTTTTTCGGGATCTTCGGTCATCAGGACGAAAGACTAAATTAAAATGACTAATCGACACATACCTATTGAAAGAGACGTAGAACCTCCAAATTAAGGGAGTTAACATTTTACTTGTCGAATCTTGTCTACGAAGGATTCCAAGAGGTTGATAACGTTAGACTTCTTATTTTGCTTGTTCTCTTTCTACGGTCGACCATTTCGTGTATTCTGAAAGTGACATCTTACGATGAACGTCGTAAAAGTTGAATCGTTTTGTCTTAAAATATCTATACCCTTACTTCGGACCCTTTTCAAGGTAGTTACGTCTGACTAATTTCTATAAGTCCGATCCGTGTATATTACTTGACATGAACAGGTCTTTTTTCTCTTGATCAGTGTAGTACACCATGTCTTAAGACACGTCCTATTATTTGAAAAGAAAGACTATAGATTTCCCTACTCTTTAATTCATTTATTTCGACCTTAAATCGTTTACGTACGGGTCTCCGTCCTCTAATTCTTGGGAAAATAGTAGTGATAAATTAAATCATTTCGTGAAAATTCAAATTCATTGAAAGAGTACGACGAACTGTTGAATCAACTGAGATGTCACTGTACTTGGTTTTGCTAAGGATTTTATTGGTGTGAATACGATATAGATGTAGAGTAGTTCCAAAACGGTTGTGTGAAACACACTGCACCCTTTTCTATGTCGGGAGACACGTTTAGCACTTGGATTTATCTGGTTTTTTAGGAACTGAAGTTTCAAGTACGACACAAGTACTGAGTCGGACGATCACAGTGTCGAACGACCGTGACGTTGAAAAAAAAAAGAAAAATGTCCATAAAGAAACCGAAATTAAATTCGTCTTCTTTCAACCTCAGAAAAGGTTAGTATTTGGATTGTAACTTTTATCGGAAGTCTGAGACTTCACGATTGCAGCTCTGTGTTGTATTAATAGTAGAAAGGATGAGAATGACAACTCGGGTCGACGGAGGTTTCTTTTACTTTTACTACACTAAGGTGTCCCCCTTTGTTTTGTCTTACCTAGTAAATAGAAGAGGTTAGGTGTCCTTATAGAATTAAACATACGTGAGACATAAAGAGAACACGTCCAACAGTACTCCGATACACAAATAGGAGATGTGGACCTACTCGACTGAATCGGGTTACAGAGCTGAGGAACTAGAACTTCTAGAAAGAAGAGGAGTCCTCGTAGAGTAAGTAAAATGTATCCCTTTCAATTTAAATCGTTTTCCTCGGAAAGTCTAGTCTCTCAAGAACGACTAGACCCTTGGACAGTTCCACTAAGACACGGTTCAACCTGGACGGACCCCTACTTCGAAGGTTAGAACGGTTTACAACACGAATAAAACACTGTTTCTACTTTCAGTGTCAACCTAAATTTTCCTACGGTAGGTCAAATAAAATAAGAACAGAGTTGAGAAATTTAGATACAGAGGTACTGACTTCCGAAACATTTATTTGTCCACAGGTGTGTAGGGTCACACTTAATTTTAAAATACCTCGATCTCTCCTTCAACTAAACAACTTTTTTCTTTTTAATAATATTACTAAAACAAACCATATATCTTTATTATCAACTTCACAAGATATTAAATAAAGTATGTATATAATGACCAGTATGTGATAAAAGTACCCTAAACCCCATCCACAGAATTCCTATACTTAAACTGTATACAGTGTCCTCGATCTGTTCAAGACCAGTTACATTCTTGACAAATATCTGGTCATTCAAAAAAATCATTCATGATTTCTCTCCGGTAGAATGTATAGACACTGAAATACATGTTATAATATGTGATTTTATCTAAGAATTTAAGTCTATAAGAGCCGGTCTTTACGAAACGGTAAAGAAAAATTGTATGTATTTTCACAAAAAAAAAGAAGACAACGACTTATTCTTTTACTATATTTATAAGGGTTTATAAATGATACTTATTGTAGTCTATACATTTAAGTGTCTATGTGTATGTGTTTATAAATACGTTTTCGTGTAAAAAAAGATTAATTGATTAAAGGGGTTTGTGGTTTCTTAGCTGATAAACTTGTAATACGTCGATTCCATGGATGGATGAAAATGATGACGAAGTCACCTGATATATGTGTTCACTAAATGTTATCGTATTATTAAATTCGTAACTGTCCACGTAAGTATCCCCAATGTAATAAAAATTATAATTTATACCCGTAAGGGTTACTACATCATAAGTGACATTTCTTTTAAAACTCTCAAAATTATACGTTATACACTTGGTACTTGAAGGTTTACAAGTTCCACCAAAATCTTTTTCTTCTCCTTGGTCTCTAGTTTAACGGTTGTAGACAACCTAATAGTTTTTTCGTTCTCTCAAGGTCTTTTTGTATTAAAGACAAAATAACTGACCCGGTTTCACAAACTGACACACCTAGGGTTATTTGACACCTTTTAAGAAGTTCTATACCCTTATGGTCTGGTGGACTGGACGGAGAACTCTTTGGACATATATCCAGTCCTTTGTTGTCAATCTTGACCTGTACCTTGTTGTCTGAACAAGGTTTATCCTTTTCCTCATACAGTTCTGACATATAACAGTGGGACGAATAAAATGAATATACGTCTCATGTAGTACTCTTTGCGACCTGACCTTCTTCGTGTTCGACCTTAGTTCTAATGACCCTCTTTATAGTTATTGGAGTCTATACGTCTACTGTGGTGGAAATACCGTCTTTCACTTCTCCTTGATTTCTCGGAGAACTACTTTTACTGTCTCCTCTCACTTTTTCAACCGAATTTCGAGTTATAAGTCTTTTACTTCTAGTACCGTAGGCCAGGGTAGTGAAGTACCCTTTATCTATCCCTTTATCACTTTTATCACAGTCTGAGATAAAAAGACCCGAGGTTTTAGTGACGTCTACCACTAATGTCGGTACTTTAATTTTCTACGAATAAGAAACCTTCCTTTCAACACTTATTGGATCTGTCGTATAATTTTCCGTCTCTGTAATAAAACGGTTGTTTCCAGGTAGATCAGTTCCGATACCAAAAAGGTCACCATTACATACCTACACTTTCAACCTGATATTTCTTTGGACTCGCGACTTCTTAACTACGAAAACTTGACACCACAACCTCTTCTGAGCTCTCAGGGAACCTGACGTTCCTCTAGGTTGGTCAGGTAGGATTTCCTCTAGTTAGGACCCACAAGTAACCTTTCTGGCTCCAACTTCGACTTCGAGATTATGAAACCGGTGGACTACCCTTTTCGCCTGAGCAAACTTTTCTAGGACTACGACCCTTTCTAACTCCCGTCCTCCTCTTCCCCTACTTTCTCCTACTCTAACAAACTACCATAGTGGTTGAGCTACCTTTACCCAAACCCATCTGAGGTCCTCAACCACTACCTGTCCCTCCGGACCGCACGACGTCAAGTACCCCAGCGTTCCTCAGTATTTACCGACTCGTTGACTTGACTTGACTTGACTTATAGTGTATATTTTATAATATTTATATATAATGTATATGTATATTATAAACACACACACACACAAGTAAATGAGTCAACACAGGATGAGATACGTTGAGGTACCTGATATCGGGTGGATTGAGGAGACTAGTACCCTAAAAAGTCCGTTCTTATGACCTCAGTAAAGGAGGTCCCTTAGAGGGGTTGGGTCCTTAGTTTGGGCGTAGAGAACTCGACTTCCGTTAAAGAAATGGTGACTCGGTGGACCCTCCGGGGCATACTATAAGTATGACGTATCTTTTATAGGATTTAACTTATCAGTATCATGAATATGCGACTGTGTAAATTCTTGTAAATAAATGGTATATACATAAGTAAAAGTTTACACAAGTGGAATATAGTATAAGTGTATTTATATATTATATACATGAACACCTTTATGTGTATTATTTCGTAGAGACAGTATGTATATTAAACAAAACGTCCGTAAATATGATGGATCGAACTCCAGATCCTTAAAACGTTCTCCTACTAGTTAATAAATTAAATTTATATATTTAATAAGTTAATGTTTACGTTAGTGTCGTCCTTTGATTTATGAAGTGTTGGTCTTCGGTTTTCTACGATTGTAGACAAAGAATTTTTATGTTATGGTGTTATTAAACAGAGTCATGATGAAAGTAATAAAATTGTAAAATTTATAAATGAAAGTACTTGTTTACTTAGATTACGGTATTATAATGTCAAAGTGGGATTTCTCTCTTTCGTTTAGAAGAGTGTCTAGAGGATCGTCGACCCACTACCGATCGACAATCCTCTACCGGGGTATATGGAACTCATGCACCTTCGATAACCATATCCCCTCGACACCAGTGTCCCGGTGTACTGAGAGGAAGACATCAACCGATATAGTCCACAAGGTGTACCACTAGTAACCCAAGGTTATCGTCGTTCCTCTATACACTAAAAGTTCAGGAATGAACACAGTGAAAACGATAACAGGGTAACCTTCAGGGTATGGTTTCAGACCCAAGTCTCACCCTCCCGGGATGTTACCCGTGCCTACGTCCTCCACCCTTCTTTAAACAACAGAAAAAACCGGTTATGACGTTTCTAGTAAGGGTTTACAAATGTAAGAAGACTCCCTTGGAGGAAAAGATTCAGAGGTCCAAAACTTCACCTCTGTTTACCTGTATTCATCGTCGAACTAACGATATTGGTTTTATGCTTCATTTCATTGTATTAATCATTTATTTTTCCAGTTCCCACTACACAGTATCTTCCCGTTCCGTCACATTCCCGAGGGTCTCACCGTCTCAAGGAAGTTTCATAAGTGACATAAAATATACGGAAGATGAGATCGACATCTTCTGGTTGTAAAAAAAGAATGAGTATGGTAGGTCTATGTCATAAAAGGTTCACACTAGAGACCCGATCGATGGCATCACGATGTTACCATGATAGACTCTACAAACACTGTTGACACCGAAGGGTTAAGGGTGATAGTCTCCAAAAACTGAGTCTTTCCACATCTGTCATTATTTTACTAGTCGTTGCTCGTAACGTGTATTAAGATAATTGTTCTTTGTGTCGAGGTATCTCGTTGTCGTACATCAAGACTTGACTTAAGAGTTTTAGATTCCAGTCGTGACTCCTAAGATCACAGGATTTGGAATTCCTAATTTTCCACATTAAAATGGAGGTTTTTCTTTTGGAAAGAGAAAATAAGGTCCAACTCAATCTATGGTTATCGTCATACGTTAACAAATAAAAGAACGAACAATTTCAGAGTTCTATAAAGAGGATGAAGATCTACGGGTCTACACATTACTTAGGGGAGTGTCTTCTTTGCTCTTATGATAAATGTGAAGTTTTAACGAAAATTTGGAATTTTAAGTATTGAATGATTTATTTTTATGGAAAATTGTAGTTTTGACTTCGAATATTTTTACTTTATTTACTTAAAAGTACTATAGACTTATAATTTTTGTAGACGATAAACAACAAATATTGAAGGTCTTAATAAAAAACATTTACAACTTTCACTATTATAAGAAGGTTTGAGTGAAAACAAAAAAGTCCCTCTAAAAAGTTTTTGGACACCGACTGGTGAGATTATAGTATCTAATTTTTTACGTTCATCAAAAATTCGTGCTACGGTACCTTGTCTTTTGTTTTTATTTTCAGTCTACAACACTGAAGGATATCTCATAAGAAAATTGTTGTGTAAAGTTCCGTGATTTGATTCATGTCTTTACTAGACTCTTTACTAGACTCTTCAGAGAAAAGGATTCCGATAGGTATACAACCCCATCCGAACCTAGGTCAGGACGGATCTTTAACCCCTTGATTGATTACTCGGGACACAAAGAAGGACGACTATTAAGATATAGTAATATTTAGAACGTTCTATGTGGTGAGGGATTTGTCCAAAACTTATCAACTTATAAGTGAAATGTCTTCGTCCGTTAGGTGGGAGTGATATCATTGAAAGTTTTGATTGACTGTTTTAGTGGAATAAATGGATAGATTTATACTCAGAAAATCACAACTACAAAGAGTTCAGCTTTACAGTCCCACACACTCGAGATTAGTCTCACCCCTCTTCCGTTCTTGTCTAACAGAAATTGTAATCCGTTCTCACAATAGAACCTGACAGAAGAGTCGGACTCCACGAAACTGTGAAGGAAGATTGTGTGGGTTTTTATGAAAATAAAAGGGGAGGACGACGACGTCAGTGTCCGTAATTTAGTTAACTTCTCCGTATATTAAATAGAAAACTTATATAGTTACTCGTCATAGGAGTTTCTGGATGGTTGTAACGGAAGTAACTCTTTCGTATTTGTTAACATGTTTCTTACTTATAAAAAGAATTTAGTATGTTTGTTTTTTACCTTTTGTTTTCATACATATAGAGAAATGGTTTTTCATGTATATTTAATTCTGACAAGGAAATATATATGTTTATTATTCTTTTCGTTTCTTTTATATAAACTAAGAACCCTCTTAGTTAATATTTGTACAATTTTTTATTATCTATCATAAAACTTCTATAATTAGTATATGGGTTTTATTTATCGATTTATTTAGATATAAAATTCATAGTTTCCTATGTGTAACGTTCGGAAAAGTAAGTAACTGAATTAGTAAGTTTTATATTAATAACTCGTAAATAACACACGATCGTACCCCGAATGGAACACCGAGTCGATAATTTCTTAGGTGGACATTACGTCCTCTGGACCCAAACTAGGGACTCGACCCTTAGAGGGGACCTCTTCACTTTCAGATAGGTGAGGTCATCAGACCGGATGTCTTAAGGTACCTGACATATCAGGTACCCTAACGTTTATCAGCCCGTACTGACTCGCTGAAAGCGAATGAATTCTGTAACATGTTTACGACTCTTGTGTCTCGGTTGTAGAGTCTTAAATAATTGGTCACTACACACACACGTACGAGACATTGAGTCAGTACAGGTTGAGAAACACTGGGGTACTTGAAATCGGATGGTCGGAGGAGACAGGTACCTTAAGAGGTCCATTCTTATGAGCTCACCCAACGGTAAAGGAGAAGGTCTCTTAGAAGGGTTTGGTCCATAGTTTGGGTAGAGAGAACACAGGGAAACGTCACCATCCACCTAAGAAATGATGACTCGGTGGACTCTTCGGGGTAATAGATCACCATCTCCGTGTATATAATTACACTAGTTTTAGTGTTTCTTTTTATATTCTCTCGACTATTGTTTATTGTACCGAAATATCAGACTCCTAGTTCCTTTCGAAGTCTCTCTTTTCGTAAACTTAAGTCTAGTACAACGTGATATACTTTCATTAGTGTTAGGAAGGACAGACTTAATGATAGATACAAGGGTATCGTTAGGGACAATATATAGTCAGTGTCTTGAACTATTTAACAAAAGACAAAACTAAAGATCTAAACTCACTCCTCAAAGTATGTCCCTTACCCGATATATAAAAATCAGAACAATTGGAGTACATCAGTACATACTTACACTCTCAACCTGATGTTTCTTTCTACCCCCGACTTCTTAACTACGAAAACTTGACACCACAACCTCTTCTGAGAACTCTCAGGGAACCTGACGTTCCTGAAGGTTCGTCAGGTAGGATTTCCTTTAGTAAGAACTTATAAGTAATATTCCTGACTACGACTTCGACTTTAAGTTTATGAAACCGGTGGACTACACTCCTTGACTGAGTAAACTTTTCTGGGACTACGACCCTTTCTAACTTCCACCCTCCTTTTCCCCTGTCGTCTCCTATTCTACCAACTTACCGTAGTGGCTGAGATACCTGTACTCAGACTGATTTGAGACCCTCAACCACTACCTGTCCCTTCGGACCCCACTACGTGAGGTACCCCATCGATTCTCAACCTGTACTGACTCACTGACTTGACTTGACTTGACTTGGATTCGAGTACTTTATAACTTTAGGTAGTTATTTATTTATCGACAGTTTACTTACTTACTGAATTTAACTATAATGTATTATATCAACTTATAAGTATAAAAATTATAGACGTTTATACGTAAATATCTATATTAATAAAATAGTTGACCGTGGTTTCAAGAAGTATTCCTCCTTTACAAATCCTTTAATTTGAGGAAACTACACCTTTTACTCTGGGACTCCGACATGACACTTTTATTTGTCGTTTTATTTCGATTATCGATTTGAAGATACTTATTTTATACTACTACCTTGTAAACTTTCATCCTTTCATCTTTTTCCTCTTTCTTGTTTCAAGTTCACTACTGTACACTCCTCTGACTTCTGATCAATCTTTCTACTGGTCCGTCTTAAAACGTTCCTGTCTCACTGTTTTTATAGAATTCAGTCTTCTTACACATTGTTCGGTAAATTTTAATAAACGTAAACACACGATATTTTAAGGGAGACAAAGGACTTTGAGTCATTTAACATAGTGTTTACGTTCATAAAACAGAATAGAAACCTTTTAGGTTCATTTCGGACTTAAAGTTAATACCCCGCTACATTTCTTCTCTTCTCCAACCGGTACTTTTTACTCTACGTTAACTCTAATTATCAAATAATTCTCCTGAAGTCTAGGACCTATAATACCTCAATAACCATGACCTGGTTGATAGAACGTTGTTTGTCAGTATTTTGACCTGTTTCATATACTCGGTGAACGAAAATAATGAGTTTCATATTAATAACTCGGGAAAGAGACCCGATCAGTGACTCGTTCACTACTGTCGACACTGCGTAGACACTAGAGACTCTCCTACACTGGGTGCTTTCACTTTCACTTTCACTTCAGTGAGTCAGGACAGACTGAGAAACACTGGGGTACCTGACATCGGGTGGTCCGAGGAGGCAGGTACCCTAAGAGTCCGTTCTTATGACCTCACCCAACGGTAAAGGAGTATAGAGGGGACCTGTTAAGAGATAAGCGTCACATACTTCAACCTCAGGTTCTTCCCGTCCATTCCGACTCTACTCTAGTCTCGAACCCTGTTGACTACATCGACCTCTATCTTGACACATCCTCCTTCATGTTTCCAGAGAAGGACATAGGATCCCGCTCTCGACCGGACGTATTTACGTCCCGACCCAATAGTCTTTCGTCAAAGATGACCCAACCTTTACCTTAATTCGAGACTCTCCATTTCACCTTGACCGTCTACAACCCCCTGACCGGATCGTGTTTCTTTAGGTCCCGGTAAATTTGAGAATTCGTTTAGTTTTTAACTTGTCAGATTTAGTTTCAAATCATTAATTTTTTTTTAGTTGCCAGTAAGGGATTACTGGATGTATTCTTGTTTGAGAATTTTTCTCGTCTATGTACATATACATGTCAACTAAGTGAAACGACATGTCGTCTTTCATTGTAATGTGAAATTTAGTTGATATGAGGTTATTGTAAAAATTTTTATAAGTTGACGAATAGTCGATGTATGAGATACACTCCACAACACAATCGGACCTCCTTATGTTTCTAAATGGTCCATAATAAAGATGACAGTTCCTTAAATGTTATATCACTGACTTCATTATAACTTATTCCTGGAGTGACTTTTCTTACCAGAAGAGATTCGGAGGGAATTGTTTCGGATTTTAGTTCTCAACTTCTCTAAGTGTGAAACCTCAAAATCTGAATCGTTTAAACTTCGTAAACTCCTTACGACCCTAGGGATGTCTAACTGGAAATCTTTCGTATTTTTATTCAGACGTGTCAAAGTTCTACTAGTAGATCATTAACATAACATATAATCTGTTTAATTAGAAGAGGTCTCTTTCTTATTGTCTTAGATTTCATACATATTACGTAGACGTGTTATCGGTCTTATGTTAGTCTTTACACTGGAAGTAAGTCCTTTCTATAGTAAATTCTCTTTGATTCGGACTTGTAAAATTCCTCCGATTATATTTATACGAGTTTTTAAATTTCTTTTACATTAGTTGTTTAATTACACTCAAAAAAAAAAACGAAATGAGTCAGTCATCCCTAAAGTCGACTTTTAATATTTTAATCTTTGATAATTTTTTAGTTTATTTTTAAGATTTTACTTCCTTTAATTTTACATTTTGAGTGATCTATACAAAATATCGTATGACCTCTATGACCTTCTGTTGCACACTCCTAAATTTCTTTCCAATTATCTTTTTTTAAGTTAAACTCTTTGTCTCCATTTTCACTCCGTTTTTAACATGTGAAGGACAGAATAAGGATCATAACTGTTAAGGAGGTTCCAGACGAAGGTTAAAACCCCTGACCTCATCTTTGGACATAGACCCGGGACCTACGTGAACAGTGACGACACCATCCAAACAATGTCCGGGAGAGACTTCTGTTTTGATCTCTTATAAATACACATATAATTGTGTAGTATACGTTTGTAGATATTAAGAAAGAGATTAGTGGTCCTAGATATAATTCGATATATATCCCGAAGGGACACCGAGTCGACCACTTCTAGGTGGAAGTTCCTCCTTCTGGGCTTAAGGTAAGGACACAGTCCTTCTAGGAGACCTCTTCCCTTACCGATGGGTGAGGTTATAAGAACGGATCTCTTAAGGTACCTGTCTCCTCGGACCGTCCGACGTCAGATGCCCCAGGGTTTCTCAACCCGTACTGACTCTCTACTGACTCTCTGGTTGTGAAAGTGAAAAAAGTTCGTGGCAGAGATTAGATCGTGACGTATCAAGTAGGACAAGAGGAGGGAAACGAAATGACAATCGAAAGAAAAGGTCGTCAGGACCGAAGATTGCAACGGTATAGGTAAGTGAATAAATAAGTAAGGATCATTTATCATGTCACCAAAGTGTTAAGAATTGGATAGTCAAGTCAAGTCAAGTCAGCGAGTCAACACAGGCTGAGAAACGCTGGGGTACTTAGCGTCGTGCGGTCCGGAGGGACAGGTAGTGAGTTGAGGGTCTCAAGTGAGTCTGAGTGCAGGTAGCTCAGGCACTACGGTAGGTCGGTAGAGTAGGAGACAGTTGGGGAAGAGGAGGACGGGGGTTAGGGAGGGTCGTAGTCTCAGAAAAGGTTATTCAGTTGAGAAGCGTACTCCACCGGTTTCATGACGTCAAAGTTGAAATCGTAGTAAGGAAGGTTCCTTTAGGGTCCCGACTAGAGGAAGTCTTACCTGACCAACCTAGAGGAACGTCAGGTTCCCTGAGAGTTCTCAGAAGAGGTTGTGGTGTCAAGTTTTCGTAGTTAAGAAGCCGCGAGTCGGAAGAAGTGTCAGGTTGAGAGTGTAGACATGTACTGGTGACCCTTTTGGTATCGGAACTGATCTGCCTGGAATCAGTCGTTTCATTACAGAGTCGAAAACTTATACGATAGATCCAACCAGTATTGAAAAGAAGGTTCCTCATTCCCAGAAAATGAAAGTACCGACGTTAGTGGTAGACGTCACTAAAACCTCGGGGGTTTTATTTCAGACTGTGACAAAGGTGACAAAGGGGTAGATAAAGGGTCCTTCACTACCCTGGCCTACGGTACTAGAAACAAAAGACTTACAACTCGAAATTCGATTGAAAAACTGAGAGGAGAAAGTGAAAGTAGTTCTCCGAAAAATCAAGGAGAAGTGAAAGACGGTATTCCCACGACAGTAGACGTATAGACTCTAATAACTAGAAAGAGGACCGTTAGAACTAATCACGTTTTTTTCAAATGGTTAATTCCGTGTCATGAATACATGTTAAGGAAACCGAAATTATGTTGTTTAAGATAAATAAAGGTCTACTGAATCCAGCCATAAGGGGTGGATGGTACGTAGTGAAATCACCTTTATACTGTATGTAAACATTGGGTCAACCTAATAAAACAGATGTAAACATAAAGAAGGATCTAGGATTTCCTACTACGACACTTTCACGACGTGAGTTATACGGTCGTTTAAGCTTTTTGAGTCGTCACCGGTGTCCTGACCTTTTCCAGTCAAAAGTAAAGTTAGGGATTCTTTCCGTTACGGTTTCTTATAAGTTTGATGGTGTGTTAACGTGAGTAGAGTGTACGATCGTTTCATTACGAGTTTTAGGAGGTTCGTTTCGAATTTGTGATACACTTGGTACTTGAAGGTCTACGAGTTTGACCTAAATCTTTTCTGTCTCCTTGTTCTCTAGTTTTACGTTGTAGACAATGTAGTATCTTTTTCGTTCTCTCAAGGTCTTTTGTAGATGAAGACGAAATAACCGATACGGTTTCCACAACTGACACACCTAGTGTTCTTTGATCTTTTAAGACTTTCGCTACCCTTATGGTTTGGTGGACTGGACGGAGAACTCTTTGGACATACGTCCAGTCCTTCGTTGTCAATTTTGACCTGTACCTTGTTGTCTGACCAAGGTTTATCCATTTCCTCATGCAGTTCCGACATATAACAGTGGGACGAATAAATTGAACATACTTCTCACATAGTACTCTTTGCGACCCGACCTCCTTCGTGTTCGACCTTAGTTCTATCGGTCTTCTTTATAGTTATTGGAGTCTATACGTCTACTGTAGTGGAAACACCGTCTTTCGTTTCTTCTTGATTTCTCGGAGAACTACTTTAACTTTCTCCTCTCACTTTTACAACCGAATTTCGACTTGTAAGTCTTTTAATTCTAGTACCGAGGTCAGGGTAGTGAAGTACCGTTTATCTACCCATTTGTCACCTTTGTCATTTTCTAAAATAAAAGAACCCGAGGTTTTAGTGTCGTCAACTACTGACATCGGTACTTTAATTTTATGTGAACGAGGAATCTTCTTTTTAATACTGGTTGGATTTCTTTTTAATACTGGTTGGATCTGTCGTATAATTTTTCGTCTTTGTAATGAAACGTTTGTTTCCAGGTAGATCAGTTTCGATACCAAAAAGGTCATCAGTACATACCTACACTCTCATCCTGATATTTCTTTCGACTTGAGTCTTCTTAACTACGAAAATTTGACCCCACAATCTCTTCTGAGAACTCTCAGGGTACTTGACGTTCCTCTAGGTTGGTCACGTAGGCTTACCTTTAGTCAGGACTTATAAGTAACCTTCCTGACTATGACTTCGACTTTGAGGTTAGGAAACCGGGGACTACACTTCTTGACTGAGTAAACTTTTCCGGGACGACGACCCTTTCTAACTTCCGCCCTCATCTTTCCCTACTGTCCTACTCTACTAACCTACCGTAGTGGCTGACTACCTGTACTCAAAAACATTCGATGTCACTACCTGTCCCTTCGGACCGCACGACGTCGGGTACCCCAGTGTTTCTCAGCCTTTGCTGACTCACTGACTTGACTTGACTTGACTTGACTTGATATAGGGAGTTGGATACCCAACCAAAAATAAAAGGTACTTTTCAGTACCTACGTATAATATTCGTGATATCGACGGTAAATTTATTATTAAAAATTGATTCCATTATTAGATTATGTCGACTATTTTACCTTACGAGATGTTATAGGATAACAGGTCTCTCTCTAGTCCCTTTATCCTTCCACCTTCTGTTTGTGTCTTCTTTTTTTTTTATCGTTCTACTATCTAAATTTTAGTTGGTATAGTTATGGACCCCGAAAGGTTCACCGTGATCTCCACTTCTTAGGTGGACGGTTACGTTCTCTGAGTTCTCTGGACCCAAACTAAGGACCCAGGTCTTCTAGGGGTCCTCATCCTTCATCGTTGGGTGTCGTGATCAGAACGACCTTCTAAGGTACCTGTCTCCTCGGACGCACCGATATAAGGTACCCCAACGTCTCAGTCTATACTGATTTGTTGACACGTATAGTTGTTAATCCAATTTGCATCTACTTGTATTGTGAAGTTATCTTTCCTTTCGTTAAATGACTCAGTCACTCTTTCGTTCTGGATTGAGATAACAAAGACTTTCTTTGTCTACAATTTGTATTTCTTCACTTGTTAAACTTTAATTTCCCTGACCTTTTCTAGATAGTATGTTTGACATGTGTATTCTATAAGACAGACATAATTGGACATAATTATAGTCTATTGAATCTGGCGTTCGGTTTCTTATATTGTTTCTTTCTCCCCATAAGTTATTACTAATTTCCCCATTAAGTAGTCCTTCTGTGTTATTAGGACTTATACGTACTGAATTATTGTCTCAAAGTTTTAAGTACTTCGTTACGACTATCTTGTTTTAACTCTCTTTACCTCTTTAGACGTTGATATCGATTTCCAAAAATTGTCAGGGAAGAGTTTTTAACTATTTTATCATCTGTTTTTTAGTCTTTCCTAAATTTGTTGTGGGAGTCATACCTAGAGACTTTCGTTTGGGACTTGTTCTCAAACACCACGGTCTGTTGTAAACCTCCTTCTTCCTTTGTCTTAACCTGTTCTTTTCTTCAGTTTAACACTGTATCCAGACTGTTTAAGACTCTGATTGGGTCACTCCTCGAGACCTCTTTTATAAAGGTTATTCTTACTGGGTGTCGTGCGACTCAATCGTCACAGGAATAGGATCATGGAGAGAATCATTGACGAACACTCGTAAGGACCCCTTTTTGTACTGGAGACCACTCCGTTGAGAATGTCAATTCGCTCTTGAGTCAAGTCAAGTCAAGTCAGCGAGTCAGGACAGGTTGAGAAACACTGGGGTACCTGACGTCGTACGGTCCGAAGGGACAGGTAGTGGTTGTGAACCTCGAACGAGTTTGAGTACAGGTAAGTCAGTCACTACGGTAGGTTGGTAGAGTAGGAGACAACAGGAGAAAAGGAGGACGGAAGTCAAAAAGAGTCGTAGTTCCAGAAAAGGTTACTCAATCAAGAAGCTTAGTCTAACGGTTTCCTAACCTCAAAGTCGAAGTCGTAGTCAGGAAGGTTACTTATAAGTCCTTAATAAAGGAAATCCTACGTGACCAAAAGAGGACCTTCCGGTTCCCTGAGAGTTCTCAGAAAAGGTTGAGGTGCCAAGTTTCCGTGGTAAAGAAGTCACGAGTTGAAAGAAATATCAGGTTGAGAGTGTAGGTATGTACTAGTGACCTTTTTAGTATCGGAACTGATCTGCTTGGAAACAACCGTTTCATTTCAGAGACGAAAAATTATACGCCACATCCAACCAGAACCGAAAAGAAGGTTCCTCATTCGCAGAAAATTAAAGTACCGACGTCAGTGGTAGACGTCACTAAAACCTCGGGTCTTTTTATCAGAAAGTGACAAAGGTAACAAAGGGGAAGATATACGGTATTTCACTCCCATGGCCTACGGTACTAGAATCAAAAGACTTACAACTCAAAATTCGGTTACAAAAGTGAGGAGAGAAAGTGAAAGTATCTCTCCGAGAAATCAAGAAGTAAAATACGGTACTCTCATCCACAGTCGACGTATAGACTCCAATAACTATAAAGATGGTCGATAGAACCAAGGTCGAACACGAAGTAGGTCGGACCGAGAAGTGTACTACATAAGACGTATATTCAATTCATTTGTCCCACTGTTATATGTCGGAACTACACACGGAAAGGGATAAAACTTGGTCAATCAACAAGGTAAAGAACAAAATTGACAACGAAGTTATGGACGTATGTCTAAAGAGTTTTCCGAGACCATAAGGAGAGAGAAATTCTTAAAAGGTCAAACAACACTAGGTGTATCAGTTTCTAAACCGTATCACTTACTTTGTCTACAAAAAGACCTTAAGAGAACAAAAAAGACACTACGTTTCCTACAACCGTTAAACTAGAGACCAAGGAGACGGAACAGATTTAGGTCGAACTTGTAGACCTTCAAGAGTCAAGTCCATGTCTGTTTCGAATCGAACCACTTAAAACTCGTAATGAAATGATCACACAATCTCCTCACGTTAACAAATCATCAAACTTATAAAACCCCCTAACGGAAAGAAACACTAACCCTACTTTTGACTGGAAAAGGTCAAAACACCGGTGACGATTAAAAACGTTTTAACGACAGTGTAACTCACGTCGTGGAATTGTCGTAGTAGAAAATCCTTGACTTTATCGAGTCGACCTTAAGGTAGTGGAGGTGATAAAACAAACACCACTACGATGAATTCCGGGTGAACTGAAGTGTAAGATCCTACAGATATTTTTGGACCACCCTACTTTAATTTAGTGGAAAGGTCTTAAGATACGACTGGTCTGGTCGACTTTATGTCTTTCGTCAATTTTGTTGTGGACTCATTAATAGATTCCGTATAGATTCCATTGAAGTGTGAACTTATATGTCGAGAGACAACGATCTTGATGATACATGGATAGGAGACTAAAAAGTCTCGGATCTATACAGTCATATTTTTTAGAAAACCAAATATTCTCTTCCATTCTGATAACGTCGTCTGAACCACCGATTCTTCTTTAGTTACTCATGAATATAAAACGTTGAGACCACTTATAATGTACTTTGTATTGACTTTGGTTCACGGTGTTCTGACATTCTTATTACGGAGTTTCATAAAATGTTACACTTCAATTTGATACTTCATATGGAAGAGTCTATAAACCGTAACGTCATAGTGTTATCGTTTCCCTTAAGGTCAGAAAAGTAGGGAAGATTCAGGTTCCTGAACTAAAACGATGTGATAATAATAGTTTCTAATTGAGTTCAACCAAGACTTTGTTCTAATGTATCTTCGTTACGTTGTCACCTAGGAACCAATATAAACTAACTCACGACTTTTTAGAGGAGACAATGGTCAACTTTTCGTATTAAGTTACAGAATTTCATTGTTCCTTATACCATCCATTTCACGTCTCATTCTTTATTTATTATTGGGGACTGAAAAGTCACAATGAACTAACGGGTTCCTCCCAAATAAACGGTTTTCAGTGTGTTATAACTCTTTATTCTTTCTTTCGTTTGTTCGGAATAACGGGTTGGAAGAGGAGGTTTGGTGAAACCCTGTATAAGGTCCTTGACGTAGTAAGAAAACCAAACTCCTATTACTACATTTTGTCACGGTTAAGTCCGAAAACTTATATTTACATAATTTATGTGAACACTACGTGAAGATTACCAGTTTCCTTCGGTATTATTTTGTTTGTAATTTGTAAATGATGTCGTAATGAGAACCGAATATTCATTCCGAAGATTTTGGATAGTAAAATATGGACACTTTTTTACACTACTAGTGTAAAAAGTACAGAATGTCGTGACTTATTCCCTCCATGTCGTGGGATGGGTTCCTGTTAATTTGTGTGGAAAGGGTATTGTTCGACACTATCTATCTTTTTTTTTAGATGAGTAATTAGTTAGTTTTAGAGTGACTTTTTTTCAACAGTACTCTTCGGACAGGTGATAAGGACGAAGAGATCGTTCTACATTCCTTTTACATTTTAATATTTTACACTTTCTCTTATACGGTATATTACTGTCCGTATGGTTAGGGTTTCTTTCCGTTAGGGTTTCTTACAAGTTTGATGGAGTGTTAACGTGAGTAGAGTGTGTGATCGTTTCATTACGAGTTTTAAGAGTCTGGGTCCGAAGTTGTCATACATTTGACATTTGAAGGTCTACAAGTCAACCTAAATCTTTTCCGTCTCCTTGGTCTCTACTTTTACGTTTTAGACAACGTAGTATCTTTTTCGTTCTCTCAAGGTCTTTTTATAGACGAAGACGAAATGACTAATGTGATTTCGGAAACTGACACACCTAGTGTTGTTTGACACCTTTTAAGAATTTCTCTGCCCTTATGGTCTGGTGGACTGGACGGAAGACTCTTTAGACATACGTCCAAATTTTCGTTGTCAATTTTGTCCTGTACCTTGTTGTCAAGTCAAGACAAGTCAGTGAGTCAGCACAGGCTAAGAGACGACGAGGTACTTGACGTTGTGCGGTCCGGAGGGACAGGTAGTTGTTGAGGGCCTCATGTGGGTTTGGGTACAGGTAACTCAGTCACTACGGTAGGTTGGTAAAGTAGGAGACAACAGGGGAAGAGGAGGACGGGAGTTAGAAAGGGTCGTAGTCCCAGAAAAGGTTACTCAGTCGAGAAGTGCAGTCCACCGGTTTCATAACCTCAAAGTCGAAGTTGTAGTGGGAAAGGTTACTTATAGGTCCTGACTCGAGGAAATTCTACCTGACCAACCTAGAGGAAGTTCAGGTTCCCTGAGAGTTCTCAAGAGGTTGTGGTGTCAAGTTTTCGTAGTTAAAAAGACGTGAGTCGAAAGAAATATCAGGTTGAGAGTGTAGGTATGTACTGATGACCTTTTTGGTATCTAAACTGATCTGTCTGGAAACAACTGTTTCATTACAGAGACGAAAAATTATACGACATATCCAACCAGTATTGAAAGGAAGGTTCCTCGTTCACAGAAAATTAAAGTACCGACGTTAGTGGTAGACGTCACTAAAACCTCGGGTCTTTTTATCCGACAAAGTTTTTAACCTTTTCTCATGTAGTTTCGTCATATAACAGTGGGATCGATAAATTTAATATACGTCTTATGTAGTACACTTTTAAGTCCGACCTACTTCGTGTTCGACCTTAGTTCTAAAGGTTCTCTTTATAGTTATTGGAGTCTATACGTCTATTATGGTGGGAATACCGTCTTTCACTTCTTCTTGATTTGTCGGAGAACTACTTGCACTTTCTCCTCTCACTTTTGCAACCGAATTTTGGGTTGTAAGTTTTTTGATTCTAGTACCGTAAACCATGGTAGTGAAATACCGTTTATCTACCCCTTTGTCACCTTTGTCACTCTCTGAAAAAAAGACCCGGGGTTTTAGTGATGTCAACCACTGACGTCGGTACTTTAACTTTCTACGAACAGGAACCTTCTTCTCGGTTCTGGTTGGATGTGGCGTATAATTTTTCGTCTCTGTAATGAAACGGTTGTTTCCAGGCGATCAGTTCGGATACCAAATAGGTCATCAGTACGTACCTACAATCTCAACCTGACACTTCTTTCGACTCGTAACTTCTTGACTACGAAAACTTGACACCACAACCTTTTCTGAGAACTCTCAGGGAACCTGACATTTCCCTAGGTTGGTCAGGTGGGATTTCCTTTAGTTGAGACTTATAAGTGACCTTCCTGACTACGACTTCGACTTTGGGGTTAGGAAACCGATGGACTACGTTTCTTGGTCGAGCAAACTTTTCTGGGACTACGACCCTTTCTAACTTCCGTCCTTCTCTTCCCTGCTGTCTTCTACTCTACCAACCTACCGTAGTGACTGTCGTAGCTGTACTCAAACTAGTTCGAGTCCCTCAACCAAAACCTGTCCCTTCGGACCACCCGACGTCAGGTACCCCAGCGTTCATCAACCTGTGTGACTCACAGACTTGACTGACTCATTGACTTACGAATCACGAAGATTAACGTTTCGTAGACCAGGGTAGTGAAACACCCTTTATCTACCCTTTGTCATCTTTATCACAGTCTGAAATAGAAACCCCCGAGGTTTTAGTGACGTCTACCACTAACGTCGGTACTTTAATTTTCTGGGAATGAGGAACCTTCTTTTCAATACTGGTTGGATCTATCATATAAGTTTTCGTCTCTGTAATGAAACGACTGATTCCAGGCAGATCAGTTTCGATACCAAAAAGGACACCAGTACATACCTACACTCTCAACCTGACACTTCTCCCGACTCACGACTTCTTAACTACGAAAACTTGACACCACAACCTCTTCTGAGAACTCTCAGGGAACCTGACGTTCCTTTAGGTTGGTCAGGTAAAACTTCCGCTAGTCGGCACCCTAAAGAAACCTTCCTTACTACGATTCCGACTTTGAGGTCATGAAACCGGTGGAGTACGCTTCTCAACTGAATAACCTTTTCTGAGACTACGACCCTCCCTAACCCCCGTCCTCCTCTTCCCCTGTTGGTTCCTACTCTACCGACCTACCGTAGTGCCTGAGTTACCTGCACTCAGACTCACTTGAGGCCCTCTACCACTAACTGTGCCTCCGGACCGCACGTAGTACCCCAGCGTTTCTCAGCCTGTGTTGACTCGCTGACTTGACTTGACTTGACTTGACTAAGAGACTTTCTTAAGTCTTTTATTGTGCAAAAGAGGAAATAAGAGTGGCAAGTCAACCCCAATTCCTCAGTCTCTCTTCGAATAAGTGTATAGGGACTTTTCTAGTAGGCCCCTTCTGTCATGTCCCAAAAGACGAAACTTTTCCGTTCATCCGATACACAGGTTCCGAACAGTTACTTTACTTTACGTGATACAATAAAAACGGGAGGGGAGTCAATCCACTCGTTTTAAATAACTTGTATAACTAATTTGAGAAAAGATAGAAGAAAAGACCCAAAAGACTTTCATCATTTTACGGGTGTCTTAGATATACAACTTTGAATTTTACAACTGAAACTAACGACTTCCATCTCGATCAAAAAGGTTATCACGTCTCATTAAGTCAAGACCTAAAGGTAACGGTCTTAGGAAAATTACGGAGGAACATAAACACGTCAAAAATTCAAAAATTTTTAAAACGATTTATATCTAAGTTTAAACCAAAACAAATGGTACTCTAAAATTCGTTTAATTTCCTTCTCTCTTGTAAAAAAATTAAGAAATATAGTATGATATTTTAGAGAGTACAAAAGTACTATTTTACACTATCTAATTTCATGATTAATTTAGAAAAATCCAGTAATATGGAGTCCAGAGAGAGAGAGAGTGTGTGTATGTGTATCGTATAAAAGATACATCTCTTGTATACAACAAATTGTCTTTCATTCTTACTAGAGAAGTTAGTATAAACAAACAAAATCTGTGATTCAACACAGGTTGAGAAAACCCTGAGGTACCTGATATCAAGGGGTCCGAGGAGACGAGGTACCCCAAATGGTCCGTTGTTATGATCTCACGTAACTGTAAAGAAAGAGGTCCCCTAGAAGGGTTCGGTCCCTAACTTAGGTACACAGGACTGACCGTCCGTATAAGAAAATGGTGACTCGGTGGTCTCTTCATTTTATTTCTAATCCAAAATGACCGATGACTATTAAATAAGACCCGGAGGGACTACCGAGTCGTAATTTCTCAGACGGACGGCTATCTCTTTTGCTTCCAAGTCAGGGACCACCCGATGTCAAGTATCCCAGCGTTTCTCAGTCTGTGTTGACTCGTTCATTATCGTGTTGTAATTCCTCAATTGTCGTTAATGAAAAGAATTATATAAGTCAAGTTAAGTCAAGTTGTTTATATAATTATACATTCATTGAAGCACAGTCTGTGAAACAATTAATCTATCATCTTTCCCCTTTTGTTTGTTTTATGTCAAGGGGAGAGATCGACGAGTCAGATCGAATTTTTATTTAAACTTATGACATCAGTATATAGAAACAATAATTCAATGGTTAAAAATGAGAAAACGTGAAAAATGAAAGTAATTTATGAATTAAAATTTCTCGGTAAAAGATAAGTGTCTTTTTAACTCCCCTTCAATGTCTGTAAAAGATATATGACGGACGAGGATGTGTACGTGTCGGAAGGGATAATCGTTGCAGGGGGTGGTCTGTGCAAACGATGTTAACTACTTGAACGTAACCATGTTGTATCGGTGGACATAAAATATGAAAGATGATCCTAAAAGAGAACCAAAACATGTAAAACACCTAAACCTGTCTATAAACTACTGTACATGGGTAGTAATATCATAGTATATCTGATAAAAATAACTGGATTTTTAGGGGACACTAGAGAGGTGGAGGAGTAGGGAGACTGTAAAAATTTTAGAGGTATCAAAACGGAAAAGGATTTGTAGTATATTGACCTTAGTTTATCATGTATCGGAAAAGTCTGACCGAAGAAAGTGAATCATAAATTTAAAGGAGGTATAGTGAAGTACCGAACTATCGAATAAGAAAAAAATCGTGACTTATCATAAGGAAACCCCTCTTCCACTACCGTGGGGTGAGGTCATGAGAACGGACCTTTTAGGGTACCTTCCTCCTCGGACCACCCCACGTCAGGTACCCCAGCACTTCTCAGTCTGCGATGACTCACTGAAGTGAAAGTGAAAAATGAAAGTACGTCACCTTTTCCTTTACCGTTGGGTGAGGTCACAAGAAGGGACCTCTTAGGGTCCCTACCTCCTCGGACCACCCGACGGTAGATACCCCAGCGTGTCTCAGCCTGTGCTGACTTCACTGAATCGTCGTCGTCGTCATAAGGAAACACACTTACCAGGTGTCAAATGAATAGGAAAGTGGATAACTTTTTATAGAACAAACAAATGTTCAAAACCGTTAGCCCTGAAAGGGTCACCAGGTCACCAATTCTGAGGTGTGAAGGTTACGTCCTCCTTACACAAGTTAGGGACCAGACCCTTGGTCAGAAGGTGTACGGAGCGTCACACCGGTTTACTTTGTTTGATTTGTGTAAAACCGTTCATACCTCTTTTGACAACATTTGTGCCCTCACGTCCCAAAACACACCCGTATGTAAAATTTTAGAAGACACATAATGTCAAAAGATATATATCCAGAAATCAAAGAAATCCATCTATATAAGGATTCATAAAATAAGAAAAGCAACGTTACCACTTACCTTAACAAAGGAATTAAAGAAAAAGATGAAAGAGTATTATCTACCTCTTTATATGGTACAAGTACCTAGTCTTCTTAGTTATGTCACTTTTACTCATATGATGGGTTTCGTTAGATGTCTAAGTTACGTTAGGGATAGTTCGATGGTCACCATAAAAAGTGTCTTGATCTTGTTTATTAAAGTTCTAAACATACCTTTATGTTTTTTTGGAGCTTATCGGTTTCGTTAGAACTCTTTCTTCTTACCTTGACCTCCTTAGTTGAACGAACTGAAGTCCGAGATGATGTTTCGGTGTCAGTAGTTCTGTCATACCATGACTGTGTTTCTGTCTTTATATCTAATTACCTTGTTTTATCTTTTGGGTCTCTATTTAGGTGTGTGGATACATATGGAATAGAAACTGTTTCCTCCGTTCTTCTATGTTACCTCATTTCTGTTAGAGAAATTGTTCACCACGACCCTTTTGACCAGTTAGTGAACATTTTCGTACTTTGATCTAGTGAAAGATTGTGGTGTGTGTTTTTATTTGAGTTTTACCTAATTTCTAGATTTGTATTCTGGTCTTTGATATTTTGAGGATCTCCTCTTGTATCCGTTTTGTGAGAGGTTGTATGTAGTGTCGTCCTAGGAGATACTAGGTGGGGGGTCTTAAGACCTTTTTTTTCGTTTTTATTTGTTTACCCTAGTTTAATTTTAATTTTCGAAGACGTGTTGTTTCCTTTGATATTCGTTCCACTTTTCTGTCGGAAGTCTTACCCTCTTTTATTATCGTTTACTTCGTTGACTGTTTGTTGATTAGAGTTTTTATATGTTCGTTGAATACGTCGAGTTAAGGTCTTTTTATTTGTTGGGTTATTTTTTTACCCGGTTTCTTGATTTATCTGTAAAGAGGTTTCTTCTGTATACCTACCGATTGTTTGTGTACTTTTCTACGAGTTGTAATGAGTAATAGTCTCTTTACGTTTAGTTCTGGTGTTACTACATGGTAAAGTGTGGTCAGTCTTACCGACGTTAGGTTTTCAGATGTTCGTTATTTACGACCTCTCCCACACCTCTTTTCCCTTGGGAGGATGTGACAACCACCCTTACGTTTGATCATGTTGGTGATACCACTTGTCACACCTCTAAGGAATTTTTTAACGTTTATCTTGACGGAATACTGGGTCATTAGGGTGACGACCCGTATGTGTGACTCCTTTGACCTTAACTTTCTCTGTGTACATGGGGTTACAAGTAGCGTCGTGACAAATATTATCGGTCCTGTACCTTTGTTGCATGTACAGGTAGTCGTCTACTTACCTATTCTTTCGTCACCATGTATGTGTGTTACCTCATAATGAGTCGGTAATTTTTCTTATGTACACTTAGTCAAGATTACTCTACCTACTTTGACTTCGGTTAATTTGTCTCACTTCATTCGGTCTTTCTTTTTGTGGTTATGTCATATGATTGTGTATATATACCTTAAATCTTTCTACCATTAGTACTGGGACATACGCTCTGTCGTTTTCTCTGTGTCTACACATCTCGCCTGAAAACCTGAGTCTCCCTCTCCCTCTCCCACCCTACTAAACCCTCGTACCGTAACTTTGTACATATGATAGTACATTCGTTACTTAACGGTCAGATACAGGTTACGTCCTATGTCCTACGAACCCCGACCACGTGTCCCTACTGGGTCTCTCTACAATACCCCTCCCTCCACCCTCCCCCCAAGTACAAACCCTTGTGTACATGTGAACACCACCTAAGTACAGTTACATACCGTTTTGGTTATGTCATAACATTTCATTTTATTTCATTTTTTTTTTTTTTAGTAAGTAACCAAATGGGTATTCTATATATCCCTACCTCTCTTATGTTCTAATAAAAAACAAAATAAAAAGAACTCGTTTCAACAGACATTAGAAGATTTTTATGATGTAAGGTTTTATTTTGGGACAATTAAAAATAGTCAAATTTTTTTATTTTTATTTATTTTTTATTTTATTTTAGAAGACACATTTCTGGTTCCTTGTGTTAGAGACCTAAAGTATAAGTAAGGACAAAGTTTACAAGTGGATTCATTTAAAGTCTTTAGACTTAAATCCTTACTTCTAAGGAATTGGGAAGTAAAAGACTGAAGTCACTATAAACCGATGACCCTAAAACAAAAACTTTGTCATATAGTCTTTGTTTCATCCGCATAGAGTTCAGACAAAGAAGGTCATAAGTATTGACCTACACCGTTGATTAATTTACTCGGGTTTTTTATAGTTACCCTTCTTTTTGTCTTTTCCGGATCACAACACGACATGACTGAGTAAATGATGTCTATCTACGAAACCCCGTACCACCTGATTTACTCGAGTGTTCAATGACGATAAAGTTCCCGAAACGAACTTTTTCTTTTCTTTACTATTTCGTCTGTTTTATAAAAATTTAACAGATATTATCAAAATGTCAATAGTATCATTCATTGTTCCAGAGATGAGAATGACTCTACCGTACTAATTTTGTCGTAAAAGTTTTATTAGTCTTTAGTTCTATTTACATATTCCACTCTTTTCGAATATAGATAGAGTAACTGAGTATAAATTACATCTTATTTTCTTCAAACAATTTTTTTGTTTATGGGATTATTGGAGTTAATTCTCAAACGTATGATTTTGTAATGTCGAAACGTTTTCCCTCTGAAGAAGTGAATTATATGTAATATAAATAAAGAATTTCTAAAAAACGATGTTTTCAAAAGTCCTCACGAGTTTGATAGTATAATTACCTTTCGATTCCCTTAAAAAAAAAGGGGTGGTAGAGAGTACCCACCTTAAGGATTCATTATTTTATGTCTTTGTATGGTAAGCTGAAAATTAAAAATCCAGTTTACTAGGGTGTACGTTTCGTTACGTACACGTCAGTAGTCTCGCTATATATCTTGTCCTATGTCATGTGCACATATCGAGATGGGACTCCGTTCGCCGACTCTGATAAAAGTCATGTTAAAGGCACAAACTGAAATTTTCTCATCAATGTTCATCGACATCTTACATGAAAGACACGATAGTAATTAAGTACACCAGTTTTACGACGGCTCAGCCGTCTATTCACGTCGGGTTTCGGATTGAAAGTATTGAGACCATTACTAGTCACCCCATGTGTTTATAGAAGTTCAGTGTATTAACACCACTAGTGACAGACGACCCAAGACTACCGGACAACGGGTATGGTGATTTAGTGGCAAGTGTCGTGGTACGTGTGTTCCGTGTCAACCTCCCGTCACCTCGGATCCTGAAGCAATCCAACGCCCGGTTCAGTGAGAATTGGACGTATTTTCTGTAGGGAAATTTCTTGTCCCATTTCCAGTAACGTCGAGTACGGTTCACATCTTTACTCTTGACGTCTGTCCTTTGTGACAAGTCTACAACATTCCGACATCCGGACAAAATACAGACGAGCCTCGGGAGACGTCGATGTCCTCTGGTTTCTGTACGAGCGGTAAGGGTAAACATGATCCAGTCACCGGTTTACCCGGGTCTGTAATTTTCGTCCCCTTTAGGTCCCCGATTAGTCCTTAACGGACAGAGTTTCCCTACCGTACTTTATAACTCCATCTCGTAACGCACTAACCTTAACACTGACACTACACAACGACACCCAACATCTGACTCACAAGTTGTAATGCTTACACACTGCGGTTACGTCCGACCTCGTACTGACACATTGATGAATGGGGGTGCAGCGAGTATTTTAACTCTACATGTAGAGGGCTCCTATGGTTCCTCGTTTTTAATATTTATTTTATTTACAAACTTCGTAAACTTAATTACTCGTATATAATACTAGTATATATTGGACTCCTTTAATCTTTTGTCGTGTTGACTCTAAAGGGACTCATTATCTCTCTTTGTCCCCTTCAATAAAAAATAATAGATTGACCATTTTTCAGAGGTTAAAAAGACAGTTTCAAATATTTTCTTTTTATGTGTGTCTAAGGTTCCACCCTTCGCCCACCTATACACACCGTTTACACCTTTTCGTGAGTTACCCCTTTATATAAAGTGTGTTTTCGCTCCGATAACTGTTCTCAACTTTATTTTTCGTATAAATGTACCGTCCTGAAAAGTCTATCAAAAAGAAGTAACTTGAGAGTTAATATTGGTCAAACCACTCATTCGACCATAGTACCAAAGACACCAAACTTCTTGTGTAGAACAGGGTCGGATGGGTATAGTCACTATAAGTAGGAGGTATAATTAGACTATCATAGACTTGAAGAAGGAAAGAAAAAAGGAAGGAAGGAGAGAGGGAGGGAAGGAAGAGAGAAAGAAGAACAGAAAGAAGGAGAGAGATAGAAAAATAGAGAGAGAGTTTTAACCGTTCATATAGATTCTTAAAAAAAATTACTTTTTCGGACAAACAAGACGATAAGTTTTCATTCTCGAATCTAAACCTTCCTCCTCTACTCTCCGATCCAACGATTTATACACTTAAGATATATAATTTTTTTATTAACATCACTAATGGGACTTCTGTCCGTATTACTCCTTTTAAGTAGAAACCGGTACAGTAGTTGACTACGGTTTTGTCTTTTAGTCCGCGTACTACGTATGCAGTAAAATCGTCCGTTACACGGAGTCTTATGACGTCGGTGTGGGACCTCTACCCTTCCTACCCGTGTATAAGTAATTTTTAACAAAGGTCAAGTGTCTGAATTATACATATATACAACACTTGTTTTCCATCAACATTCCAGAATATTATTGTCTATAAATTCAGTCCATTTTTTATTTTTGTAACTTAGATTTCACTCTAATATCGTTAGTCACCAAAACTTTTTACACTATACTATCATACCACAGGAGGAAGAGTACAGGGAGAGAGGGGGTTTTAATGGTAGTAGTCATACAGATAAGACCATACGGACTTCTTAATGAATTAAAGAAATAAACTTAAATACAGTAAACGATTAGTGTATTTAAGAACTTAAGTAACACTTTACGTAAAGTATAAGAATGATACTGAAAATAGTAAAGGAGAATTACAACTGAAAAGTAAATCTTCCTCTTTTGATCTGTACTATAATATGTAATATGACGTATGGACGGTTTGTGTATGTAAATTTATACACACACACATATATATATATATATATGTATAGACATACATACATATACACGACACGACACGAATCAGCGAGTCAGTACAGACTGAGAAACACTGCGGTACTTTATATCGAGTGTTCAGAGGGGACAGGTACCCCTAAGAGGTCCGTTCTGATGACCTCGTTTAACGGTACGGGAGGAGGTCCCGTAGAGGGACTCGGTCCTCAGTTTGGGTCCCAGAGCACGTAACTTCCGTCTAAGAAATGGTCGACTCGATGGTCCCTTCGAGTACATTACATTTATTTATGTATATTAATTCACAGTAAAATTAGAAAACTTTCTATTCTAAAAACATGATCTTCCTTAGAATTTTTAGTAAAGGAGGTTGATGAAATAAAAAATTGTTTTTCTTTCTTTGACTCCACTCCAAAAAGACTAAGACAATCCAGGTTCACTAAAGACAGGAAATAACCGGGTAAAAACGTACTTTATAAGGAAACCATAGAGATTAAAAGAACTTCTCTAGAGATCAGAAAGGGTAAGATAACAAAAGGAGATAAAGAAACATAATTAGTGACTCCTTTCGAAAGAATAGAGAGGAACGATAAGAGACCTTGAGACGTAAGCTTACCCACATACAAAGAAAAAGAGGAAACGGAAAGTGAAGAGAAGATAAGTGTCGATAAACATTCCGGAGGAGTCTGTTGGTGAAACGGAAAAAAATGAAGAAAAGGAACGCTTACCAGGAACCTCCTTTTCAACACTGGTTGGATCTATCGTATAATTTTTCTTCTCTGTAACGAAACGGTTGTTTCCAGGCACATCAGTTCCGATACCAAAAAGGTCATCAGTACATACCTACATTCTGAACCTGAGATTTCTTTCGACTCTCGACTTCTTAACTACGAAAACTTGAAACTACAACCTCTTCTGAGAACTCTCAGGGACCCTGACGTTCTTCTAGTTTGGTCAGGTAGGATTTCCTTTAGTCAGGACTTATAAGTAACCTTCCTGACTACGACTGCGACTTTGAGGTTATGAAACCGGTGGACTACGTTTCTTGACTGAGTAAACTATTCTGGGACTACGATCCTTTGTAACTTCCGTCCTCCTCTTCCTCTGCTGTCCTACTCTACCAACCTACCGTAGTGGCTGAGTTACCTGTGCTCGAACCCACCTGAGGTCCTCAACAACTACCTGTCCCTCCGGACCGCACGGTCCCAAGTACCATACCGTTTCTCAGCCTGTGATGACTCACTGACTTGACTTGACTCCACTCCTACTTAATTTACAAACCATGTTCTAGTGAACCTTACGTTCACCGTCTTTTTCAATAGTCTTTAGTTCAAACGATACAGAAAAGTGATACAGTATAATGAACTCATAAGTAAGTTCAGTCTCCGTGAACATTTCCAAAGTAAGTAATTCCGAGAGGTTAAGAAATAATAAAGAAAGTCGGATACTGACTTAGTATATTATGAGACAATTGACATAATCAGGTAAACAAGACAGTTTTTTTTTTTTTTTGTGTGTGTGTGTGTATATAATCTTCCGAATTTATTTTTCTACATAAAGAATATCAAGACCTCCGACTCTTCAGGTTCTAGTTACGCGACAGGTTGAGTCATGATGTCACTCACAAGAAAAAGACCGAGTGTCTGTGGCGGAAGAGTTATATAGAGGTACACTGTTTTCCTACGAGAGTACGGAGAAGAAGGAAATTCCTGTGTTTCCGAAAGGTCCACCGTGATCACGATTTCTTGGACGGACGATTACGTCCTCTGAATCTGGACCTAAGCTAGGGGCCTAGACCTTCTAGGGGACCTCCTCCGTTAGGTGAAGTCATAAGAACGAACCTCTTAGGGTACCTGTCTCTTCGGACCGTTCGATGTCAAGTTTCGCAGTCTGTACTGACCTTGTTGAATCGTACACGTGTGACCAGAGATCCCATCAAAGACACGATCTGGTCCTTAGTTGGTAAAGGTCTTTCGTAGGTTGAATCGTGCGTACACGTGGGTTAATATAATATCCCGAGGTGAAAGTACTCGAGTAGACTTCGATTCAGGGAGAGTCACAGGGGGTGGTAGTTGTTGGTAGTGTAACCCTCAATTCCTAAGGTGTATGCTTAAACTCTCCTTACGTTTGTAAAAAGGGTATTATAGTTGTCTTCTTTAAACTTTTTAATAATAATTATTTCGTGCTATCTAAGCGGAATCGAGTAAATACTGAACCCAGATGTTTAAAGAAGCCAAAGAAACGACGACGACGACGATTCAGCGAAGTCAACACAGGCTGAGACACGTTGCGGTATCTGCCGTCGGGTGGTCCGAGGGGGAAGGGACCCTAAGAGGTCCGTTCTTGTGACATCACCCAACGATAAAGGAATTTATCATAGTTTTATACAGTTTTAAATTATTTTTTATAACTTAAATATATTCGTTATTTAAAGGTAAAATAATCAATATAAAACTTTGAGAATTTACCGAACTCCTTATAAGTATGGAAACTGTAAAAGGACTTTTGTCAATGTTACTAGATTCTCTCCTGGTGTAAACACAATACATTATTTGTCAACATGGACAAAGGTGGATCATTTCAGTTAATTCGTAGTAGAATCTTGGTGTCACTACTCGAGTTTCTACTATCTTTATATTGGAACGTCTTGACTAAAATATTACGAAGGTGGTTATTGTTATGTTCCATAAATCGTAAAAGTAGACACAAGATTCACCACAGATCTTCGTTCGAGTAATTCAAATGACAACTCTCTTCGAGTTCACATACAAAGTCTCTTTTCTACGAGGAAAGGGAAACCCTTTTACTCAGGTCTTAAGTTTTACTCGAACTCCACTCGTCTTTGTAGAAAATTTATGTCTTATGTGTATTCTTTTGAATCCCTCGTCTGGTATAGTTTCTCGATATACCCTTTTACGTTGGTTTGTACAGTTTCACAATTGATGTATTTTTGTTTTGTTTTGTCCGAGATAATCCTTACCCTTAACATGTCCCCTTAGTGTCCGATAGTATTATGGATGATTTCTTTTACATGTTTATAAAGTAGGTCTTCTTTTATTCCTAGTTTGATGTAATCTGAACGTAACTAGAGAGACACACGAAGAGATCGAAGAAAAATAGTAATATAATCGGACTTTGATAACAAACGGAGGTCTTCGACTGAGAGTACTTTTTGTTTGGTCTTTATAGTCTCTCCTTTAGGTTCAAGTTACGTGACTTTAAAAATACCCAAACCAGAGGGTAAAGATAATCTATGTGAGTAATAGAAATTCATTTATGTATATATATATGTACGTATATATAAGAGAACCGATCCAATTTTTCCACTATCCTTAATGTAGTCATAAAACTATTCATTGATATGTCTTCCTTTCTTATTGTCTCAGATTATAGTAATTATCCTCTTCAGTTAATGGTAATTTATTACATCCCGATGATCTTAGTACCTGAAGGTTCCACCGTAATCACCATTTCTTGGGAGTACGACTACGTCTTCTGTGTCCTCTACGTCCAAGTTAGGAACCCAGTCCTTCTAGGGAACCTCCTCCCGTGTTGGGTAAATTCATAAGAACGGACCTCTTAGAATACCTGTCTCCTCTGACCGTCCGATATCAGGTACCTGACTCCTTTGAATCGTACCTGAGTACGTAATCTTAGTAGGGTGACAATGGTAGTAAAACGGAAAATTATTATTTAATAAGTCACAAATACGGTGACGAAACGGGAAAATTGTTAGGAGTAAAAACCATCTAAAGAACATCTTGTAAGACACTAACTGATTTTCATTGGTACGAGATTTAAAAACCACAGAGTCTAGGAAGGATCGTTGAAAGATACTAAAGATGGACAACATAAGAAGTGGACATTTTTAAGATACTATTTTATACTAGTACGAACTACTAATATGTGTGTGTGTATGTGTGTGTGTGTGTGTGTGTGTGTATATATATTTTGTAATTTTATGAAATACTTCACGAACCGTATAGGAAATAAGAGTCATTCCTAATTTAAAGTGGATTAAAAACCAATTCAAAACGTCAATACTTTATATACAGTACAAGGGACATATGTTCTTCAAAAGTTAGATAATGTCTTCGAGGTCAAAGTTGAGTTGTTTACCACATCCTTATGAATAAGTGACACCATCGTCTCTTCTACTTCTTTATGTTATACGTACTCCCTTATAGAAACTTCATTATAAAGAAGGAACATGATAACCGGGTATACCGTATTTAAGTTCTAGGAGAAGATAGGATATTTGTTCTTTTGTCCGTTTAGTTTAATCATCTATTGTGAATCTGGAAAGGTTTTATTAAGTTGTCTGTCATTTTGAGTAAATCTTACGAGTCACAAGACTCTTGGTCTATTGAAGACCTATTAGGTGACAATCGATGGATTCAACTTTGAATTATGTAACATGCTTTTTTTGTATTAGTTTTTGTTATTTTAATATGATTTGAAATATTATTTGTTAAATAAATTTTATTAGGTTTGTTATATTTGTAATTATTTAAAATCTACTTTATTAATTTGTCTTGTCCCTGACTTTTAACTCGTGATCCATATGACCTTTGAGAACTCCCACATTCGTTAAAAAGAGAGTTTCCTTCTGTACTTATCCAGTACAGAATTTAATTATATAGATCTTAGGATGGTTTGTTTATAACAATTCTGTAAACACTCGTCTTCGGTATTTTTCTTTGACGAAGAAAACCCCCATACCTCTAACCTTTATCGAAGATAATTAAGAACCGTGTCTGATACGTTCTATGTATATTTATTTTCATGTATACTATACATGTTATATTTACCGTATAATTGTTAAAGAATTTTAACACCATTTAAAAAGATTTGGGTATCTACGGTGATAATTTACTTTTTTATTATAATATCTTAATAAATTTTTCATGATGATGATGATTATTTATTATTATTTTAAAATATAAAAACTTATATAATTAATTTTAATTGTAAAACTTATTTAAACCGGTGTGGTGTGTCGTACACCCCAGAATCAAGTGACTGGAGATGTGAGACATAAGTTTCGAACCTCGGACTTGGTGACATAATGGTCCCTTTAGGAGATTAATGTATTAAATCTTTAATAAGTCGATCTTTTTTAGAAAGGGAAGAATTAAAGTTTCTAGAAAAACCCCCAAGGTTTTAGTGACGTCTACCACTGACGTCGGTACTTTAATTTTCTACGAATGAGGAACCTTCTTTTCAATACTGGTTGGATCTATCGTATAAGTTTTCGTCTCTGTAATGAAACGACTGATTCCAGGCAGATCAGTTCCGATACCAACAAGGTCATCAGTACATACCTACACTCTCAACCTGAGACTTCTTCCGACTCACGGCTTCTTAACTACGCAAACTTGACACCACAACCTCTTCTGAGAACTCTCAAGAAACCTGACGTTCNAGGAACCTTCTTTTCAATACTGGTTGGATCTATCGTATAAGTTTTCGTCTCTGTAATGAAACGACTGATTCCAGGCAGATCAGTTCCGATACCAACAAGGTCATCAGTACATACCTACACTCTCAACCTGAGACTTCTTCCGACTCACGGCTTCTTAACTACGCAAACTTGACACTACAACCTCTTCTGAGAACTCTCAGGAAACCTGACGTTCCTCCAGGTTTGTCAGGTAAGACTTCTAGTCGGGACCCTAAAGAAACCTCCCTTACTACGATTTCGACTTTGAGATCATGAAACCGGTGGAGTACGCTTCTCAACTGAATAACCTTTTCTGAGACTACGACCCTCCCTAACCCCCGTCCTTCTCTTCCCCTGCTGTCTCCTACTCTACCGACCTACCGTAGTGCCTGAGCTACCTACACTCAGACTCACTTGAGACCCTCAGCCGCTACCTGTCCCTCCGGACCGCACGACGCTAAGTACCCCAACGTTTCTCAGCATGTGCTGACTCGCTGACTTGACTTGACTTGACTTGACTTCCTAAGCAGTTAGTTAAAAGAATTGATTGGACGATGGGATTTCACACGTACATTGACACCTTCAGTAATTATAACAGATGGTAGATAAAGAGTAAACGAAAGATTCATGACGAACTGAACCCGAAGGAGTACCAAAACTTCAAGTACAGATCGACCTATTGAGTGTGACCAGTGATTAAACTCTCGTCTTTAATGTCCACTGGAAGACATTTTCAAACTCTTTGTCAATCAATGAACAGTACAGGGAGGGGAATTACAGTATTAACGCTTTATTTAGAAGTCTACTTCATAGGTAGTCAAACCCGGGAACTCTTTTCTATACCTTACATCAGAGGTTTGTTAAGTGTTTTCCGTACACTACACTCGTTCTTTATTGGACTAATAAAGTAGGGTGACTTTATGCTTTCGACAAAGACTGACGTCGTCTTTTGTTAGATAATATTAATTACAAATTTTTTTCAAAAGTTTAAAAATCCTATAACAATATGATGAAAAGTACATTTTTCGTAAGTACATTATTGATGCATACCAATACATTTGTGGTATTAGATTAGACCTTTTTACACCCACTTCTGACTGTTACGTCAGGAACAATGGAAAAAGAAAAAAAGGTATTTTTATCTATTGTCTTTTGTTGTTGTTTTTATAAAAACACTCTGAAATCAATTAACTTAAAAGTGACCCTACATAAAACGACATTTAAATAAACCCACTTAAACCTAACAATGAACTCCATTTCGACTAAAAAACCACAATAAATCTCTATATCGATATAAAATATACGTATTTTATATAGATAAAATATATGTCATTTTGATATGTATTTGATAAAAATTATGATAATAATTTTACATACAACTTCAGTCTTTAAGGTATCTGAAAATTATTAACATAGACCTCTTTATTAAAATATATTGAAGGAATAAAATGGTTATTTCTATTTCCTTTCGTTACAATAAGAAGATTTAGTGGATCTTTCACACACCGTCTTAACTTCAATCTTTGGTCTGTGAAACTGAAAACCAAGTTAAAGAATGGTAATGACGAAGACCGTATACAATCGGTAAAACGTCAGTTTCTAACATACCAAGTCACATTATATTTAAATGTTTAATAAAAAGATTAAACACCTCAAACTAATTCAGTGGAGATCATGTAGTCAATAAAAGAGCATAACGAAAATGTTATCATGTTTTCTGTACCAACGAAATTTTCAAGAGTAGTTTGTTTTCATACTTGAGTCTATGAAATGTTTCTCACTCTCTCTCGTTGTATTGACAAAGGTGGAAACGCATTGTTGATTACTACGGTTTGCTCTGAAGGGACATGTCTCCTTTTGCAGAACGTTTCTTTTTCAGAAGGACCTTTAGTTTATAGAGAACGTGTTGTTCAAACTACTCGATTCACGTGTAATTAGCCTTTGTAGACTTAATTTAAAGGGAATTTTATATGTATTTTACTTCTCCTTGACACCAAACGTCTAATACAAAGTCCAAGGTGAGTTGAGTTTGTAAAAAGGTCGGAGTTTATTGAGGTCAAAAAAGTAAGGATGAACCCTCAAGTATTTTTTGCGAATCATGTGGTGTCTTATGTTGACCTAAGTACTCTTTAGGTCATATTTATATTATGTCTATTACTGTGTTGTACTGGATTACAAAAGATAAGTATATCCTCATAATCTCTACTCTAAAAATTCTCCTAATAATACATTTTATCTCTTTTAGAAAGACAAACTCCCTACTCTTTGTTGGTAAAACTCCCGTTTATAGTCGTAAATAAAAGTATTAGACTAAACGATTGAAAGTAATATACCTTGAGTCTCAACCTGTAATACGTGATAAAGAACTTAAACTTTTTATATGTTACTAAAATTGAAAAAACACTACAGTCAGATTATAGATTCTACTCAAAGGCAATGGTTCACTGCATATTATTTGGGATTAAGGTAGAAATATAATTTTTTAGTAAACTTTTACTACGATAATAATGAACTTTATCATTGTTAAGGGGTTACCACCTTTAGACTAACAAACAGATATTTTATCATACTTGTTACTCTTGTTTGAATACCAGAGTATTTTTATGTAAAGTTGACTTTTCTCATGACTAGTGGTAACCACAGAAAGTCAAACACTCTTGACAAAGAAATGTATTAAGAGAATAAGACAGTAATGACATTATGTCTTGGTCTATGTCAAGTATACGTTAAATGTCATTAGACTTCGAAAAC
This sequence comes from Capra ibex, assembly GCA_006410555.1. Classification (NCBI taxonomy): domain Eukaryota; kingdom Metazoa; phylum Chordata; class Mammalia; order Artiodactyla; family Bovidae; genus Capra; species Capra ibex. The sequence goes on from SJYO01020080.1 coordinate 29,961,615, forward strand.
AACTTTGTCTGATAGTCGTGTTTTCTTGAATTGTATAAGACTATTCGTATACGATACTAAGTAAAGATTATAGATATCACCACCAACTTAATATAATGGTTCTCTAAACTCATACGTTTACACAGGCGAATTTAGAAACGATTTAAGATGTCTTATCTTTAAGCGGAAACATATTGATTCGTATTATTCAGTGACCCAAAGTACTAGAGTAAAAGTATAAAAGATCCCTGCACGAGTCAACGATTCGGCACAGACTATGTCTTCCGTGACCAAGTTAAGGACTCATCCCTTCTAGGGGACCTCTTTCTTTATCGTCGGGTAAGGTCATAAGAACGGATCTTTTAAGGTACCTGTCTCTTCGGACCACCCCATGTTAGGTACCCCACTGTTTCTCAGCTTGGGTTGACTCGATGATTCATACGTGTATATATAAGGATTTCACTTTATAAGTATACTTTTTCTTACCTCTTATTTACGAACTAATAACGATATTTTCCCCTTTTCAGTTATTAAAAGTACTTATTTACTTACTTTCTTACTCCCGAAGAGTTACTTCGTAGTCTTTGACTTGGTCTCCACTTAAAGTGACCGAAAGGACCATTTTCTGAGAGAATTCCTTTTATACCTTTTAGTCTGTCTCAATCTCTTAAAAGGGGTTGACTAATGAGTACTGTGATCCCTATGTCCCGACCTTAAATGTATTTTGTCTCTTCAGTAAAACCCAAAACACACTCTAGACTTCTATGTATACGTATAACCTTCAGGGAACAAAATGTCTTAGTTCTAAATGAACTAGAGACCCAGACAAAAGTAAAAGAACTTAATTTGGGTGGTCAAAAGTTTTAGAGGGATATATTCTTTGAACAAAACGAGTGTGTTATGCTACGATATCGACACGGACTCATTAAAAACAATTTCCTCTATAAAATCGTTTTCCTTGTTTACTGGGGCAATGGAATTTTATCTCTAGACTAGAGGGAAATAGAAGAAATTTTGAGTTTTATGTAAGAACTCTTTACTGAATCAGAAAAGTCAGTTGATTCCAAAATGTTATAGGAGACGAAGAGAAAAGATACAATAAACCAAGGTCTATTCATTCAAGGATACCCCTCGATTTTAACTTATAGGGGAAGTAACCGGAATCAATTTTTCCGTTGATAAGGTTTTCTGTATTACTAAGGGTTAAGAAGGTTTTTGGTTATAGACTTTAAGGTAAATATAAAATAGGTAAATCTCATGTATAAAATAGAAACAATTTTCTCTTTAGAATCTACACCCTTTCTATTGTGTAATAAAAGGTCGGGTTTGTCTAGACTCTCGTCAGTCTGTTTTTGACTTATGTCGAACAGGACGATTTATTGTCCAAGATTTGAACAGTTATAAATTGTGGAAAACTCTGTCCCACTCCTCCTTTCCTTTTTTTCTTTGTAAGGGTGTTTCTTTTAATTTTACTTCAAAACTTTTTAAAGATTATAAAGATTATATCCGTAGAAATATAATATCCTTACCAAAATGAACATCCAAATCGTCCCACGGTTCGATCTTACCTCAAAGTCCCGGGGACCTTTCTTATGACTATACAGAAGCTCACATAAAAGGGGAGAGGAAATGTACGTCAGAGATCTCGAACCAAACATGTTAAATTCTAAACTAAAATTCTCTTGTGTTTAAGAGAACCTATCCAATAAAATTCTGGAATAGTTAGTATATGAAGAATTAAACCAGAGTAGACCGAAATTTGCGAAAGAGTAAGAGAACTGTGAAACGTTGTGAGCGAGAGTAAGGAAGGTAAGTGACGGTTTCGGCAGTATGTGAAAGAGTGGTGGATGTCAGTCAAGACAATATTACGAATAAATTTTTTACTTTTACAAAAGGTTATTCTAACTATATAATTCTTTGTTGAACTTGTTTACGTTCAAAACACAAATGAATATGTATATACTGAACCAGGTCCTCTTTGTGACCCACTTACGTCTTTTGAAGTGGTCCGACTTGGATCGGCGTCTCGTTAGATGTTACGTGTGTCCACGCGAGTGGAGTTTGTAGCTGTCCATGGAGACAGGTCGCAGACACAACACTCGTGTGGGTTGGACTGTACGACAATGTTGAAAGACAGCTTGACATCTTTTGCAAAGAAGTAGTGCATTGATAACGTGAGTTCGACGACATTGGGAAGGATACGACTGGAGGTGTTCGCTCACAGTCCAGAAAAAAGTTTCGATTGACGGTATAAACAACAAGTCAAGTCAACGAGTCAGCACAGGCTGAGAAACTCTGGGGCACTTAGTGTCGTGCGGTCCGGAGGGACAGATAGTGATTATATAATTAACTATAAAAATATATAATATCGAATATAAAGACTCAATGAATTATCCAAATTTCGACACTATGTTAAAAATAATCAAAGGACGTCAAAAAAAATTTAAAGAAACAAAATTAAAGAGTAACTGTCAAAATCACATATTAACTAGGATGACGTAAGAGAAATTCACAATTATGTCTTACATAACGAAACAAACCGGATCACATTACTAAAAAATCCTTACGTACTCCACCCAATATCTACTTACCCAACATGAAACAGAAATCTAGAAACACCAGACTATTACCATAGATGGTAAAATAACTTTGACTATAGAGATTTCAGTGGTCACGAGTAGATTGAGGTTACCAGAAGAGATGTAAGAGTCCTAGGTATTGGAAGGTTGTAGTAAACTGTAACGACTTGTGTAGGAAGTCAAACAAAAAAAAATTAAGTTACATAACGATTTATAGAAAATCGTGTCACATGAGAAACGGATTGTCTCTCCTTATTCTGTTTCCAAACTGATGGAGATAACGACCGTCTTAGATACCATATTTCTCTATACCTACAATATACGTAGCGTAGACGAAACCTATCATCCTTCTACAGTGTCTACAAAGTCACAAACTCCATTATTATCGTGGAACGTGTCTTTAAAGTACGTAGAAGAAGAAAAAAGACATACTTTGTTCAATGAACTCTTGTCTTGTAAGAGTAAGAAAATTGTACAAAAACTCATATATCTACTAAGATTTCTGAACTGTATCGTGAATGGAGGAATATTGAATGACACAGGAACGAGTCATGTCACTGACGGTGTTTTAAGTCACACATGAACTACTTTCTTATGTATCGGGTATCATCCATAATTTACACACGAACATACGATTCAGTGAAATCAGTTCAGACAGAGAAGTGCCGGGATACCTGGTACCGGACGGTCCGAGGAGACAGGTACCCTCAGAGGTCCATACTTATGACCTCACCTAACGCTACCGGAGGAAGTACCCTAGTAGGACTGGGTCCCTAGTTTGAACGTAGAGAATACAGAGGAATAAACATCCACCCAAGAAATCGAGATCACGGTGGACCCTTCGAGTCATATCAACCATAACTTCCCGTTTCTCCTCTCTTTAGTAAAGTCACCTTTTTTTACTATGTTATTTCCAAATTTCCGTCATTCGGAGGACTATACAAGGGCGTTATAAACCCTCTCACCTTCTATTCTCCGACAGTACCAAACTTCAAAAGAGTCATCGTTCAATTTCTCAACATGAATAGGTTTGAAAGAAATGAGAACGGTAAACAAAAATTGAGTAACGGTTTGAAGGACCGGAAGGTGTTAGTATTTTTATGTTTTACGTAAAAGAGTTATGGATCAACAGGTCAAGGGTGGTTTCAAATCTTCTGGTCACGTTTACACGTAAAAGTCACTTTAAAAATAATCGGTGGGGTCTATTATTGAATAGAAAGTGATTTATTTATATTCGAAGGAATTTGAACTATTTTAATTTTTATACGAATGAATGGTAATTTCGTTTGTGTCCATCTATGCATAACGAACTAATGATTTCGTTCATAAACAAACAATGATTCGTTCGTTTTCCACCTGTAAATATATGATGACGACGACGATTCGGCGAAGTCAGCACAGACTGAGACACGCTGGGGTATCTGCCGTCGGGTGGTCCGAGGGGGCAGGGACCCTAAGAGGTCCGTTCTTGTGACCTCACCGCACGGTAAAGGAAGAGGTTACGTACTTTCACTTTTCACTTTCACTTCAGCGAGTCAGTATAGACTGAGAATCACTGGGGTACCTGACGTCGGGTGATCTGAGGAGGTAGGTACCCTAAAAGGTCCGTTCTCATGACCTCACTCCACGGTAACGGAAGAGACTAAATATATGATCATATGTAAATAGATTATTTTATTCGAGTATTTACCGAATGTAGATCCTTCTACTTGTAAAGTAAAACTACATGTGATCACTTCTACTCTTCATACACAAACACAGACATTGACATATATGTATATATTTATATGTAAGTATATATTTATGTGTGTATACATATATGTACACACTCACACACAACGTACTTACACACAGAAACCAACATCTTTGTGTTCAGAAGGACATAGTAGTGAGTCGTTTTTGTATACAGAGGGTTTGGTTAGTAAACCTAGGTGAACTGTGACTTATCTAAAGTTCATTGTAACTTGTTTATACTATCAATTTTACTTGATCTAAAACTTGGTAAATAAACTGGAGTTTTATACACTCTCAACCTAGGATTTCTTCCAACTCACCGTTTCTTAAGTACGAAAGTTTAACACCACAACCTCTTTGGAAACTCAGGGAACTTGACGTTCCTCTAGTTTGGTCAGTTAGGAGTTTTTTAATTGGGCCTTATAGGTAACCTACCTGACTACGACTTCGAGGCTATAAAGTCGATGGGTTACACTTCTCGGTTGATTATTTCTGAGACTACGACCCTTTCTATCTGCCGTCCTCCTCTTGCCCTACTGTCCTACTCTACCAACCTACCTTAGTGACTGTTTTACCTGTACTCAAACTCATTCGAGGTACTCTACCACTACCTGTTCCTTCGGACCGCACGACGTCAGATACCCCCCAGAGCTTCTAAGTCTGTGTTGACTCGTTGTCTTGTCGTTATTTATGTTAATCATACGATTTGTAAAATAAGAAATATCATATCAAATTATTCATAAACCGACTGAAAATTTGAACTAAGTCAAAGATAAAAGATCGACAATATATTTAAGACATACTGAACCTTTACATATAGTCGTACGAATCAAACATTTTTTCTTTAGACAGGGGGTCTATATTTGATGATACTATTTTCAAAATATCAGATTTTACAGATTTTAGTCCGTCTAAAGTCAAGATTACGTTTACTAGGTTTTGCATGTGTTACGGTTTACTAAACCCCCAACTCTTACAGTAACAAAATGATTTATTTGGGTGAATGTTTAGTTTTTGTAAAAGATTAAATAGTATAAACGAATGAAATGAACAAGTAGAATTTTAGATACACCTTTACAAAGATTACTTACGTCTTTAGAAGTTAGTATCTTACTGACTCCATAAATAGAAAGACTTCGTCGGTGTAATACACAACTCTAACAATCAAAAAGAAACTGGATAAATCTACTATGTCAATGTTGAGGTGATTATTCATATTTCAAAATATGTTGTAAGTTACACTTTGTACTTTCAGGAATAATAGTTTTCCAACTACGAATACTAAATACCGTTTTGATGTCTAGGAGTTGTTAGTACATGAAGACCGTCACAGAGTTGACATTTGTACTAATGTTAGTTATCTAAATTGTCTTTTTTTTTGGTCAGACACCTATTCGTGTACGGTAATAAGAGATGTTAAAATCAGTTTTCGATAGTTTATATAAAATAACAGAAATACGAATAGTAATAATTTACTTAAAGATTTACAGTCATAAGACTATTAGTTTAAGTTGAAATTACGGTCATGTGGTTATGAACGATTCGAATTGAGTTTTGGACAGTGTACGTTTAAACACATAAAAATTAATAATAATTATAAATATAAGTCAAGACTTTTTAGCTGGAACTTTGTTCTTCATTTCATCTCTCTTCTCTCTCACTCTTGTACTTACTCCTTGAAGAATAAATAAAGATTCGTCCGAACTGACTTTTGAATTATTGCGAAATCATTATTATGTTGGACAAAGAGTAATAATTCTTAAAGTAGGTAACGAGGGTTACCAAACCTGTCGTACGAATCAAACCATTATCTTTCACAAAAGGGAAAAAGAATGGTCCCTAGAAGTTTACTAATCGATTATTATCAGCACGTTACTAAAGGTCTACAACGAATGTTATGTTCCTTACAGGTTCACCACCACACCCTTAACTTCGTGAGAGTATCAACATTTTGTCTCTAGTGTCATCTTTATAAAGGGTGGGTCTTAGATTTTAAGATTTACTCTCTTTTATGACGAGGATTTCGTTCGAACAACTGACTAACTTCTCTAAAACCTTAATCTATGTAATTCGGACTTAAGAACTATACGATTTTCCTCCTAACCTGACAAATTGTTCGTAGAATCTTCTTGTTGTTTCTGTATCAACTTCGATAAAACTAAAAGGAGATTTCCGACCTAAAATAAAAATTAAGTTTCAGTCACTCAATCATATTTCGTGAGAAGTCCTCTCAATCTTTTGGGTCCAAGTATAAAACTCTTCATTTAGACACGTTAAGAAGGGTCGACGTTTTATGTTGGTGAGTGAAATAGGGGGACTAAGGACGGAAAGAAATTTCTTAATTACACTCTAGTAAGGTTTCCCTGAAACTTTTAATATACCAAATTAAATCAGTCCAAATTAATCGTCACTGTCAGTGTGGATTTTCAAGTTCGGTAAACCTTAAGAAATGGTGAACTTCATTATGAATTCAGTTTACTGGAGAAGTAAGACATATAACTCGAGATCGAAAGTTTTCGACAACTACAAGACCCACAAAAAACAAAAACAAAAAAAAAAAAATTTAATTTCTGGACGACTCTTTTCTCTGAGTTCGTCTATTCGTAAAAAAAAAAGGGGGAATCCTTTAAATTTTCCCCTTGATTTTACGACGAACTTTAGTTTACACGAACAGAAGAAAATGTTTACAGACCCGTGTGACTCGAGACACAACCCGTTGAGTCTGACCCTCCCTGTTACCGTTGCACGAGTTTACAATCTTTTCTTGAATTTTACTAGTCCCAATGTACAGACTAGTCCCTAGGGGTACTTGTACCTTTCTATACCTTCTTTTATTATGGATATCTTCGATCTGGGATTTAGTCCCATATACTCAGAGCGGGTTCTAAGAGTGCTGGGTTCGTTTTGACCTTTAAGCTCGGTCTCTCGACAACTCACGAGATTGTAGTCTGTGCAGTAGTCATTGGGAGCTGGAATCCAATCTCTCCAGAGAGATAACGTAAGGGTGGCGGTCACTTATTTGTGACGATGACGAGGTGTAGAATCGTCGTAAACTACGACAGTCACAAGACCTGAAAACAGTAAGATCATCCACATGTCGTCATCGAGTAACGACAAAATTAGACGTAAAGGGACTATTGTATACTACGGTTCGAGGAAAAGTAAATGAATAAACGGTTGACATATAGTAAAAACCACTCCATAGAAAATTCCGGAAACCTAGTGAAGAAATTGTGGAAATATCTCCTATATTAAGTGTGTGGTATTTCGGTTGGTAAATTCCAAAAATTGTACGAGTGTCTCCACACGTTGATAATGGTGGTAGATTAAATTCTTATAAAATTAGTCGGGTTTTTCTTTGGGACAAAGATAATAACTAGTAAGGGTTAAGGATTGGGGTTGAGATCAAAGACTGTTGGTAATTAGAAAGAAATAACTAGACATCAGAAACGTGTAAAACACATTTACTTTATTATATTGTATAATGAAGTAACACTGATCGAAGGAGGTGAATCGTAGTACAAACTTTCCAGGTAGGTACAACGTCTTACATATTTATGAAATACAAAAAAACAACGGTTTATTATAAGATCATATACCTATATGGTGTAAAACAAATCAGAAAGTAGTAAACTACCTGTGAACTTAATGAAGGTAAGAAACCGATACTGTTTATTACTATAACACTCGTAAGAACGCACTCACAAACGTATCTGTACGAAAGTAATGAGAACCTATAAACGTTCACTTTACCACCCAATATATCATTACGATACAAATTGTGAAACTCCTTGACAGTTTTTCAAAAAGTCTCACTAATGTGTTAAAATATAAAAGAAATATATACTCCCAAGTAAAAAGGTGATCATAAAAATAAAAAGTAATATCGGTAGGATAACGTATAGAGTAACAGTAAAAATAAAAATTAATTGTATATTGACTGTATTTTATAATAAAATCAAAGTCAACATGTCGTAGTCAAGTCAAGTCAAGTAAACGAGTCAGTACAAATTGAGAAACACTGGGGTACTTGACGTCGTGTAGTCCGGAGGGACAGGTAGTGGTTGAGGACCTCAAGTGAGTTTGAGTGTAGGTGGTTCAACCACTACGGTAGGTCGGTAGAGTAGGAGACAGCAGGGGAAGAGGAAGACGGGGTTAGAGAGGGTCGTAGTCTCAGAGATGGTTACTCAGTTGAGAAGCGTACTCCACCGGTTTCATGACCTCAAAGTCGAAATCGTAGTAAGGAAGGTTTCTTTGGGGTCCCGACTAGAGGAAGTCTTACCTGACCAACCTAGAGGAACGTCAGGTTCCCTGAGAGTTCTCAGAAGAGGTTGTGGTGTCAAGTTTTCGTAGATAAGAAGCCGTGAGTCGAAAGAAGAGTCAGGTTGAGAGTGTAGGTATGTACTGGTGACCTTTTTGGTATCGGAACTGATCCGTCTGGAAAAAACCGTTTCATTACAGAGACGAATACTTATACGATAGATCCAACCAGTATTGAAAGGAAGGTTCCTCATTCGTAGAAAATTAAAGTACCGACTTCAGTGGTAGACGTCACTAAAACCTCGGGTCTTTTTATTTCAGACCGTGTCAAAGGTGACAAAGGGGTAGGTAACCGGTACTTCACTACCCTGGTCTACGGTACTAGAAGCAAAAGACTGACAAGTCGAAATTTGGTTGAAAAAGTGAGAGGAGAAAGTGAAAGTAGTTCTCCGAAAAATCAAGGAGAAGTGAAAGACGGTATTCCCACCACAGTAGACGTATCGACTCCAATAACTATAAAGAGGACCGTTAGAAGTAAGGTCGAACACACGAAGGAGGTCGGGTCACAAAGAGTACTACAGGAGACGTATGTTCAATTTATTCGTCCCACTGTTATATGTCGGAACTGTATGAGGGAAAGGATAGACCTTGGTCAGACAACGAGGTACTGGTCCAGATTGACAACGAAGGACTGGACATATGTCCAAAGAGTTCTCCGTCTAGTCCACCAGACCATAAGGGCAGAGAAAGTCTAAAAGGGTGTCAAATAACACTAGGTGTGTCAGTTTCCGAAACCGTATCCGTTATTTCGTCTTTATCTACAAAAAGACCTTGAGAGAACGAAAGAGGTACTAGGTCGTCTACAACCGTTAAACTAGAGACCAAGGAGACGGAAAAGATTTTGGTCGAACTTGTAGACCTTAAAGTGTCAAGTGTATAACGACTTCGGACCGAACCTTTTAAAACTCGTAATGAAATGATCACACACTCTACTCACGTTAACACGCCATCAAACTCGTAAGAAACCGTAACGGAAAGAAACCCTAACCTTACTTTTGACTGGAAAAGGTCAGGACACGGGTGACTATTCAAAAGGTTTAAAAGACCGTATAACTCACGTCGTGAAAGTGTCGTAGTAAAAAGTCCTAAACTTTGTATCACATGTATCAACATGTTGTATCACTAATTGTTTTTTTTTTCAGACGACTGACCTTGAGGGGATCGTAAAGTCATCAATTGTGAGGTGGTGTACCCAAGTCGATTTTAGGACGTACGGTATACCGTGATGACCCACATTCTATTTGATATTCCTACATAATGTGTTGTCATGTCTATGGACAAATGACCTGGACTAAGTCCTTCAAAAGACGGTAATAAGGAAGTTTATACGGAAACTAGGGGAAAGGAGAGAGTGAGGAGGACGTTAGGTATGTTACGTCTACAATCTTACGAATTACTGAATATCCAGCAAATTTGACATGAAAGAAACGACAAGGTTGTCCTACCAAAAGTGATGGGATGTAAGTTCTAGTAACTCAGTAAAAGTCTTAGTAAATTAAACGATATCCAAAAGAGATCACATAAAAAGTAAAGTCAATAACATAATAAGTCGAGACTGACCGAGAAAATAATTATGAAAGATAGTGAAACAACTTCAAAAGTGACACGGGGAGGGAAGAAGAGGACTAAAACTAATCGTAAAAACACTGGTAATATTCCCTGAGGAACAACCTTATGAATTGAGGTAAAAGGAACGAAGAAAAAGACTCTAAAACAGAACAAGAGAACGGACCCTGTATAAGACACCAGAGTAAAACGGATTGACAGATACAAACAAAGAACACATACTTGACTATACGATATAGAGAGTCATACTTCCCCACTAAAATGTATCTTTCCAAAGGACGTCCGGGACATCACGTCAAAAGGGACCAACGTTCTACGAATGCCAACAGTAGATACCCCAAACGTACACAGGAGGATAAGACCGACTCGGTACTAACGACCCTCACGTGATCACACTCTCCAACCATGGACCGTACCTATCCACATTCGGGACCGACTTTGACAACACCCTCGAGACCACACGGTCCGTTCGGGGGTCTCAACGTCCAACGAAACCTCTTCGTGGTCGACTCCACCCAGGTGTAAATTAGACCTCACCCACTTGTCACGATCATTCCATCTACCCCTCATTCCATGTAAACACTGACCCATGGACCCATGAGTCCGGCCCATCCATCTTCCACTCGATTTTAATTTTTTTTCGTTTTTGTTTGACCGGTTCGGTCACGGAGGTTTGGACTTATTGTAAGGACATCTAGGGATGGGAAGTCAGTGTACGGGATTTAATCGTCACTAAGAGATACATACTGAATCCAACGACGGAGACATGATCCTTAGCCTCGTTCGTCCAAGAACACGTAGGGGAAAATCTTGTCTTAGAGTCAAAGGATGTCTGGAGACCGAGCTGGTCTCATTCGGAACAACCAAAAGTTTCGGTCGACAATATCATCGAGTAGAAGAGTGACGTCCAAGCTCGACCACTCGGACCATACTCCAAACTTCGGGAACGAGGAGTCCCACCTGGAGGTACTGACGGTACGAGGTAGGTGGTTACGCAACGTCGGGATCCCCACACCCGGGGTCAGTATAAAGTAGGGGTGAGGAGGGTGAAACAGACACATAGAACAAAGAAAACAGGAACCAACTCCATTTAGAAAGGACGATCCCGAGTCCAACAAAGGTCCGTATCAACGAGGTATACACGGAAGTCATGACTACATAGACATTCTCCTTCATTCGAGTCCTAGAGGAATAAGGTGGTGCAGTAAAGGGAGGGAGTAAGTAGTATGACAAAGTACTACTAGTCGTAAAAAAGTACACGAATTACCAGTAAACATATAGAAGAAACCTCTTTGTAAATAAGTATAAGGAGTGGATTAAAATTTGATATAAAAATTTCGTCAAAATGTAAATGTCCGTATAACTCGTCTTTAATGTTCTAAAGAGGATATCTCAGACTAAGAAGTTAACAAAATAAAAATAACAACTCAAAATTTCTCAGGAAATATACAAAACCTAATAAGTCAAGTCAAGTCAGTGAGTCAGTACAGACTGAGAAACGCTGGGGTACCTGATATCGTGTGGTACGAAGGGACAGATAGTGGTTGAGGGTCTGGAACGAGTTTGAGTTCAGGTAACTCAACCACTATGGTAGGTTGGTAGAGTGGGAGACAGTAGGGGAAGAGGAAGACGGAAGTTACAAAGGGTCTTAGTCCCAGGAAAAATCAGTCAGTCGAGAAGTGTAGTCCACCGGTTTCATTACCCCGAAGTCGAAGTCGAAGAAGTCCTGATTAAAGGAAACCCAAACTGACCAAACTAGAAGGACGTCAGGTTCCCTGAGAGTTCTCAAAAGAGGTTGAGATGTCAAGTTTTCGTAGTTAAGAAACCGTGAGTCGAAAGAAATATCAGGTTGAAAGTGTAGGTATGTACTGGTGACCTTTTTAGTATCGAAACTGATCTACCTGAAAATAGTCGTTTCATTACAGAGAAGAAAAATTATACGATAGATCTAACCAGTATCGAAAAGAAGGTTCCTTGTTCACAGAAAATTAAAGTACCAACGTCAGTGGTAGACGTCACTAAAACCTCGGGTCCTTTTCAGAGAGTGACAAAGACAACAAAGAGGTAGATAAACGGTACTTCACTACCCTGACCTACGGTACTAGAAACAAAAAACTTAGCTCAAAATTCGGTCAGAAAAATGAGAGGAGAAAAAGAAAGTAGTTCTTCGAGGAGAAACGAAATCAAGGAGAAACGAAAGACGGTATTCCTACCACAGTAGACGTATAGGCTCCAATAACTACAAAGAGGACCGTTAGAACTACGGTCGAACACGAAGTAGGTCGGGTCGTAAAGTGCACTACATGAGACGTACATTGCATTTATTCGTCCCACTGTTATATGTCGTAACTGTATGAGGAAAGGGTTAAAACTTGGTCGGGTAAAAGGTACAGACCAAGATTGACAGTGAAGAAAAAAAAAATTAAAAATAAAAATGAAATAAAATGAAATGTTATGACATAACCAAAACGGTATGTAACTGTACTGAGGCGGTACCCACATGTATTCAAGGGTTAGGACTTGGGGGGAGGGTGGAGGGTGGGGTATAGTAGAGAGACCTAGTAGGGGTACGTGGTCGGGGTTCGTAGGACATAGGACGTAGTCTGTATCTGACCGCTAAGTAAAGAATGTGTTACCATATGTACAAAGTTACGGTAAGAGGGTTTAGTAGGGTGGGAGAGGGAGAGGGTGTATATGTAGATACAGAGAAAACGATAGAATGTATGTCCCAATAGTAATGGTAGAAAGATTTAAGGTATATATACACAATCATATGACATAACCACAAAAAGAAAGACCGAATGAAGTGAGACATATTAACCGAGGTCAAAGTAGGTAGAGTAGTCTTGACTAAGTGTACATAAGAAAAATTACCGACTCATTATGAGGTAACACATATACATGATGACGAAAGAATAGGTAAGTAAACGACTACCTGTAGATCCAACAAAGACACAGGACCGATAATATTTGTCACGACGCTACTTGTAACCCCATGTACACAGAGAAAGTTAAGACCAAAGGAGATACACATACGGGTCGTCATCCTAACGATCCAGTATACCGTCAAGATAAACGTTAAAAAGTTCCTTAGAGGTGTGACAAGAGGTATCACCGACATGATCAAACGTAAGGGTGGTTGTCACATCCTCCCAAGGGAAAAGAGGTGTGGGAGAGGTCGTAAATAACGAACGTCTAAAAACCTAGCGTCGGTAAGACTGACCACACTTCACCATGGAGTAACACCAAAACTAAACGTAAAGAGATTATTACTCACTACAACTCGTAGAAAAGTACACAAACAATCGGTACGCATACAGAAGAAACCTCTTTACAGATAAATCAAGAAACCGGGTAAAAAAATAACCCAACAAATAAAAAGACTTTAACTCGACGTATTAAACGAACATATAAAAACTCTAATCAACAAACAGTCAACGAAGTAAACGATAATAAAAGAGGGTAAGTCTTCCGACAGAAAAGTGGAACGAATATCAAAGGAAACAACACGTCTTCTAAAATTCAAATTACTCTAGGGTAAACAAATAAAAACGAAAATAAAGGTCTTAAGACCCCCCACCTAGTATCTCCTAGGACGACACTAAGTACAGCCTCTCACTAAACGGATACAAGAGGAGATCCTCAAAATATCAAAGACCAGAATGTAAATCTAGAAATTAGGTAAAACTCAAATAAAAATACACACCACAATCTTTCACTAGATCAAAGTAAGCCAATGTTCACCAACTGGTCAAAAGGGTCGTGGTGAACAATTTCTCTAACAGAAATTAGGTAACATACAAGAACGAAGGAAACAACTTCTATTCCATAGGTATCCACACACCTAAATAGAGACCCAAAAGATAAAACAAGGTAACCAGATATAAAGACAGAAACACGGTCATGGTATGACAGAACTACTGACACCGAAACATCATCTCGGACTTCAGTCCGTTCAACTAAGGAGGTCAAGGTAAGAAGAAAGGGTTGTAACGAAACCGAGAAACTCCAAAAAACATAAAGGTATGTTTAGAACTTTAATAAACAAGATCAAGACACTTTTTACACCGACCATCGAACTATCCCTAACGTAACTTAGACATCTAACGAAACCCATCATATGAGTAAAAGTGACATAACTAAGAAGGCTAGGTACTTGTACCATATAATGAGGTAGGTAATCACAGGAGAAACTAAAGAAAGTAGTCACAAAATATCAAAAGATATATATCCAGAAATTAAAGAAATCCATCTATATAAGGATTCATAAAATAAGAAAAGCAACGTTACCACTTACCTTAACAAAGGAATTAAAGAAAAAGATGAAAGAGTAATAAGCACATATCCTTACGTTCCCTAAAGACACACAACTAAAATATAGGACGTTGAAATGATATAAGTAACTAATCGAGATCATTAAAAGACCACCTCAGATTGACAGCGAAGAACTGTACGTATGTCTAAAACGTCCTCCGTCTATTCGACCAGACCATTAGGGTAGAGAACTTCTTAAAAGGTGTCAAACAACACTAGGTGTGTCAGTTTCCGAAACCACATTGGTCAGTTCGTCTTCATCTACAAAAAGACCTTGAGAACGAAAAAACGACTAGGTTGTCTACAACCGTGAAATTAGAGACCAGGGGGACGGAAAAGACTTTCGTCCAACTTGTAGACTTTAAAGAGTCAAGTGTATGACAGCTTCGAACGGAACCTCTTAAAACTCGTAACAAAACGATCCCACACTCTACTCACGTTAACACACCATCAAACTTGTAAGAAACCGTAACGGAAAGAAACCCTAACCTTACTTTTGACTGGAAAAGATCAGGACACCGGTGACGACTTAAAAGGATTAAACGACCGTATAACTCACTTCGTGAAATTGTCGTAATATAAAATCCTAAACTTTATCGAGTCCACCTTAAGGTTGTGGAAGAGATCGAAACAAACATCGCTACGAAGGATTCCGGGTAAACTGGAACGTGAGGTCCTACACATACACCGAGATCCACTCACTAGTGTGGTACTATCAATAGACCAATAATTTTGGAAAAAACATATCAAGAAGACACATAGGAACGGTAGTGAGGAAGTATAGAAAACGAAGACAATCCAGGTATGGTAAATACAGGAAATAATATAAAACCCATTGTCAGAAATTAGTTCATACACAAAACGTCAATAAAAGAGGATAAGACACAGTACGGAAAAATAAGAGAACCATGACACAAAATATTTATCTTCAAAAATTAATTACTTGAAGTCGATTAATTATGAAAGGAAGAACTTATTATAGAAGTCTTAACATAGATATTTTTAATTAAGGTTTTAGTAGATCTGAAAGACGACACAATAGAAGACCGCAAAATATCAAAACGGAAACTTTAAAACCAGAGACTAGGTAAAATTCAACACTTCCCACATTTCCAACACAGATCTGTAACAAATAATAAAAAACGTACACTTACGAATATACAGGTCGTAGTAAAGAACATTTCTGACAGAAACGTAGTGACATAACGGAAACGATGAAACAGTTTTGAGTAAACCGACATAAATACAGTCAGATAAAGACCCACGAGCTAAGATCATTTGACAAACAAACAAGAAACTAGTGACGGAACCAGTAACCTCAAAATATCATGCAGTACTTCAGTCCATTATAGTCAAAAGGTTGAAACAGGAAACAGTCATACTAAAACCGATATGATGTAGAAAACGGAGAGGTATGTTTAAAACCTTACGGTAGTTTTAGACATTTTATTAAACAACTTTAAAAACTAACCCTAACGAAACTTAAATATCGAATTGAACCTTTCTTGACTGTACAACTATCATAACTTGTAAGAATAGGTACTTGTACATTATAGATAAGTCTACAATATCAAGAAACCAAAAACAATCTCAAAATATTACAATGAGTATGTCTGAATATCGATGTATAATTATAAAGTAAGACCACCACGATTACATTTACGATACACAATAATTAAATTTTAAGGGAAACGAATAAAACCCGTAAACCCATTGTCTGATAAAAATAGGACGTTAGTACCATATTAACGAATAATGAAGATCTTAAAAACAACTAACAAAGTCTAAAAGATATATTTGTTACTACGGTAATTACTTATTTTTGGTAAAATAAAGAAGAAAGGGGTAAATATATGAAAAATAAAGGAAAAAGAAGAAAATGACGTAATCAATCCTGAAGGTCTCACTATAACTTTTTTCACCACTTATTCCTGTACAAACAGGAAAAGAACTAGAATTACTGACCAATATTAATTCTAATTTATTTAAAGAAAGGTCGTGTTGTTTTAAGAAGAAGTCTTAGTCTAAGTACAACTAACCCCCCTTTTATTTACGTTATTAAGAATGTATACACTCAAAAGTCAACGTTACGGAATTGATGATGTCTTCATAGTGGGTCTACGAAATCTATTTATAAGTACGACTAAGGGATCCTTATAATCAATATGTAAATATTATACCGATGTGTAAAAATTGTAATCTATGTAGTTATTTATAATTTTTACGCGATTCTAAACACGAAATGGGACCTCTATCTTTCGAACCTCAGTAGGAACACCTTGCGTGTCTAAAGTAGAGTTCCCAATTGAAAGTAGACAACTACCATCAAGGATTCGAGAGATAACTCCACATAGAAACAAACTTAAACCATTAAAATGGTCATGAATTTGAAAACGACAATAATAACTACCAACTAAAGACAGTATCTAACCCTTCCCGTGTTATCATGTTTTACAAAGTAATATTTTATAAAGATCAGATCATCCAAGTACAAAACCCACCCTCCGAGTTAATATAAATAAGAGTTACAAAGTGTTTTACGTTCCAAACCGTATTTGGAATCGATTCCTGTACTCTTGAGTCCAGGTCGTAAATTATTATATTTTGAACTAAATACGTACGGAGTCAAAAACACACACAGTTTACCCCTACTATTATCATAAATCCTACTATTATCTATCCTACTTCTTATTTTCTGTATTTAACGATCGTGTTACGAATCATGAACCGTTTACAAGTCATTTAATAGTACTAAGTCACTCAGTAAACTTTTATATAATGAAACTAAAGGAAATGTCGAGAAAGAGATTTAATATCTAAGTTCGTCATAATCTTTTATAAACAATCATAAGATGGATTTCACAAAAGTTACATCTTATTGAAGAAATTTTGGATTTGACGTTGTATCAGATAGTAGGCATTATTAATAATAGTATTCATTTCTTGTCATGTGATTGTCTAATTGACGTACTAATCAAAGAATTAAATATAGTTACTACATTTGTACATAAAGAGGATATATGTTCATATCGAGTTATCATCATATATATCATATTTACAAAAATAAAGATTTTGTATCTTTATGAAAGATCAGAATCTGAAAAGGAAGTGAAAGGGACAAAATGTTTTCAAGTGAGAAGTCGAGTATATTGACGACGAAAACAACTGGAACAGTTAAACAAAAGTCTATGAAAAATATAATTGAAAAGACACACGGATACACACACATAGACATATTTATATGAACTTAACGAATATCCAATTAGGGGCGAAATATCGAAGTTAGAACTGTATAGTAAAGACTTAATCAATGACAGTAAAACGAACTGGAAAAGTTAGAATCACCACAGGAAGGATATTTATGTTATTCTTCTTAATGTACCTCATCAGTCTTACACCAGAATAATGTTTGAATTTATGAGTATCTTACTGATATTAGTAAAAACTTGAAACTTTATTTATACAACTCCTACAAAAATGGAATTGATTGAAACTGAACAAAAAAGGAAAAGTACAAGATCTAAGGATCTTGGTTGGTTTGAAACAAATTTCATTTGTGTACATTTTTCATTTATTTTATAACACGTACCTTTACTCCTTTTGAATATTTATAAAATGATTTTTATATTTGGAATGTACATCTTTCAATAAATTTATTTTGTCAGAATTTATAATTAGATATTAGAATAACTTTCAATATGAGTCAAGTCAAGTCAAGTCAACGAGTCAGCACAGGATGACAAACGCTGGGGTACTTAGTGTCGTACGGTCCGGAAGGACAGGTAGTGGTTGAGGGCCTCAAGTGAGTTTGAGTTCAGGTATCTCAGCAACCACGGTAGGTCGGTAGAGAAGGAGACAGTAGTAGCAGGGGAAGAGGAGAACGGGGGTTAGGGAGGGTCGTAGTTTCAGAAAAGGTTACTCAGTTGAGAAACGTACTCCACCGGTTTCATGACCTCAAGGTCGGAGTCGTAGTCAGGAAGGTTGTTTGTGGGTCCCTACTAGAGGAAATCCTACCTGACCAACCTAGAGAAACGTCAGGTTCGCTGAGAGTTCTCAGAAGAGGTTGTGGTGTCAAGTTTTCGTAGTTAAGAAGCCGCGAGTCGGAAGAAGTGTCAGGTTGAGAGTGTAGGTATACACTGGTGTCCTTTTTGGTATCGGAACTGATCTGCCTGGAATCAGTCGTTTCATTACAGAGACGAAAACTTATACGTTAGATCCGACCAATTTTGAAAGGAAGGTTCCTCATTCGTAGAAAATTAAAGTACCGACGTCAGTGGTAGACGACACTAAAACCTCGGGGGGTTTTATTTCAGACTGTGACAAAGGTGACAAAGGGGTAGATAAACGGTACTTCACTAACCTGGTCTACGGTACTAGAAGCAAAAGACTTACAACTTGAAACTCGGTTGAAAAAGTGAGAGGAGAAAGTTAAAGTAGTTCTCAGAGAAATCGAGGAGAAGTGAAAGACGGTATTCCCACCACAGTAGACGTATAGACTCTAATAACTATAAAGAGGGCCTTTAGAACTAAGGTCGAACACGAAGAAGGTCGGGTCGTAAAAAGTACTACATGAGACGCATATTCAATTTATTCGTCCCACTGTTATATGTCGGAATTGCACGAGGAAAAGGATAAACCTTGATCAGACAACAAGGTCCAGGTCAAGATTGACAACGAAGGACTGGACGTATGTCTAAAGAGTTCTCCGTCCAGTCCACCAGACCATAAGGGTAGAGAAAGCCTTAGAAGGTGTCGTTTAATATAATACTTAACTATTAGTTTTCCTTTATTTATTGAGCACAATAAAAAAAAAATTGAGGGACGAGGGTACTCGAGTATAGTATTACGATCTAGTGTGAAAGAAGAGTAATTAGAGTGTATGGTTGAAAAAAGTCTTTTGAATTTAGTCACTTCAAAAACTGAGGAACAAGTATGAGGGACAGGAATGGTTGTACACAGTAGTAGGATCTATTAAAGTTGTTGACAGAACTTTTGGATCGACAGTAAAAACGAAAAGATAATAAACTGTGAGAAGTAGACTACTACCGAATAAAATATCGAAGATTAAGTGGGTGAAGAGGTTGGTGTGGAATAGTAATAGTCTTTGAGGTGATGTAAACTTCGTTAATTAAGTTTGTAAGGTGAGAGACGACTTTTGAAAAACAAACGATGTTATAAAATCTCTCTAACAAGAATTTGGAATAGGTAACTATAAAAGTGTAGGAAAGTTATCTAAAAAGTGGGGAAAAGTTGTGTAAAGAGGAATAGGTCCAATTTACGGGATTAAATAGTTACACTACTAAAAGTATATTATGAAACAAACAGACTGGGAAAATTCAAACAACGAGATTGGACCCTTTGTTGTCGGACAGACCCTATGTTCACTAAAGATTTCTTTTAATACACTAGGACATCTAGCCATAGTGGTCCTTAAGTACTAGGTATTACAGTTTCGTTAAGAGGATCGTACAAAAAAGAGTTAATTTAAATGAAAGGGTGAAAGGTACCACTACTTATATACGTTAGGGTTAAAATAACGTAAGAAAACAGGTTTTGACAGATCCAAGACTAGTGTGACGGAAAGTCCTTCGTAAGACACTTCTAATGGTTCTTGAAGGTATTACAGATAATTAAAGGATCTAGTTAAACATCGTAACTTGTATCAAGAAAATTTCAGAAAATTTTACATAAAGAACCAAAAGTACTAAAAAAAGATCAAAGGGCACATGAGACACCAAGAGTACCTCTCAAGTACTGATCCAAGTTGGGAGTCATCCTGAAGGTTCCTAGTATTTTAACATCCTAAATCGGGATTCAAGGAAAAAAAGAGAGATTTAAAAAAAAATAGGTCTAATGAAAAAGGTTAGTGTCAAAATTAATTATAAAGATTCAACACCTTAGAGTTACAGAAGGAACTTAAGGTATGATAACAAAATATGTGGAGGAGTCTACTGACTCTACACATTCAGTGTTTTAATTATACAGGACGGATTGGTGACCTAGTATTGGTAGATTGATGGTGAAGAGTGTAAAATCATACACTGTAACTGAGTCAATGAGTTGAGTCTACAGAACCTCAAAGGAAAAAAGGAGGTAAACGAATTAGAGTACGTTACGTAACGTTTCACAGTAATTGTAATGGACTTTTCATGTAACACTAAACAAGTGATGATAGAGAGAAGTAAAGTGGTGGAATCAGATACGGTACTATAGAGACACCATCAGTTCTTGTTGCAGGATGAATAGTTTACCTAAGAGAGAAGACAGGATGAATAGTAAGGAAGTAAAGAAGTTAACAGTTTTACTAGAAATTTTATATCTTGAACGGTACACTAAACAGAAAAATTTTTCTTTATTTCTTCTTGGAAATTATTAGTACATTACGTGAATCTATCCCTAACGTCTTAAAAATGTTACTAGATCTCTTGGTATTATAACAGATTGTAGACATATAGAGAGGTGGAAGTAAAGTAGGGTACAGAATAAAGTGTCACTACAGTTGAATAAGTTTAAAAAAATATAGTGGTTTGAGAAAAGATTGTGTTTCCTAAAATAAGAGGACATTGAGGTGATAAAGGAACCTATTAACGAGGTACAGAAAGTAAAGAATCAATTTAAAGTCGTTATGGTGTAATTGAAACTGAATAAAGTATATGAATCGTGTTAAACGATAATATAACATAAAGACAAATGAACGAATTATGGAATAGTGAATGTATTAAACTTGAAGTTTTGTCTCAACGAGTAAATCAAGTGATAATTATATGACCTCAGATTTTCTTATATCACCTTATATTTACCTCTGAATACGTATGAGAAAACTCTTGTCTCCTTATCCAGTTACCATTTGAGTTTAACGTTTTGTCTAAAAAAATACATGTCTTTGAATGGTATAAAATAGTAAATTTTTATAAGTTTAAAGGTAGGAATAAACAGTATTCTAAAATTAACGGATACGTAAGACATAAATACGGTCGTAAGTAAGACATGGTAGTTTCCATTATAATAAAACGACTATCATGGGTTAAACCAATAGACTTTGTAATTTTACCATGGGCTTAACTAAAGTGACACATCTGTACTGAGTTCTACTAACGTTTCGTTCAATATATTATGACATTTAAGACATATATGTCTCAAGTCACATTAGTTTAGTGAAAGTGGAAAATAATGAGTCATGTACTTCTACTTTATTATAACATTTACACTAACTGGTCTCTTAGTCTTCCTTAAGATCTACTTTATTTAATATTATGTATGTCTCATTCATTCTAGTCAATCTTTTGATCAATATAAAAGTCCTAAGTACAAGGAAAGAAAATATGTTTGTGGTTTTCATTTATGAAAACTTGAAATTATTGAGATCGTATAATATCCTTAAATTTTTCACAAAAACATGATGACAGGTAGTTCGGCGACTTCAAGTTTAATTTCATTCTGACTCCACTATCTCTCATGTGTAAATAATCCCCTTATAATAACAGATTCATCTCGTTATAGTGAAGAATAAAAATTGAAAACCCTTTTCCCGTTGAGAAAAGTAATGGATTTATGTATACACAGAAACGTATGTTTAAAGTCAAAATTTAAAACATGTTTAATACAATTTCTCAGGGTTCGTAATAAACAATATTTATATTCCTTGTTTTTAATATGAAGACTTTTTAAAATCTTATAAAGACATATTGAGTTTTAGTATATATTCTATTAACCAATTGTCATTCCTCGAAGTAATATCGACAGTAGGTAGTTGAACTCACCTTAAACTTTATTCTTGTGTGAAAACCGAGTACAAAACCATAATAAAATTCTAAGGAATAAGACTTATACTCAACCTACACTCTTGTATGAAAGAGTATCAGTTATTTTTACGATAGTCTTTATGTGTATTAGACCGGTAACGTTTTCAAAATCCTTTATTTATCTGTTCTGTAATATTTACCCATTTATAACTATATTTACCCGATATCTTACTCAAAAATGAGACTATTTTACAAGAAAATACACAATTTTATATTATTTATTATCAATGTGACATTTTTTAATGTGATAATAGGTGGTTTATGGTTCAGTGGAAGAGACCCAATCTGATTCAAAAACAACAAATGTACAAGTCTGTGGTACCAAACCAGATATCCTGGACACGGGTTAGAATTACAGATCTTAGTCTGGTTGAAGACCCTGGTGTAGATACTTAACTTGTACTCAGTCTATTTGACTTACACTACGATGTCACTACTATCGTCGACTTCCAGGACACCATACACATGTATTGTATTTGTGCATATGTGTATAATCGAGTAATCACAATGACTGATTACTGGAAACACACAGAAAGGAAGTGGAGAAAAGATTTTTTTTTTCTTTCAAAAGGAATCCGAGAGTGATGGGGATGGGATAGTTACGGAATATGATTTACTATATTAAGTATCTTAAATTTCGATACACATTACAAATGAGGTTATAAAACCTTTAACTCAAAATTTAAATAAAGTTGATCTTAGTACTAACCTGAATCTGATGTTTCTTCTATACTCAGAAGACAACCCCGGTTACTGAGGTATCCATATCTCGTTCAATGTATCTCCAACTTCTGTTTTGTTCCAGAAAAGGATGTTTGGATATTAAAATGTGTGTGTGTGTATACATATATAAATAGAGACACTAAAGTTACAAGTGTAAAGATTCCTTCTAGTCTTTCTTTCGTGTAGTAAAATATTGTTACGATCTTTCGCACACCTTTTTTCCCTTGGGAGGATGTCGTAACCGCCCTTACTTTTAACCACGTCGGTGATACCTTTTATCATGCCCCTCAGGAGTTTTTTGATTTTTATCCTAACGGTATATTAGGTCGTTAGGGTAAGGACCCGTGAATAGGACTGTTTTCATATTAAACTTTTCTATGTACGGGTAGATATAAATATTGTCGTGATGAATGTTAGCGGTTTTATACCTTCGTTGGATTTACGAGGAACTATCTACTTACCTATTTCCTCTACACCATGTATACAAACATATTGTCTTATGATGAACCGGCACTTTTTCTTGTTTTTATACGGTAAGCGTCGTTATGCCTACCTACCTGTATCTCTAATAATACGATTCACTTCATTCAGTCTTTTTTTATGGTATACTATAGTGAATATATATCTTAGATTTTATACTGTGTTTACTTGAATACATGTTTTGTCTTTTTTGAGTGTCTATACGTATTGTCTGAACACTGACGGTTCCTCCCCAACTCACCCCCTCCTTCCTACCCTTCAAACCCCAATCGTCTACGTCTGTTAATAACTGACCTATTTGTTGTTCCAGAGGGACGTATAGTGTCTTGTGATATAAGTTATAGGACACTCTTTGGTATTAACCTAGTGAAACAACATGTCGTCTGTAATTTTAACATTTAATCGATGCACTTTCACTTTCAGTAAGTCAAGGCAGGCTGAGAAACGTCTGGGTACCCGACATAGGTACCTTAAGAGGTCCGGTCTTATGATCTCACCCATCGGAAAAGGAAGAGGTTCTCTAGAAGGGTTGGGTCCTTACCTTGGTCCCAGAGGACGTAACGTCCTCCTAAGAAATGGTTGACTCGATTTAATCGATATGAACTTACTTTATTGAATTTTTTTCTTTCATGTAGTAAAATTTATATGTTAACGAAAAAAGAAAAAGTTCTAGGAACCATTTTTGATATCTTCTAGGAAATTTTAACCCAATGAAAATTTCTTTAGGTCCATTTTCTTTATTACATTCCGGTGTCTTGTTTTAAAGAATCCACCGTACGGTAAGAAAGAATCTCAAGGGGTAGAAGAAAGACGTATAAACAACCTTTAAACG
This sequence comes from Capra ibex, assembly GCA_006410555.1. Classification (NCBI taxonomy): domain Eukaryota; kingdom Metazoa; phylum Chordata; class Mammalia; order Artiodactyla; family Bovidae; genus Capra; species Capra ibex. Next base: position 29,985,944 of record SJYO01020080.1, read on the forward strand.
TCTAATAGGATATTCGTAGTGTTCTGTTGTTCTGGTTTCTAGGGTAAGAGGAAACTTTATTACGTTGAACACAATAATTTAGTATGAATAAAGTATGGAGTTTTTTAACTAGGTGAGTTGTGATTTACCGTTCCCCGTCTGTAGTTAGATGCGAATAAAATTAAATCTTTAGTGACATGTTACATCACGAGATCTGTACGTCCTTAGAAGTCTCTCTACACTTATATATAGGATCAGGAATCTCTATTCATCTAAAGTGACAATGTTGGTTAACACTTTATTAGTAGATACACACCAAACCGGGAACTAAAGTTATGACAACATTGACGTTGTAAGTTCGTATTCACGGGTTAAGTTTTTAAACAGTATGATGTTATTTTCTGTACGACATTCCAACTGATCCGAGACTCCGAAAATTCTCTGTCCCCGTAAAGGATAAATAGAAAAATGGAAAGTCTGGAATCTCTTGATACAATACGTATAATATACTTGAAATTATACAAAAGTACCTACTTATTTATTAATAGTATGTTCGTTATAATTTTAAAGTTCCTCTCTCTATAACAGTATCCGGTCTTATATTTCCTCTTTACGTCCCTCATCCTTTAACTAAAGAAAAATACTACCAAAATTCAATCAATGTCACTTAAAAGTTAAAACCTTAAAACCTCAGTAGTAACCTTAAGACTATCGTCGATACTTGTGAAAACGGACTCTTTATATGTATACATATAAGTGTATTATAAAAACGTATATTAAAGTCCTTCAGAAGTTTGTGAAGAAAAATTAAAAATATAAAACCGGTACAGTGTATCGTACGTCCTCAGATCAAGGGACTGGTAGTCCCTAGTTTGAGTACCCGGAACAATACCTTCGTGGCAGAGTTGGTGACCTGACGGTCCCTTCAGGGATCTGTGAGAATTAATGAAAGTACCTATGTAGAGATCCAGGCTTCCGGGATCTACTTTTTGAGGACTACAAAAATGGACTAAAAAAAATTGTAGGATTCTATACTTATATATGAGATCAGGAATCTCGTTTTATCTAAAGGAACAATGTTTATTACTTCTTTGTTATCAAATACAGAATTAACGTCACCACCAATATACTCACTCACAAAGAAGTTTCGAGAATTTTAACATACGACTTTCACTCACAGTATATAACATCTTCAATGTATTTACTTTCACTGAAAAATTTTTTGGATTAACAAGAAATTTTGAGGTATTTATACGTAGACTCTTTGATGTAGGTATTTTTGTAATAGAACTCACACAACATACTGTAGTGTCTGTTGAAAATTAAATACAATTGGTTTTCTGACGATGTCCAATCTGACTTCTGTAGATTTTTTTTTTGGGATAAGACTCCCAAAGTTCTCTACTTCTCTTAACGTTTCACATTTCTACAAATAAAAAAAGTGGGACTCCCTTTTCACACTTCGGTGTCTCACCGAACTTAATACACTAAATTTCGGTCTCGATGTATTCTCTTTTGAACCACAGAGTCCAGATTTCAGAGACAATATAAAAGTAATCTTTAGATTTAAGGTTCACGAAATAAAAGAGTACACATTTGTTTAAAACAGTTTTCAGATGATTTTTGCATCTTATTGAAAAGTAATAGTCTACCAGTTGTGGTAGTTATACCGACCAACCACTTCAAGGTAAAATTACTATAGTAGAATATAGTATATCAAACCTATCACGAAGGATTTATTTGTTTGTTTTTTGGTTCTTCTCAGTCCCTTAGGTTGATGGAATCCCTTCGGCTCCACTTCTGGATGGGTAGAAATGAATTTTACTTATATACGGTAGATAGTCGTTTGTGGAAGAAGAAGTTTAGACAAAACTGTATAATATCAAGTTTATAGTCCGTATACCCTTATATCGAGACCACGACAAGAACCAGACACACACGTACGATCCTGTTACAGTCCTTACCCCACTCATTACTGTGACTTTTAACTTCAGTAGACGAATAGAAGGTGTACGGGCGAGTCTCGTTCGTCGACGTTTCCTTAAAGAGGGTCCGACGTAACAGGTACTGGAACTGGGGCTCTCCTGTTAGGAAGTTTCTCTTTCCGTCTTAGAAAACTCTCTTTTTGATATAAAATTAAATAAAAATAAGATCAGAAGATATTTATTACCATTTAAAAACATCAGACTACAGTTATAGAATCAAGTTTACGAAAAGAATTTCGTATAAGATGTAGCCAGTTCTCTTCTATTCTCTCTTGTTTTGTAATGGAGTGACAACATACCTAAACGAGTCATTAATTTATTTAGTGTCCCTTTGGAAGATACGTATTGACTCCTATTTTTACTCTTTATGACATCTATAAAGTATTTAAAAACTCCTTAAGTTCGTTTTACTCTATATGACATCTATAAAGTATTTAAAAACTCTTTAAGTTCGGAGATCATGAGAGATCAGATGACATTAATAACGGTCTTTATTTAAGTCAGATGTAATGGGTAGGAACTGGAAAATCATCAGAAAAAGTATATCTCTAAGGTTTATTACTGATGAAAATTTAACCGTGTGTACGGATTCGTTTAAAGATGGTGATATGAATCGGTTCGTAAAAATTTTATTTTACTTCCTTTCGAAACGTAAACATTTAGTGACCTCGTCTGAACTAGGAAACATGGTTCATGAATCGATGTATAAAACAAGATCAAATAAAACAAGGATGTAAATAACTAAAGTGAACAAAACTCTTAACATTTGTTAATTTTATTTCATGACATCTTCAAAACAAAATTAGATTTGTATAAAAAGTAAGAATTTACTAGTTTTAGTCAAAAGGAAAACCTTTTAAAAGAAACCGTACGATCTTATGTTTTTCTTTGTGACTTGAAGTCCACTTTTTTTGTTATGGTGACAAAAGACGGGGACAGAAATTTTTAGATACACTACTGGAACTCACTCAGTGAACTATAAAGAATTGAAAAAAAAAAAGGTCGAGTGTTTGCTACTAGACCAGTAAGGATTCCAATAAATATTACTTTTCAAAGATAATAGGTACTATGTAGTGATGTCGATATTTATAAATAAACGGTCAGTATCTCTTACTTTCCTCTCCAATACGACAGGTTATAAGTACTGTTATGTAACTTTCATTAAAAAACTGAACGAATATCTTCGTGGATTTCCCATGACTGTTGTGTCAACCAAGAAAGACCTACTTATGGCAACGATCATAATATGGTAGTAAAGAACTGTAAAACAGAAATCTTCGAAAGAAAGATCTTACTAAACTGTCAAGTTGTCCTTCTTACTTGAAAGAACCGTAAACTTATATATGAACTGTGTATATTTTTGTGTTGTAGACATAATGAAACGTCACAAAAATGAACTGTGTAGATAAGGATAAAAAGTATAACACGAGAGAATTGGATTCATCGACGATAGTAGACTGGAAGTGTTTTTTACTTTTAAAGGGAACAACGTTTAGGAGACCCGTCAAAGAGTATAGTCTGTCAATCTTTACAACGGATGGAGAATTTCAAAAGGTTCACTGTCTAACGTCCATTGATGATAAATGATGTCATAAATAGTATGTCTTAATGGGCAAGGACGATTAAAGTTCATATGTATCTGTAAGGAGACTTAGAATGACCGTAAATTTCATAGATTTATAAATTATATGTGACAGTTCTTTATCTCCTTTAATAGTATTGATACTCTACTCTTAAAATGAAGTCGTAATACTGGAACAGTCAAAATCGGAGAGTTTATTCGTTTAATTGAGTGATGAATAAGAAAGAAATATCGAAAATTAAAAGAACCTTTACACAGTCGGATTTTTATATGATTTTATACATCTTATCGGGTTAAACCGTAGAGAGTTTGATCACTGTACTAAAGATATTCATAGAGACAGTTCCTGACTATGGCTCTGAAAGTGTATCCTCACCAAGACACACACAGTAATGGTATATTGTACTGTACGATCAAATGACACAGTAAAAAAGAGTGAGTGAGACTGACTTAGCACAACATTAAGAAAAACTATGTTCAAGGGAGTCCCCTTTTAAAAATAACGAGAAAATGTAAAAGTCGTTGGATTCCGTGAATAGACGGAAAAAAATACAGTAACTGGTCACCTACGGTCAAAAGTCTCTCTACATGTATTTACATATAGAATTGATCTGTGTATTGTTTCGTCACTAAATAAATTCGTCGAATTAAAAATTAAAAGGTAAATGAACCGTTTATGACCTTTGACAAGTGGTTTTTTATTTTTTTTCATTATATTTTAAATACTCCCTTCTAGATAGATAATGACTTTAAGAAGTAAAATCTTAGTCAAGTGATTATTTACTTCCTCTGTCCTTTATAGAGTTACTAAGTGTACGGTGTTTAACAGTCAACATTTACTGTAACTACTTTTTAAGAAGGACGTTATTTGATAACTAAAGTGGTTTGTGTTACTATACTTCTTGTACTATACAATTCGAACTTGAGAATTCAGACAAAATAGACGATTACATCAATACAGTTAATGTAAACAAAGGTCCGACCCCTTTTCCTGTATTTGGATTTAGATAAAGGGTGACAGAAGTACAAGTGTATCATAAATTCGATCTCCATCCAATTTACATTACTTTTAGTCTTTGTACGATTCTCACAACCTTCGTCGTAATATAATACTTTTCAAAATACAAAGTTTTTCGTAAATCAAACTTTGTTTACAGATTAAATATTAACTGGTACAAGAGGGTAAAAGGGTCTTATTGAATGACTTCTTTGATAAAAAAGAAGTAACACATAAAAACGAAGTTAAAAGTATCTAACTGATATTTGTACCCCCCAATAAAGACTTAAGGATAAAACGTGTAACTAGATACACAGACGAAAACATAGTCATGATACGACAAAACTACTGATATCGAAACATCATATTGGACTTCAGTCCCTTACACATGGAGGTTGAAACGAGAAAAAAGAGCTAACGAAACTGAGAAGTCCCAGAAAACGTCAAAGTATATTTAAAAAAGTAATAGACAAAATCAAGACACTTTTTTCAGTACCCGTAAAAATATCTAACTTATACGTCTAACGAAACTCATATACTTGTAAAATTGTTATAATTAAGAAATTTAGGTTCTTGTTACACGTCTTGTAAAGGAATAAGGTATAATTTTTATTCGAGTTTTACCTAATTTCTAGATTTAAATTCTGAACTTTGGTATTTTGAGTATCTTCTTTTGTGTCCGTCTTGTGTGAAATTGTATTTAATATCGTTGTAAAGGACCCCATTCAGAAGATTCGGTTTTCTTTATTTTTGTTTCTGTCTGTTTACCGCGAATTAATTCGAATTTTTGAAAACGTGTTATTTCCTTTGGTAGTTGAGTCACTTTTCTGTCGGATGACTTACCTACTTTATAACCATTTACTTTACTGTCTATTACCCAATTATAAACTTTGTATATTCGTCGAATATGTTAAGTTATAAAATTTTTTTGTTGTTATGTTAAAATTTTTTACCCGTCTCTCGTTTTATGTATAAAAAGGTTTCTTTTGTATTCCTCCGAATATCCGGGTACTTTCTACGAACTGAAACGACTAATAATCTCTTTACGTTTATTTTTAGTGGAATGTGGACAGTCTTACCGACTGTATTTTTGAGACGTTTATTGTTTACGACCACTCCTACATCTTTTTTTCCCTTGTGAACACGTGACGACCACCCTTACATTTAACAATGTCGACGACACCTTCTCAAACCTGAAGGAACATTTTGACTTTTACTTTATGGTATATTAGGTCTTTAAGGTGACGATCATATATAAACCTCTTTTGCTTTTGTAATTAAACTTTTCAATGTACGTGAGGTCATGAGGATCGTCGTGATGAATATTATTAGTTCTATACCTTCCTTTGGTGCATAAGTAGTTGTCTACTTACTTATTTCTTCTACACTCCTTATATAGTGTGTGTGTCTCTACCCTTATAATGAGTCTGTATTTTTACTTACTTTAAGACGTGTAAACGTTATGACATCTACCTGGTTCTTCCCATGAAACGAATCACTTTATTCAGTCTATCTCTTTTTGTCTAAGATATACAATAGTGAATATGTACCTTAGATTTTCTACTTTGTCTTTGTTTAAGTGTTTATATCTTTTATTTACCCATGGATACCCCTGTCCCTTTCCACCTTTCCATCTCCTGTACTTTCTCTATACCCTAATTCTTTTTGTTTGATGACACATATTTTATCTATTCGTTGTTTTATACAACATGTCGCGTCTCTCTATATCGGTACTAAAATATATTAAAATTTCATTTATATTGGATATTGTATAAGACGTTATAAAACATTTATAAAACATTCTAAAATATTTATAAAAACATTCTAAAACATTTTATAAGACGTTTTTGATCGTATTATAACATTTAACTTATATAAAGTTAATTTTTCATTTTTTGTTTACGTAAAACCACCAAAAAATCTAAAAAGTAATTACTCCTCTATTATCATGGTACTTTTTTTTTCCGAAAAAAGGGAGAATCTCCTAGACGAATCATTAAAATTTGTGGGTCTTATAAGAGACCAGTTAGACATAAAAACTTTTAAGATCGTCACACAAGATAGAAAGTTCAATCATAGAGGATAATAAAAAGTAAAATATATACTGGTAAAAGACAGTCAAAAGGAAATTTTCTTTAAAGGGTCCATGTGAGAGAACTATCCTTTAATGTTAAAATAAACTCTTTATTTTTCAGATAAATTTTTATACAAAAGAATACGGAGAGGAGCTAAAGACAAAGAAAGACAGAGAAAGAGAGTGTGTGTGTGTGTGTGTGTGTGTGTCCCAACTCCCTTTCTTCGTCTCTCTTCCTTTGTCCCGTATTTGACTCCAACTCACTCTCTCTCCCTCCCTCTTCCTCCTTCCACTCCTCTCCGATGACACTCGAGTGATTTACAGTACATATACGTTAATAAAAACTTTTAGGGTTCTAGACGAGACGAGACAATTGACCTACTCTCTTTTGTGATGTTTGATCTTTCCGAACTTTAGTTTGGGTCGATGAAGGATCAATAGAACAGAATCCAAATATTTAATACCTATATCATCATGAATGGAGTATACACCCCGAAGGGTCCACCGTGATCACTATTTCTTGTACGGACAGTTACGTTCTTTGTATTCTCGACGTTCAAATACAGGTCCAGGTCTTTTAGGGGACCTCTTCCCTTACCGTTGGGTGAGGTCGTAAGAACGGACCTTTTAGGATACCTGTCTCCTCGGATCGTCCGATATCAAGAATCCCAACGTTTCTGATTCCGCTGAATCGTACGTACGTGTGTGGAGTATCCATCTCAAGAATCATCATGATTAACTCAAGTAATTTTGAAAATGATAGTATACACCGGGTTAATTTCAGAGTTATTTATAAACGAGTATAATGCTGTGACAATGAGGGAGTTCCTTAAATATCTGATTCCTTCCCGTCTGTTCACTTGTTTTTAATGATTATGTTACACAGTTTTCGATTTAATCTGAATATGGGTTCTACGACATTTTCTGTCTATTACTCCCAGACAGAGTTGGTACGTTTATTCAAGTCCCCTCCGAATGTCTTCGAAGATGTATGTTCGACTAAAAATGTCTTACCGTCACACTTCGTGAAGTACAAAACAAGGTCTTTAGTGTTCGCTAAATTTGTATGGTCGTATGGTACTGAAAACTTCGACTAGGGTTTCGTCTTTACATAAAATATGAGGAATTTTCCGATAAAGTTTAGGACTTTCTACTACGACACTTTCACGACGTGAGTTATACGGTCGTTTAAACCTTTTGAGTCGTCACCGGTGTCCTGACCTTTTCCAGTTGAAAGTAAGGTTAGGGTTTCTTTACGTCACGGTTTGAGTTTTAAGAGGTTCGGTCCGGAGTCGTTATCCTTGGCACTTGAAGGTCTACAAGTTCGACCAAAATCTTTTCCGTCTCCTTGGTCTTTAGTTTAACGGTTGTAGGCGACTTAGTAGTTTTTTCGTTTTCTCAAGGTCTTTTTGTAGACAAAGACAAAATAATTGATACGGTTTCGGAAACTGACACACCTAGTGTTATTTGACCTTTTAAGACTTTCTCTACCCTTATGGTCTGGTGGACTGGACGGAGAACTCTTTGGATATAGGTCCAGTCTTTCGTTGTCAATCTTGACCTGTACCTTGTTGTCTGACCAAGGTTTATCCTTTTCCTTATGCAGTTCCGACATATAACAGTTGGACGAATAAAGTGAATATGCGTCTCATGTAGTACTCTTTGAGACCTGACCTTCTGTGTGTTCGACCTCAGTTCTAACGGCCCTCTTTATAGTTATCGGAGTCTATACATCTACTGTGGTGGGAATACCGTCTTTCACTTGTCCTTGAGTTTTCGGAGAACTACTTTCACTTTCTCCTCTCACTTTTTCAACCGAATTTCGACTTGTAAGTCTTTTACTTCCAGTACCGTAGACCAGGGTAGTGAAGGACCCTTTATCTACCCCTTTGTCACCTTTGTCACAGTCTGAAATAAAAAACCCACGAGGTTTTAGTGACGTCTACCACTAAACGTCGGTACTTTAATTTTCTGTGAATGAGGAACCTTCTTTTCAATACTCGTTGGATCTATCGTAAAACTTTTCGTTTCTGTAATGAAACGGTTGTTTCCAGGTAGATCAGTTCCGATACCAAAAAGGTCACCAGTACATGCCTACACTCTCAACCTAACACTCCTTTCGACTCGTGACTTCTTAACTACGAAAACTTGACACCATAACCTCTTCTGAGAACTCTCAGGGAACCTGACGTTCCTCTAGGATGGTCAGGAAAGATTTCCTCTAGTCAGGACCCACAAGAAACCTTCCTTACTTCGATTTCGACTTTGAGGTCATGAAACCGGGGATGGAGTACGTTCTCAACTGAGTAACCTTTTCTGAGACTACGACCCTCCCTAACCCCCGTCCTCCTCTTCCCCTGTTGTCTCCTACTCTACCGAGCTACCGTAGTGGCTGAACTACCTGTACTCAAACCTATTTGAGGCCCCCTACCACTATCTGTCTCTCCGGACTACACGACACTAAGTACCCCAGTGTTTCTCAACCTGTGCTGACTCGTTGACTTTACTTGACTTGACTTGACTTTTCAGATGGGTCCAAACTAAGGACCTAGGTCTTCTAGGGGACGTCTTCCCGTATAGTTCCTTCAGGTCATAAGAACAGACCTCTTAAGGTACCTATCTCCTCGGACCGTCCATGTCAGGTACCCAGTGTTTCTCAGTCCGTGTTGACTCACTAAAAGTGAAAGTGTTTTTTCAGACCTTCATATAAACCTTTTGTGATTTAAGAAAAGTTTCCTAGGTATTATGTCGTTACTCCTCTCACACGAGACCCCAGGTTACATGATTACGCATGGATGTAACTTGGGACCGAGGAAACGTACCATTGGTGGTAATCTACTGTCGTGAAGAGTCGGAGTCCTAAAAGTGGTTCTTCTTTTAGTATCCTTGAGACGGAACCCCACAACACTCTCAACTCACTCAAATAAGAAATACCTTAGGAGTGTCACGGATAGGGTACTTCTCAAGAGTTATGAATCATTTAGACAAAATAAAGAAACGTCAAACTATATCAGAATTTTCAATATAGTTAAAATATAATGATATAAAGGTAATACATCTACAACAAAATTGTATCTTATAAAAGTTAATGAATCTTGACCCCCTTTTTTAGTTCCCGGTCCTTCTATACGATAAATTAGTCTGAAGAATCTTATTTATAACAAATAAGTAAGAAAGTAAATTATGTATAAATAGTATACGAAGGAAGTCCTGTCTGTGACTGGAGTTACGACCCTACGTCACAACTATTTTTCGTTTGAATATCGGGTCATCTCCTTTGTACATAAGTTTATGTACAAACTAGTTTAGTAGTTTATTAGTTTAGTTTATTAGTATGATTATTTATGTATTAACATTTCACACTGTTTCAGAGATTTCCGTTAGTACGATTACTTACACATTTACGATAAAGTCAAGTTAAGTCAAGTCAACGAGTCAGCACAGGTTAAGAAACACTGGGGTATCTGACGTTGTGTGGTCCAACTACTGTAGGTTGGTAGAGTAGGAGACAGCAGAGGAAGAGGAGGGCGGAAATTAGAAAGAGTCGGAGTCCCAGAAAAGTTTACTCAGTCAAGAAACGTAGTCCACCGACTCATAATCTCAAAGTCGAAGTCGTAATCAGGAAGGTTCCTTATAAGTCTTGACTAAAGGAAATTCTACCTGACCAAACTAAAGGAATGTCAGGGTCGCTGAGAATTCTCAGAAGAGGTTGTGGTATCGAGTTTTCGTAGTAAAGAAGTCACGAGTCGAAACAAAAATAAGGTTGAGAGTTTACGAGTAGAGGTTCACAAGAAATCCTTTAGACTTTTTTATTTCCTGAGACTAAATCTACTTCCTCTTACCACTAGTCCCGTTCAGACTTATCCTTTTGGTATCCTATTTTTCCTTAGTAGATGAGTTTTGACCACCTTCTTTACCCCCTCCAGTCTCGTGAGACCCGTTTCCTTGTCTTACATATTACCAAACACAGTCAACTCACTTTCGTCCTGTGGAAGTGTCTTGTTTCTTCCCGTGGAATCAACCCTGTCCCTTTCACTCTCCATCTCCTCATACTCTCTCAACCCTTCCACCGGTCCCTTTCAGCGTAACTCAAAACTTACAGAACAATACCCAAACTCAGAGACTTCTCGTTGTCTTAATTTGGTGTACCAAGATTCGTCATCACTGCTGTACTACTCTAAAAAGTGGTACACTTTATGAATTTTATCCCTCTCTCCCGGTCTCTGTTACACTCTCTCGAGTTCGTCCTATACACATAGGTCCAGAAACCTCTTCTTTTCTAGTCTACACGTTTCTTTACCCCTCTCTTAACCTTCTCCGACAACCTCAGTAGTCTGGTGGTAGAAGAAGGGTCTCTCTTCCTTCTGTAAACTCACCCCTTCAGAATCGGGTGACAAGTTGTGGCAACCACCCTTCGAGAACTCTTCAGAAAATTCATTCAGGGTACAGAGGGTCATTACCCAGGTCGAACCGTAAGGACAAACTGAGTCAACGTCCGGTCCTCGTCAAGTGCCCTTCGACCCAGAGTGGCATTAACACACTACTTAATAAAGTCTCACGTCGTTGACACGACAAACGAGTTTATGTGAATCTAGTAGACTCTCTGTATAAAAACACCTATAGTGTATGACACAACTGACACTTCTTCTTTTCTTTATTTACCTATACTAGTTCTAAGTTCTTAATTTCAGTTGTAAGTCAAATATTCTAAAGATCTTGTCATATTTTCGGTTGAATAGGTTTCACGTAAGCAGAAATTTTTTCGTGGAGGGAAGAGGGTGTATTAGGACAAGAGAAAATGGCAAAACAAAACCCTAGACCGTAAATCATTACAGACTACCTCATTTACAAAGTGAACAAAATTAAGAAATAACAGACATATGTAAGGAAGGGTTGATGTAAGATTTACCTTACAACTATTTCACCGAAGGAACATAAAATAACGACAAAACGGTCATTGACTTCGTTATACCAGTAAGTTCTATATAAACAACTCATTTAATTACCCCCCAACTGAATTCCTACTTTCTTCTCTTTGACAGTTTTTCTGAGAGTCAAAATACTATACACGTTGACCTGTCTACTACCAAGTAAGTGACTACTTTATGTGTCACCTTCAGAATTCGTTCACCCAGTCTTTTATTGTTAAAGGGGGGTCATGAACTCAAACTTTAAAGAAATGTTATTGGTCTTTCTAGTAAGTGAGAAAGAATCATTTGGTTTATAATGTCATATTTTGAATTACGTCCATTATCTTTCAACGTCACATAAATTGATTACGTATTAATCGATTTAGGTCTACACGTCAGATAAAATATTATGTGATTTCGTGACTTTACACTCAATATAACATTTTAGTTGGGTATTACAGATAATTCTTGGGTGATTCTCTACTAACTTTACTAGTTATATATTTGCATTACAGACCTCCTTCGAATCAGTCAACACTTTCGTCTCTTTTCCCTTTTTACAATCTTTATTTTCAAAAGTTATAGTAAGTTCATGACTATTCCTTTTGTAACTAAGAAATCTTAACCGAAAGGAACGTCTTGAAAAGAAGACACTTTATCTATATGTTTCATTACAATTGTTTATAATAATTCATACATTTAGTAGTTTGAGGGACTTAAGACTTGGGTACGAATATTTTAATTTGAATTCTCAAAAAGAAGTGTCAACAGATAGATGGTCCTTTGGTCCCAGTACATTATTACTGAAGAGTAATAATTACTAACCCTTAAGACTGAAGAACATTTTTGGAGAACCCGAGTCAATTACACATGGGGAGAGGAAAAACATTCCCTCCGTAACTTGATCGAAGACTCATAGGTTCCGAATTCCGGTCTAGGACGGAGACTATTCAGGTGAACACATTATTCTACAGTGAGACTCTCCATAAACTTCAGTTGGATGACCTATAACAAAAGTCCTCGTTTTAAACGTGTAACGATAAACGAGTGTTTAGGGTCTTGTTGGTTATACACCTAAGTTCAAGGAGGATTCGGGTCCGGTGTCTAATGGAAATGACTAGGGGATAAGCGAATTAAAGAAATTTAAGTATGAGTGAGATTAAAGTTCTTACACCTCGATACGTGAAAATATCAAAATAAAGTACACCGTACTTATCAACGGAAGGAAAAAGTTGAGAGTAAGGAATGTGCGTACGGGGTATAGGAGGTTTTGGAGATTTACAGGTGCAAAATAGTGAAAGTTGATGTTTGTGTCTACAGTGGTTAAAGTGTTTGATAAGATCAGAGACTCAATCGACGAGAGAGGTAGAAGATGGTAGTGGTGAAGGGAATTAAGAATTTGAAGGATAGGCCAAGGTCAAGTCTTCAAGTCAACACAGACTGAGAAACGTTGGGGTACCTGACGTCGTGTGGTCCGGAGGGACAGGTAGTGGTTGAGGTCCTCGAACGAGTTTGAGTGCAAGTAACTCAACCACTATGGTAGGTTGATGGAGTAGGAAACAGTAGAGGAGAGTGGGACGGAAGTTAGAAAGGGTCGCAGTCCCAGAAAAGGTTACTCAGTCAAGAAACATAGGTCTCTTCCGTTACCGTGGGGTGAGGTCATGGGAACGGACCTTTTAGGGTACCTGCCTCCTCGGACCACCCGACGTCAGGTACCCCAGTGATTTCTCAGTCTGTACTGACTCGTTGAAGTGAAAGTGAAAAGTGAAAGTACGTAACCTCTTCCTTTACCGTTGGGTAAGGTCACAAGAACGGACCTCTTAGGGTCCCTACCCCCTCGGACCACCCGACGGTAGACACCTCAGCGTGTCTCAGTTTGTGTTGACTTCACTGAATCGTCGTCGTCGTTGTCGTCAAGAAACATAGTCCACCGGTTTCATAACCTCGAAGTCAAAGTTGTAGTCAGGAAGGTTACTTATAAGTCCTGACTAAAGGAAATCCTAACTGACAAGACTATAGGCAAGTCCGGTTCCCTGAGAGTTCACAGAAGAGGTTTGGTGTCAAGTTTTCGTAAAAAAGAAGTGACAAGTCGGAAGAAATACCAGGTTGAGAGTGTAGGTATGTACTGATAACCTTTTTGGTATCAAAACTGATCAGGCTGGAAACAGGCGTTTCATTACAGAGACGAAAAATTATACGACAGATATTAGAAGGATACCGTCGGTAATAAAAGGTAAATAATATCAAATATACGAGAATTTCTCTACCCTTATGGTCTGGTAGTATGAACAGAGGGTTCTATCGACATACACTTATTTTTTTCCTTGTCAATCTTGGTCTGTATTTTGTTGACTGACCAACCAAGTTTTAACCCTTTCCTCATGTTGTTCCGACATATACCAGTGGGACTAATAAATAGAAGATATGTCTTATGTAGTACCCTTTACGGTCCGACCTACTTAGGGTTCCACCTTACTTCTAACGACCCTCTTCATAGTTGTTGGAGTCTATGCGTCTTCTATGGTGAGATTATCGTTTTTCACTTCTCCTTTTTTTTTTTTTTTGTTGTTGAGAACTACTCTCACTTTCTTCTCTCATTTTTCCACTGAATTTTGAGGTGTAAGTCTTTTCATTCTAGTATCGTAGGTCAGAGTAGTGAAGTTCCCTTCATCTTCCCCCCTCTTATCTTTGTCACTATATAAAAAGGAACCCAAGGTTTTAGTGACACCTGTCACTGACGTCGGTACTTTAGTCTTCTGAGAACGAGGAACCTTCCTTTCGATACTGTTTAGATCTGTCGCATAATTTTTCGTCTCTGAAACGGTTGTAATCGGTTGTTTCCAAGTACTTCAGTTTCGATACCAAAAAGGTCATCAGTACATCTCTACACTCTTAAACGGATACTTCTTCCGACTAACAACTTCCCGACTACGAAAGATTAACACCATGACCTCTTCTACGAACTGTCAGGAAACCTGTCGTACCTCTAGTTTGGTCATTTAGGAGTTACTTAAGTCAGACTTATAAGTAACCTTCTAATCTTCGACTTAGAGGTTATGAAACCGGTGGACTAAGTTTCTTTACTGAGTAACCTTTTGTGGGGCTAAGACCCTTTCTACCTTCCATTTCCTCTCCTCCCATCGTCTCCTACTTTACTAATCTATCGTAGTGGTTAAGTTACCTGTACTTAGACTCGTTTGAGACCCTCTATCACTTCTTGTTCCCTCGGACCACACGACGTCAGGTCCCCAAACGTTTCTTAGCCTGTGCTGAATCGTTGACTTGTTATTGTTGTCGTTGTATTCGTATATTGTCCCGAGGTTGAGAGGATCTTATATGTGTCTATCCCTTAGATAGACAAAGGACATACAAGAGGATGACACAAAATATGAATCACTAAATATATCTTATTAACATGTGGTACCTTGTTGTCTGACCAAGGTTTATCCTTTTCCTCATGCAGTTCCGACACATAACAGTGGGACGAATAAAGTGAATATACGTCTCATGTAGTACTCTTTACGACCCGACCTCCTTCGTGTTCGACCTTACTTCTAACGGTCCTCTTAATAGTTATTAGAGTTTATACGTCTACTGTGGTGGGAATACCGTCTTTCACTTCTCCTTGATTTTTCGGAGAACTACTTTCACTTTCTCCTCTCCCTTTTTCAACTGAATTTCGAGTTGTAAGTCTTTTGATTCTAGTACCGTAGGTCAGGGTAATGACGTACCGTCTATCTACCCCTTTGTCACCTTTATCACCGACTGAAATAAAAAACCCCGAGGTTTTAGTGACGTCTACCATTGACGTCGGTACTTTAATTTTCTGTGAATGAGGAGTCTTCTTTTCAATACTGGTTGGATCCATCGTATAAGTTTTCGTCTCTGTAATGAAACGGTTGTTTCCAGACAGATCAGTTCCGATACCAAAAAAGTCAAAAGGTCTACACTCTCAACCTGATATTTCTTTCGACTCACGGCTTCTTGACTACGAAAACTTCACATCACAACCTCTTCTGAGAACCCTCAGGGAACCTGACGTTCCTCTAGGTTGTGTAGGTAGGATTTTCATTAGTCAGGACTTATAAGTAACCTTCCTGACTACGACTTCGACTTTGAGGTTATGAAATCGGTGGACTATGCTTTTCGACTGAGTAACCTTTTCTAGGACTACGATCCTTTCTAACTCCCGTCCTCCTCTTCCGCTACAGTCTCCTATTCTATAAACCTACCGTAGTAGTTGAGCTACCTGTACCCAAACCCACCTGAGGCCCTCAACCACTACCTGTCCCTCCGGACCGCACGTCACCAAGTACTCCAACGTTTCTCAACCTGTACTGACTCGTTGACTCGACTTGACTTGACTTCGTGAAAAAATGTCGTTTTATTCAATTACTATCTTTATAAGTAGGAGAATAAAGAACCGTCGTTACGTACTGAACACCCTAGAATCAAGAGGTTTGTGCCTATCCTGGACACGGGGGACTTTACCTTCGTGTCTCAGGATGGTAATGACCTGGTGGGTCCTTAAGAGTTTTACGAGTAGGAACTTAGTAAACTTTTTACGAAAATTCACGATGATATAGTTGAGTTACGACAAACAATATTCACAAGTATTCATATTGATCCAGGAGATGAATTCTTTTGTTTTATTTTAATATCGTTATACAAATAATGTTTCCTATGTTAACGTTCCTTATATTAGGAGTTTCTGGACAGTTAAACACGAATAAAGATAAAGAAAATAATAAGGCCGAATCTTTCTCAAAGGAAAAAAATTAAAAGTTGAGTTTCAGAATAAGAAATCTTCTGTGTATGATCTTACTTCAGGTAAATTTAAGAGTCAACGATAGATCAAATTTTAGTACGGTAAATTTATATGAATCTTAAGGTAGATCGTCTGTATAATTCTCCTAATACAGAGGGAGTTTTATTCGAGTAGAAGAAGTCCTGTCTTGGTTATTATTCGTTGGTAGTGTAAACTCGAATGATTTAAATCTCGGTAAAATCCTGGAAAAAAAAAAAAAAAAAAAAAAAAATGGTTCTAAATGAAAGACCCTTCTTTAATGTATAAGGTAAAACACCCAGAAAACTCTTAATATCGTAATTCCTATAGAGACGTCTGATTACTTTTCTCTTCTGAAAAGAAAGATAAAAAATTTCTTTTGGCACTTCATGTATTCGGTTTGACATAGTGTGTACAAACCATGTTAGTGTGAACGTTATGATTCAATTTGGAACTGTGACCGTGAAACCATGAGACTACTACATAAACCTTTTGAAATAAGGGAAGTCATCTGACTGTAAACGGTTCTTACTTGTCCAATCAATAAACCTATAATAAGGTACGAGTAGAGACCGAATCTCTCTGTAGCTGTGTCTCTCATATTCTCACAACCGTTAAGTAAATTACCTTGGTTGTGTCGTAAGATATGACCTATTGACAAAACTCTTTTTCACAGGTATAGTCAACTTTAGTCCGTGTTGTATGTACATAGGTGTTTTGTGTAAGACCGTCATTTCAGACTCTAAGACTGGTTTAAGTTGTCTTATATAGTCTACTATATAGTTTTTCTCTTTTAGTTGGGAACATATAAAATTATTGGAGATTCTTTTTAATCTATAAAACTATGTTTAACTGACAATATAATTATAAAGTTTAGTTACTGTACGAGGTATCTCCGTACATTCTCGTAAAATATATAAACTAGAGTAAAATACGTCGACAACAATAAATCAGGATGACATTCACACTTTTGATCTATGATAACATATCTGGAACTTTGTTCTTATACATGAATCACGTTCGGAAACCCTTTGGAGACACCGAGAGACTTGGAGACTAAAGGTACGTTTCTAAGAATATTTATAATACATAAATAAATAATCTCTTCAGTATAACTGGATGTGAATGTACGAAAGTTCGATATTCTTATATTATACGGAATTAAAGACTCTAAAATTTTTGACATGTCTCTACGTTCAAATTAAAACGAACAATACTCTGGTAATTACTGACTTAATGGAGAGAGGGTTTAAGTATACGACTTTGAGGTCGGACGGTTACACTAATATAAATCTCTAAATCTCTGTCTCGGAAATAATCCATTTATTCTGATTTATTTCAAGATACCTACCCCGAGACTAGGCTATTATAAACACATGAAATTCCTCTCTATAGTGTCCCAAAGGGAGCGTCAGGTCACGAACTCTTAGACGGAAGGTCACGACCCCTACGTCAAGTTAGGGACTAGTTTCTTGATTCTAGGATGTGCAGAGTCCCGTTGATTCGGGTGTACGGTGTTGTCTCTCGGGTGTATGGTGTTTGTTTCTGGGTCGTGTCTGGTTTTTTTCTCTCTCTCTCTGGTCTCACGGATATTTCACTAGTCGATCTTCATATGAAGAATATAAGTATATCACTTAAAG
Source organism: Capra ibex (assembly GCA_006410555.1). NCBI lineage: Eukaryota > Metazoa > Chordata > Mammalia > Artiodactyla > Bovidae > Capra > Capra ibex. The sequence goes on from SJYO01020080.1 coordinate 30,003,897, forward strand.
ATACCTTTATAATTTTTATCATATGTTAATGTACTCTTTATCTAGTGTATAATTTGTTTTTATGTATAACTTCTTTATTTTCAATTTTTGTATAGGTGGTACCCATAAAATAAATTATATAAACACATATATAATATATACTTTTACGGTTTCCATCAATAGAAATAAACGACTCTTACTCGGTAAAATTTAAAGAAGAAAACCGAATTGACATAACAAAATCTATTTACTTTCATGACTAATATATTATATTTTTTCGTAAACAATTTCAAAAATTTACAACAGATTTGTTTAAAATTTTATAAAGTTCAGTCATGAAGGTCCTTTATTTACCATTGTTCTTGTCATACATCTCTGTCGTATAGGGTCTAAAACCTTTTGAAATTTATTTATGATACAAGATTTCAACTCGAAGAGTTCACCATTACGGTCTTGGTGTAAATCTAAAAACTCTCAGAGGGAACCTCTTCCCCTCCTCCTTTACCGTTGGGTGAGGTCATACGGACGGACCTCTTAGGGTACCCGTCTCCTCGGACCACCCGATGTCAGGTACCCCAGTGTTTGTCAGTCTGTGATAATTCACTGATTTGTTGTTGATGGATACATACTTGTATCAAATATATACAACAAAAATGTAAAAATTTTTAAAAAGTTTGAAGACTGTAAATTAAATATTTTCTATATCTGTTTTCATTTTTCTTACGTTGGAAGAGAATTACTGGTTCTTCGATGATCATATCAATTATCGTTCTTTGAATCCGTCACCTATTAGACTAATGTTATTTATAGACTAGAAATGGGCCGGATATGAGAGATTAAATAGGGAAAGATTTAAGTCAGTACTATTGTCTCTTATGACTTATAAAGTGGAATCCACACTATCAAATTCTCGTTTTTAACAGTGATAAAATATGGTAAACCACTACAAATTTATAAGACTGGTTTCGATACATACCCACTCTACGACCAGTCCTTCGTAGTATTAGAAACAAAGTCTATATTAAAGTCCTTTAAAAAATTCCGTTCACACTTCCCACATCACTTCTAGTTCTTACTCTACTTCATACTTAAGTATAAATAACTAACTGTCTGTGATCAGGTCCTCTTTCTTTACCGGTGGGTGAGGTGACAAGAAGAACCTTTAAGAGTACTTGTCTGCTCAGAGCTCCCGATGTTAGGTGTCCTAGTCTTTGCTCAGTCTGTGTTACATCGTTGATTTGTTCTTGTTATTTAAATCCGTGACCCTTACATTTTCCATTATTCTGATAGTTCCAGGTACTAGAATATAAGGTACCTCGAATATCTTTCGATTATTCTGTAATTCATTAATTCGTAATTGTTATATTAATATACAATTTTACAATTGTTCTGTTTTACTTTCTCACTACACTATCTTAAGATCCTCTATGGTAAACACACCAATTCCTCCCAAGGAAATTCCCTGTTATGGATTCCCCTGGACTTACTGATCTTCTACAAAAAGTGCTTTCGTAGTCTCCTGTCTATGGATCGGTGTGTCTTATTCTAACGTTTATGTCTCCGTCTTTATTCGAACCGAAAATATTTTGTGTCATGTAAATTTTGTGCGTCCCCACCCTCTCTTTCAATTTCTCTTGACGCCATACACAGTCTTCTTAGGGTGTCGGAGGTCTTACTTTTGGTGTTAGTGTCTTTCCATTTTTGATTTACTAGTGTAGTTAGTCTTGGGACATATAGTTACTTGGATACTCTGTACGGTACATCCCGATAGGTTCTGTCTACCCAGTACCACTTCTCAAGACTGTTTTACACCAGGTGACCTCTTCCCCTAATGTTTGGTGTGGTCATAAGAAAGACACTCTTGGGGTACTTGTCCTACTTTTCCGTTTTTCTACTATGGTCTTCTACTTAGGTGGTAAAACCATCTACAGGTAACACGATGACCCCTTTTTGTCTCTTTATCGAGATCTTTCTTACTTCCCCGACCCGATTTCGTCTTTACTGTGAGTCGACACATACTCAGAGAACCACTTTCATTTCAGGTCACAACATTTCTTGTTATAACATATCCTTGGACCTTACAAGGACATAGTTCTATTTGACCTGCACCAGTTCGTCCTCTACCGTTCTCACTTGTTGTAAAATCCTTAGTCATTTTATTTCACTTACTCTTGTCCGTTTAAATTAAGTTTCCTGGGAATATAGATGATGACACCCGTTCTTAGAGAATTTTCTTTACCTCATCTTGAAGTATCAGTTGTTTCCTCAGGTTTATATGTCATGAACCAAAGTTAGACTTTTTACTGTCTAAATAGAGTCAAACAAAGGTTCCGTTTGATAAGTTATAGCGTCATTAGAATCAGATACGGGGTTGGTGATTTCTTAGACTTCAAATTGCAAAGAAACATCTAGGTGTCTGGAAGATCTTGATTGTGGTTCTTTCTATAGGAAAAGTAATGTCCCTTAACCTTACGTTTTCCTCCTTCAGTCTCTATGGACCTCATTATCCGTTTAAACCAGAACGTCTTGTTTTACGATTATCTTGAAACGGTTCTCTTGTGTGACCAGTATCGTTTTATGGAGGAAGGTAATTATATTATATGTTGAGATGTGTACCTGTAGCGGTCTACCAGTTATGGTTTTAGTCGAACTCATATATAAAACCTCGGTTTTTACCTCTTCGAGATATGTCAGTTACTTTTGTTCTGGACCTCGACTGACATCGAGTCTACTACTAGAGGAATAACGTTTTAAGTCCGAACTTAGTTTCTTTCAACCCTTTTTGTGATCCGGTAAGTGAGTGAGTGAAGTCAGCGAGTCAGCACAGGTTGAGAAACGCTGGGGTACTCAGCGTCGTGCGGTTCGGAGGGACAAGTAGTGGTAGAGGGCCTCAAGTAAGTCTAAGTGTAGGTAGCTCAGGCACTACGATAGGTCGGTAGAGTAGGAACCAGCAGGGGAAGAGGAGTACGGGGGTTAGGGAGGGTCGTAGTCTCAGGAAAGGTTACTCAGTTGAGAAGAGTACACCACCGGTTTCATGACCTCAAAGTCGAAATCGTAGTAAGGAAGGTTTCTTTAGGGTCCCGACTAGAGGAAGTCTTACCTGACCAACCTAGAGAAACGTCAGGTTCCCTGAGAGTTCTCAGAAGAGGTTGTGGTGTCAAGTTTTCGTAGTTAAGAAGTCACAAGTCGGAAGAAGTGTCAGGTTGAGAGTGTAGGTATGTACTGGTGTCCTTTTTGGTATCGGAACTGATCTGCCTGAAATCAGTCGTTTCATCACAGAGACGAAAACTTATATGATAGATCCAACCAGTATTGAAAAGAAGGTTCCTCATTCGCAGAAAATTAAAGTACCGACGTTAGTGGTAGACGTTACTAAAACCTCGGGTTTTTTTATTTCAGACTGTGACAAAGGTGATAAAGGGGTCACCCTTTTAAAAGACTACCCTGGTCTACGGTACTAGAAGCAAAAGACTTACAACTCGAAACTCGGTTGAAAAAGGGAGAGGAGAAAGTGAAAGTAGTTCTCCGAGAAATCAAGGAGAAGTGAAAGACGGTATTCCCACCACAGTAGACGTATAGACTCCAATAACTACAAAAAGGACCGTTAGAACTAAGGTCGAACACGAAGAGGGTCGGGTCGCAGAGAGTACTACATAAGACGTATATTCACTTTATTCGTCCCACTGTTATATGTCGAAACTACATGAGGAAAAGGATAATCCTTGGTCAGACAACAAGGTACAGGTCAAGATTGACAACGAAAGACTGGACGTATATCCAAAGAGTTCTCCGTCCGTCTAGAAAATATTACTCGTAGATTACTCTGTCATCGGTCCAAACATTATCAGTCTCACTTTTAAATGTCTGTTCGTTCCTATCTTTTAGTCTTATTAAGTACCTTATGTCTTTATTTACACTGATGTACGAAGGGAACTATGTCTACGTACATATCAAAAATTCTACTGGAAGATCCTACCTTGATTACTATTTCTTAGACGGACGGTTAAGTCCTCTGTGTTCTCTACATCTAAACTAGGGGTCTAGTCCTTCTAGGGGACGACATCCTTTACCGTTGGGTGAGGTAAAAGAACAGACCTTTTAAGACACCTGTCTCCTCGGACCATCCGACATCAGGTACCCCAGTGTCTTCCAACGTGAACTGACTCACCGGTTCGCGTCCTATTAAAAATTCCATTACAAATACGTGTACACAATCGGATGTATGGATCTAAAGGAAAAGATAGTCGACTTTCTCAATTCTTCGTTATTATGAGACCACAGTTACTATGTGGATGAAGTATCTAGAAATAAAGAAATAGTCATCAGAGATTCGTATCTTGGTTCTCAGTAATCTCTTCACCGACTAAGATCCTGGCTCCGTCTCATATATTTTCTATTTGGATCTCTTAGAATATCCCAATCTATTATTCCTTAAATTATTATTATTGTTATTGTCGTTGTCGTTTTCCATATGTAGTTTATCTCTTCGGTTCACTTTCTCGATACGTTCCATGTTCTACCTTGTTAAAATCTTCATTATATTTACCTAATATTAATTTTAATATTTTATTAATAGATAGTCAGGCATGTATACAGTTCCGGTCCTCATGAAGTTTCGACATATAAAAGTGGGACGAATAAATTGAATACACGTCTCATGTAGTACTCCTTAAACCCCGACCTACTTCGTGTTCGACCTAAGTTCTAAAGACCCTCTTTATAGTTATTGGAGTCTATACGTCTACTGCGGTGGGAATACCGTCTTTCGTTTCTTCTTGATTTCTTGGAGAACTACTTTCACTTTCTCCTCTCATTTTTTCAACCGAATTTTGAGTTGTGAGTCTTTTTNGAATAAATTGAATACACGTCTCATGTAGTACTCCTTAAACCCCGACCTACTTCGTGTTCGACCTAAGTTCTAAAGACCCTCTTTATAGTTATTGGAGTCTATACGTCTACTGTGGTGGGAATACCGTCTTTCGTTTCTTCTTGATTTCTTGGAGAACTACTTTCACTTTCTCCTCTCATTTTTTCAACCGAATTTTGAGTTATGAGTCTTTTTGTTCTTAGTACCGTAGACCAGGGTAGTGAAGTACCGTTTATCTACCCCTTTGTTACCTTTGTCACTGACTGAAATGAAAACCCCCGAGGTTTTAGTGACGTCTAATTTAATTTTCTGTGAGGAACCTTCTTTGCAATACTGGTTGGATCTGTCGTATAATTTTTCATCTCTGTAATCAAACGGTTGTTTCCAGGTAGATCAGTTCCGATACCAAAAAGGTCATCAGTACATACCTACTCAACCTGACATTTGTTTCGACTACGAAAACTTGACACCACAACCTCTTCTGAGAACTCTCAGGGAACCTGACGTTCCTCTAGGTTGGTCAGGTAGGATTTCTTGTAGTCAGGACTTAGAATACGACTTCGACTTTGAGGTTAGGAAACCGGTCGACTGCACTTCTTAACTGAGTAACCTTTTCTGGGACTACGACCCTTTCTGACTTCCGTCCTCCGTTTCCCCTACTGTCTCCTACTCTACCAACCTACCATAGTAGTCGAGTTGCCTGTACTCAAACGAGACCAGTAACTACTACCTGTCCCTTCACACCGCACGACGTCAGGTACCGTAGTGTGTCTCAACCTGTACTGACTCACTGACTTAACTTGACTTGACTAGTCGGGTATGACTATATCCGTTTACTAGTATATTCGTTTACTCCTCCTCTCTTTTGTGTTTGTAGGTCCCGTCTTCTTAAGGTTTGTCCAATATATCTGTAATTATGAACGAGTTCCTCTGCGTCGTAATGAGGATCAGGAATTCACACTAGACCCGTCACTGAATGAAGGGACGAGTTGTACTTTCTTTCTCTTTTTCGTATTGTAAGTCATCTCTTTGGACTATTTATGATAGAGTGGATCCACTGGTTAAAATTATAGTTTGATCAGTACAAATATGATACATAAGAACCACACTACACTGCTTTTACCGTAAAATGGAGACACCAGAAGATTTGTAATACTAGAGTAAAGTCAGTACTCTATTTGTAATCTGTTTGGGGTTAACTCGACGTAAGATGTTTCACGTATGGACTATGAGAAGTTTCAACAGTTCCAGTAGTTTTTTTTTTTTCGTTCTAGATTCTTTAAGTGTGGTTTCTCTACAGATTCCTCTATAGTATTGACGATCTTAAACTTACAAAGACAGACAGGAAAGGGGTCAAACTTTAGCACTAGGGATTTGCACCGGTTTCTCATACCCCAGCGTTTCTCAACCTGTGCTGACTCACTGACTTGACTTGACTTAGAGTAAATACTTCCGGGGTGGAGTCCGAATTTGTGAAGGGTTCAAAGGGTGGATGATTATGCAGAAAATTAGTTGTAGTTGGTTGTAGACGTCATTAAAACCTCGGGGGGTTTTATTTCAGACTGTGACAAAGGTGACAAAGGGGTAGAAAAAGGGTACTTCACTACCCTGGCTTACGGTACTAGAAGTAAAAGACTTACACGAAACATTTTTCCTCGAGGGATCGGCGATATCAGTGTTCCACGGTCGATACTTGGTCCTTCTCCTAGAAGTGGTCTTGCACTACTATGACTCGGAACTAGCATCAGAAGAGTCGGAGATCTTAACATTCGTTATTTGAAGACAAAGAGTATTAGATGGGTCATCACTATAAAGTAATATCTTAAGGTTTACGTAGTTCCGTCATTGATTTACACTACACTATGACACATTCTCTGGGACTTTGTATTTTTTCTTTAATCCATTTTTGATACCCTTAGAATTATTTAAAAACAAGTATTGTGACCGAATAATTAACACTGTTTATATGGTATCGTTACATTCTACAACTATTATTTCCTTTAAACCCTACCCATGTACGGTGAGATGTTATAGAAAAATTTGTCTCATATACATTTAATAGAAGAATTTAGAGACATGTAGAATTTAATAAGACTTAAGATTTCAATTGAATGTTGTGTATGTTTTCTGGAAAGAACTTCAAATAAACCTGGTTGTACATCCTAGAATATTTTCAAATATACTTAGACTCTATATACAAAGACAGACAAAAGGAGACGGGTAAGTTTTTCGTTAGGAAATACAGGTAAAACTTGATACTGCACTAACTCTATAATAAATAGGTTATAAGAGGGAGGACGAAAAAACAATCTATAACAAGAGATTAACTAAATGATACCAAAAAAAAAAAAAAAAAAAAAACGTGAAAGATTCTATCAGAAAAGGTTAAAAAAAGACACCAGTTAAAAAATTTTCAGTGTTGTTTGAGAAACATTTTAATATCTAAACATCCAGGATTGGTTCGGTGACGTCTACCACTGACGTCGGTACTTTAATTTTCTGTGAATGAGGAACCTTCTTTTCAATACTGGTTGGATCTATCGTATAAGTTTTCGTCTCTATAATGAAACGGTTGATTCCAGGCAGATCAATTCCGATACCAAAAAGGTTATCAGTACATACCTACACTCTCAACCTGACACTTCTTCCAACTTGCGGCTTTCTTAACTACGAAAACTTGACACCACAACCTCTTCTGAGAACTCTCAGGGAACCTGACGTTCCTCTAGGTTGGTCAGGTAAGACTTCCTCTAGTCAGGACCCTAAAGAAACCTTCCTTACTACGATTTGGACTTTGAGGTCATAAAACCGGTGGAGTACTCTTTACATCTGAGTAACCTTTTCTGAGACTACGACCCTCCCTAACCCCCGTCCTCCTCTTCCCCTGTTGTCTCCTACTCTACCGACCTACCGTAGTGACTGAGTTACCTGCACTTAGACTCACTTGAGGTCCTCAACCACTACCTGGCTCTCCGGACCGCACGACGCTAAATACCCCAACGTTTCTCAGCCTGTACTGACTCGCTGACTTGACTTGACTTGGTTCGGTAAATTAGACCATCGAACCTCAGTCCGAGTTTTTAGACTTAAAAATGTCTGTAAATCCTTTTCTAATACGTAAGGTTTAAACTCTTTGTCTTCAGCTTCTACAGATCACCCTCTCAGGAGTAAATAAGAACCAAAGGAGGAATGTAAAAAGATTGTTAAAATAAATAACATATACTTTAATAGAAAGAAACATGTCTTTTTTTAACAACCTCAGGTTAATAGGGTAACGTAAAAGTTTATTGACAGAATTAATTTATTAAGATTTTGAGACAACCACGATATCTAAAATTATTTTACGATTATAAACCTCTACAATCGTATCAAATGTTTAGAGACTATGAAAATTTAAAGTCAATTCAAGTCAACGAGTCAGTACAGACTAAGAAACACTGGGGTACCTGACGTCGTACGGTCCGAAGGGACAAGGAGTGGTCGAGGACCTCAAATGAGTCTGAATACAGGTAATTCAGCCACTACGGTAGGTTGATAGAGTGTGAGAAAGCAGGGGAAGAGGAGGACGGAAGTTAGAAAGGGTCGTAGTTCCAGCAAAGGTTACTCAGTCAAGAAACATAGTCCACCGGTTTCATAGTCTTGAAGTCGAAGTCGTAGTCAGGAAGGTTACTTATAAGTCCTGACTAAAGAAAATCCTACCTGACCAACCTAGAGGAACGTCAGGTTCCCTGAGAGTTCTCAGAAGAGGTTGTGGTGTCAAGTTTTGGTGATTAAAAATCCACGAGTCGAAAGAAATATCAGGTTGAGAGTGTAGGTATGTGCTAGTGACCTTTTCGGTATCGGAACTGATCTACCTGGAACCAACAGTTTCATTACAGAGACGAAAACTTATACGATAGATCCAACCAGTATTGAAAAGAAGGTTCCTCATTCACGGAAAATTAAAGTACCGACGTCAGTGGTAGACGTCACTAAAACCTCGGGGTTTTTTATTTCAGAGACAAAGACAACAAAGGGGTAGATAAACGGTACTTCACTACCCTGGTCTCCGGTACTAGAAGCAAAAAACTTACAACTCAAAATTCCGTTGAAAAAGTGAGAGGAGAAAGTGGAAGTAGTTCTCCGAGAAAACAAGAAGAAACGAAAGAAGGTATTCGAACCACAGTAGACGGATAGACTTCAAAAACTATAAAGAGGTCGAACAAGAAGAAGGTCGGGTCGCAAAGAGTACTACATGAGACGTATATTCAATTTATTCGTCCCACTGTTATATGTCGGAACTGCATGAAGAAAAGGATAAACCTTGACCAGTCAACAAGGTACAGGTCAAGATTGACAACGAAGGACTGGACGTATGTCTAAAGAATTCCCCGTCCAGTCCACCAGGACATAAGGGTAGAGAAGTTCTTAAAAGGTGTCTAAAACACTAGGTGTTTCAGTTTTCGAAACCGTATCAGTTATTTAATTTCATCTAGGAGTTTAAAATTAATAAATAGACCATAAATGTTATAAAAAAGACAAAATTATCTCTAAATGAGTTAGTAACTAGGTGAAAGATTTAAGGATCGTAAAATTAGTGTCATACCATAAATGACATCAGAAGACTGGTACAGGAACATTATTATATGATTGTAAAATTTAAATTTTATAGATTTTAACTGAGTAAGAAAAAGAAAAAGTTGAGACGAGGAAAAAACTTTGAACATAAAGTCAACTACCCTTGTAACCAGAGAATTGGACTTTAGAACTTTCAAAGAAATCCAATAACGAAAAGGTACAGAATACATAGTCCGAGTCTGTTTTTATATTTGTGTTAAAAGAAAGGGAAGATAAGGACACGAGTCGAGATAACATTCAGTTCATGAATAAAATCAATCGACACCGACAGTTTTATTACATGGTTTCTGACTTACTGAATCGTCGTCTTATAAATAAAAGAGTGTTAAGACCTCCGATTTTCGAGTTCTGGTTCTATACTGTGACAACCAAAGAAGACTCTGGTGGGAGGTACCGATTATCTTGTGAAAATGAACCCAGGGGTGTGGTAGAAGAGAGACATGGACGGGCACAAGATTGGAAGAGAAGAATGTCCTGTGGTCATTATCACCTAATTTCAGGGGCGTGTTGGAGTAAAATTGGTTTAATGGAGGATTATAGAGTAGAGGTTTATCAGTGTAAAACTTCAAGATTCCCAATTCTAAAGTTATACACTTGAAGTTTCTGTATTAAGTTGTAGTGTATACGTCCTTTGTCACTTACAGATATGTATACCCCCCCCCCATTTTAATACACTCACAACAAGAACAATTCATCTAGCCTTTAGATAACGTTATTCCCTCATTCCGTACCAGAAAACATTTTTCAGTGTACCTTCTTTGACAATAACAGTCACAGTAACTCCATTCACATCTATAGTATCAGGTTCCCTGAGAGTTCTCAGAAGAGGTTGTGGTGTCAAGTTTTCGTAGTTAAGAAGTCGTGAGTCGAAAGAAGTGTCAGGTTGAGAGTGTAGGTATGTACTGATGACCTTTTTGGTACCAAAATTGATCTGTCTGGAACAACCGTTTCATTATAAAGACGAAAAATTATAAGACAGATCCAACCAGTATCAAAAAGAAGGTTCCCCGTTCACAGAATTAAAGTACCGACGTAAGTGGTTGACGTCACTAAAACCTCGGGTTCTTTAATTTCAGAGAGTGACAAAGGTAACTAAGGGGTAGATAAACGGTACTTCAATACCTTAACCTAGGTACTAGAAGGATCTTACGACTCAACGTCAGTCGAAAAATGAGAGGAAGGAAAGTAGTTCTCCAAGGAATCAAGAAGCGAAAGAAGTTATTCCCACCACAGTAGACGTATACACTCCAATAACTATAAAGAGGGTCGTAGAAGTAAGGTCGAACTCGAAGTAGGTCGGACCGTAAAGAGTACTCCATGAGACGTATATTCAATTTTTCGTCCCACTGTTATATGTCGGAACTGCATGAGGGAAGGGTTAAACCTTGGTCAGGCAACAAAGTACAGGCCAAGATTGACAACGTAGAACTGGACGTATGTCCAAAGAGTCATCCGTCCATTCCACCAGACTATAAGGGTAGAAAAATTCTTAAAGGGCGTTAACCAACACTAGGTGTGTCAGTTTCCGAAACCGTATCAGTTATTTCGTCTTCATCGTCAAAAAGACCTTGTGAGAACGAAAAAGACACTATGTTGCCTATAACCGTTAAACTAGAGACCAAAGAGACCGAAAAGATTTAAGTCGAACTTATAGACCTTCAAGAAACAAGTGTATGACGATATTGGACCGAACCTATTAAAACTCGTACTCACTACTCACGTTACCATACCGATAAACTTGTAAGAAACCGTAACGGAAAGAAACCCTAACCTTACTTTTGACTGTAAAAGGTCAGGAAACCGGTGACGACTCAAAACGTTTTAACGACCGTATAACTTACGTCGTGAAATTGTCGTAGTAGAAAATCCTGAACTTTATCGAGTTGACCTTAAGGTAGTGGTGGGAATCAAAATAAGAATCACTACAAAGGATTCCGGGTGAACTGAAGTCTGCGATCCTACAGACCGACATGCATTATTGGCATGTGTCTCAGTGTTTGTAAATATTCAAAGACTGTACTGAAGAGGTTCTTGAAAACACTAGTTGTCAGAGGGGAAGAAGGACACGGATATAATACACAAGGGGTAACTATCCTCGGGTCGTCCCGAATGGCTATGGGGTGAGAAATCCAAACGGAACTGGTAAACCGAGATTGGACCCTTTGACATTACGAGAGGTGGATATCTGGGATTACTTCGGTACTTGGGGTCCAGGATATTGAGACAGACGTAGGATGGAATTGAGGGACACGTCTTGGGGGTTCCGTACCGTACATGAAGAAAGTCCTGAACACTCATTATTTGAAGAAATAAAGGTATAGAGAACACCAGATAACAACTGACGTCGAATGGTAGACAGAGAAACACGAGGTGCAATGTCCAAAATTAAACTATGAGAGTATTACATAGTATTTATATAATTTCTACAATACAATATCTATTAATTTTTGTTTATCTTTATGTATCGTAATATTTATGAGAATAATAACAAATAGTACAATCGAGATTTTTTGTAGGATATTATAAGAATTCATATCCTCGATGAAGAATTGATAAACATATCAAAAGGTGGGAGATTCTTGGAGCATCGGAGACGGATACCGTGTATGATGAGACACTCCGTACCTGACGAATTAAAAAGAAATATATAAATTTTACTAATAAATAATATAGTTCGATCTATTCGACACTCGTAAACCTTATTAGAGAAACATCTCTTCCTTCAGTGACCTATGAAAGTCCAAATCTAATAAATTTTTTAGATTAGTTGAACATTTTGAATTAAGATGTCTACGGTGATTATAAACGTAATGCACTGCAGAATTACCTTTAAGGAAGTGAAAAACAGGAAGCTCAAGTAAGAGGAATAACAATCGTAAAGGATTACGAAGGAAAAATCGTCATAAAATACGCCGACAGAACCGTGGACTAGTCTTCTCCTTCCGTATTTTAAGTATGTTAAGAGATTGGAACAAGAGTAAGGTCTCTATCTAGAGGGGTATTCCTGGTTAAAGACTCTTAAGTCTGTGGACGGAAGAACTTCAATTGAGTCCTCCTCTCCGGATTAGTAGAGAGTCACAAGTGTATGTTCACCTTATACTAAAATATGAAAATTTTACTGTAATCATAAGTAGGAGTCTCAACTTAGAAATTTGTTATAAGACTTCTTTGGTTCTGAGACTCGTCTTATACGTCATCTTAGGACCTTGACTTCTTTTACCTTTGTGACGGAGAGATCATCTCTAATCTTGGAGTTACAGTAAGGATGAAACCCTAGTTTATTCGGTCCTTAATGTGTCCAAATATAGTTTGTGGAAACGTTTTATGTTCCGATACATTTAAATTGGGGTATTCTGGGACTACGACCCTTTCTAACTTCCGTTCTCCTCTTCCCCCACTGTCTCCTACTCTACCAACCTACCGTAGTGACTTAGTTACCTGCACTCAAATTCGTTTGAGGTCCTCTACCACCTCCTGTCCCTTCGGATGTCATGTGACCCAGCGTTTCTCAGCCAGTGTTGACTCTTAGACTTGATGTTGTCTTGTTGTTCGTAAATGACTTACCGGTCATACCCACTCCGTGACACTTAACGTGTTACTTACAGTCCTTAATTATGCATACGCAGGAGTCAGTAAAGTCAGCACAGAAACTCTGGGGTTCCTGACATAGGGCGGTCCGAGGAGACAGGTACTCTAAGAGGTCCGTTCTTATGACCTCACCCAACAGTACGGGAGGAGGTCCCCTAGAAGGTCCCTAGCTTGGACTCAGAGAATACAGAGGACGAAATGGTCCGTCCAAGAAATGGTGATCACGGAGGACCTTTTGGGTGTTAATAATTTTTCATTAATGAAAACTTCTAATAAAGTAAAACACAATTACTGTTATAGATATTTATGTTCAGACTTTAGGAAAATCGACCAAGTTTTATTCAATATATAGTTCTGTGATTTTAATTAACGGTCGAAAAACAATATACACTTTCTCTCCTACCTATCGGGTACCAAAAATGTGAGTCGTTTATTAATAGCACGTAAACTTATATAGAAATAAAGAGAAGATTTTCATGATGATATTAGTCTGAATTTAAAGAATTGGAAGAATTTGTTTCGGGGTTTAGGACTATAACAAGAGAAACGGCATGAAGGGTCAAAAGGATAAATATTACAAGTTGAAAGAACCGGTGAGAGTCTCCATCACCTAATCATACTTAAACGGAAAATGTCAACCTAATGACCCCAAGTATGTTCTTGTTTCAGTCACAGGAAACGTAACTGTCGTGAAGTTGTAAAAACGGAAAAACACACTCCAACATTTTTATTCCTTCCCAGACTCTCTTAATGTAAGAATCGGAAACTCGAGGTACCATCTACGTAGTAACCGGATGGGTCCCAATAGTCCCTATAAGAGTCGAGAGACAGTCCTTTGATTTTACGTTTGAAATTCCCTTTAACTAACGAAAGATAAACTGTACTCAGGTAAAAGAAAGACGAAAGACAGGGAACCTGATTACATAAAGGACAGTACGAATGGTATTATCTGATAAAACAACTTTCACAGATTTAAAGAAAACTAGAGAAACCCATTTGCCGTGACTTATTCTTATAATGATATTATTAATCGTGGTTGAAGTGGTATAACATTAATATGTTTCCTAGTTTATTATTCTTTGGTCGGGAAAATTCACTTTACGTACATTCAGGTGAGTTTAAGAAACACTTCTGTAAGTCCATGACTTGGTCTAAAGGAGTTCTTCTCAGTGAAAGTTAATATCCGTACTTATATAACTAAGTAGTCGAGTTTTTTTCGATGGTCTATCCAATTGGCCATTTACTGTAAAGGAAGGAACCCTATATTTTTATTCGGAGAGTACTTTTTTGGAAGAGTTTGGAAGGATATCTAAAGGAACGGTAAAACATCGACAAAGTAGTAGAATAACACTTACACTAACTGGATGTGCGACATGCTGGTACCTTCTGAGTACGAAACGACACTACCGGAAGTGTAATGATCTGAGTCTTAAGATTGAACTTTTAAGGTGTGAACTTCAAATACGAGACGTTCCTGTATTAAGTATTCGTAATAAGGACTCTATGTCTACTGTAAAGTAAAGGTCCGAGAAAGGAACTTGACTAAAATCCTTTTGTGTCGGAAATCCTATTCTTAGACTGATGATTACATAAACTTCAAGATGGTTCATTTTGGGAGAAGAAACTACATAGTGTAATTCATTATTTGCACTTTTTATTTGATATTGAAATATATAAACATTAATCATTAAGACTTTGACAAGAGAGTTGGGTGAATAATCAACTAAAGTAAAAATTAGATAGGTACTGGTTCCGTTATACAAATAAATTAGACATGTGATAATTTTTCGATCCTTCATTAGTGAACTATTTAATGAGACAAAGAATATGACATAACCTGTCACCGGGGTCAAGAATTCGGGACTGACATATTTCGATTAAAAAGTAAGAATTTTAGACGAGAGATTAAAGGATAAGTCGAGGACTCGATAAATTATCCCTACAAAAAGATGGAAAAGTTGAGGAACAGTATCCCATGACTACAAAAGAGTAAAACGGTGGTCTAAGAAAGAGGACACATAATACGCTAAAAAATTAATCTGAATGTACTCTTCAAACAGTAAAACCTGTCTTACCTTCTCTCTCTTTCTTTTTGTTATTTTTCATTAAAAGGAAGAGAAATTCGGAAAACATATAGAATTTTCAGTGAATATGAAAATTTAGACTAGGACGTTTTCGTCACTATTAGATGACGTATGAAATATTTCAGATTGTGTTATAAAATCTTGGTCGAGGTCTTTGAAGGCATCAACATACATATAGGCAAAAATACGTTTCAAATTACAAAAGTCTCATCGTTTCTAAAATTGGACCAAATTTTTCAATTTTCATCCGTGTTGATAGGAACGTTATTCTTGATAAATTACGACAGTATGTATGTGATTATGAAATAGTTATTACCTTGGTAGTTTCTGGAATCTTTACTTACGTTGTCGAATTTATCCTTTTTTTTATTAATCGTTACTAAGGTTAAGTTTTCTTTAAATTTTTAGGATATTGTCTACGAAAATTTCATTCTATGTCACAACCATTCAGTCATCAATTCTCTACGATAAGGTCCTCGACCCTCCACAAGGACTGTACGGCACATACCGTACAATGATTCTACACGACCATAGTCCTGGGGAAGATAAACGTCTCTTTGTTCCTCTGTAGAGTCACAGACAGGGTTAAAAGACTAAAATACCCACTCCTTTTGTTCTTAAGAATTAAGCTCAGAAATTAATTATTAATTAATTTATTAATAAATCTTAATAAACATATAAATAGTCTTGTGTTGAACAAGACTATTTGAGTCTGAAATAATTTCACGGGAGAAGGGTCACCTATTACAACCGGGAGTAGTGAATTCTGTAAAGAGTTTACACAGACTAGTATCTGAGTGAAGTAAGTGAACATTTATGGTAAGAATAAAAGGTAATAATATATATTAGTTTATTGTTAATTATTAATTTATTAATTAAGTTCTGTTAAGTTCAGAGTTATGAATTAAGTTCAATTCATAGAATGCTTTGTACAACAGTCAGTTACCGTTTCTTATCTCCACCATTCTCCCATCTCTCTTTGACAGAAGAAAGAAGAGTGGATTTAAACAATCCGTAACATGGTTCATGATATGTACAAAGTAAAATAAATTAAAAATGCTGAGATTCTCCATCTTAAAATTAAAACTAGAATGTCTATTCTTTTCAGATGTTTATCCCAGTCGTTGTATTAGACACCCGGGGTCGTGTTTTATTTTTACTACCTGAGTTTCAAGTTTTTCCTTTTTTTTTTTTTCAAAAAGAAAGAGGACGTCAAAGAGACAATAGGTCAGTACCACAACAACAACAACAACAAAAACGATAACTCCCAGTGGGATGGGACCCCTGTCCCTCATTACAAGGAAAAGTAAACAAATTGAAGACTGAATGGAGAGATCTTACATTCAAGGGTCTCTAGTGGCTGGTTCAATTGAATTTACCCTATAAACTAAAAAATTATTTGTCTAAGTCTCACTAATTTAAACAGTCACTAACTACCGATCTCTTTAGATGAACGACACGTCCTCTGTGTCCAAGTTAGGGATCCAGTCCTTCTAGGGGCCTACTCCTTTACCGTTGGGTGAGGTCATAAGAACGGGTCTCTTAGGGTACCTTTCTCCTCGTCTCGTCTGATGTCAGGTTTCTCAGTGTTTCGACCTGTTCCGTCTCTTTAGTGCGTACATGTGTAGTATAAGACTATTTGAGTCTGAAGTAATTTCACGGGAGAGGGGTCACCTACGACCAAGAGTAGCGAATTCTGTCAAAGAGTTTGCACAGACTAGTATCTGAGCGAACTAAGTGAACATTTATGATGAGAACAAAAGGTAGGGGGTTGAGGTCCTCTAAAAGTCGTTTCACCAGTTAGTCTTCTAGCAAAGGTTACCTTCAGGACAGTATGAGAAGGGACGATTCCGTTCGGTCAGCGAAGAATAAAATACATTTTGTTTTGAAGGGAACAAGACCGTTCAACAAGTAACAACAAGTCAAGGATTCAATACGGACTGAGAAACACTAGGGTACCAGACGTCGTGTAGTCCGAAGAGACAGGAAGTGATAGAGGGACTTAAACGAATTTGAGTACAGGTGACTCAGTCACTACGGTAGGTTGGTAGAGTAAGAGACAGTGGGGTAAAGGAGGACGGGAATTAGAAAGGGTCGTAGTTCCAGAAAAGGTTACTTAGGTTTAAAGAGTAGTCCACCTTTTAAAACCTCGAAGTCGGAGTCGTAATCAGGAAGGTTACTTATAAGTTCCAACTAAAGGAAACCCTAATTAACCAAACGAGAGGAACGACAAGTTCACTGAGAGTTCTCAGATGTGGACGTGGTGTTAAGTCTTCGTACTTAAGAAGTCACGAGTCGGAAGAAATACCACGTCGAGAGTGTTGGTATGTACTACTCTCCTTTTTGTTATCGAAACTGATATGCCTGCCAACAACCGTTTTACCATGGAGACGAAAAATTGTGTGAGAGATCCAAAGAGAATCGAAAATAAGGTTCCTCGTCCGTAGAAAATTAAAGTACCGACGTCACATAAACCTCGTGTCCTTTTCTTTTTGACGGTGACAAAGGTGAAAAAGGGTAGATACACGGAATTTCACTACCCTAACCTACGGTACGAGAATCAAATGACTTAACTCAAAATTCGGTTGAACAAGTGAGAGGTGAAAGGAAAATTGGATGTCGGAGAAATCAAGGAGAAGCCAAAGACGGTAATCTCACCATAGTAGAAGTACAGACTCCAACAACTATAAAGAGGGTTCTTAGAACTAAGGTGGAACACGGAGTAGGTCGGGTCGGAAACCGTACTACATGAGACGTATTTTCAATTTATTCGTACCACTACTATATGTTAGAACTGTGTGAGGAAAGGGTTAAACTTCGGTCAGGTAACGAGGTTCAAGTCACGATTGACAACGAAGGAATGGACGTATGTCCAAAGAGTCCTCCGTCCGTTTCACCAGACCATAAGGGTAGAGAAATTCTTAAAAGGTGTCAAAAAACACTAGACGTATCAGTTTCCGAAATCGTATCCGTTACTTCGTCTTCTCCTCCTGTAGACTGGACAGAGAACTCTTTGGACATACGTCCAGCCCTTTGTTGTCAATCTTGACCTGTACCTTGTTGTACCAAGGTTTATCCCTTTCCTCATACAGTCCCGACATATAACAGTGGGACGAATAAATTGAATGTACGTCTCATGTAGTACTCTTTGTGATCTGACCTACTTCGTGTTTGACCTTAGTCTAACGACCCTCTTTATAGTTATTGAAGTCTATACGTCTACTGTGGTGGAAATACGGTCTTGCACTTCTCCTTGATTTTTCGGAGAACTACTTTCACTTTCTCCTCGTCCTTTTTCAACCGAATTTTGAGTTGTAAGTCTTTTGACTCTAGTACCGTAGGCCAGGGTTGTGAAGTACCGTTTATCTAACATTTTGTCACCTTTGTCTCGTCTGAAATAAAACCCCCCCCGCCACGAGGTTTTAGTGACGTCTACCACTGACGTCGGTACTTTAATTTTCTGTGAATGAGAAAACTTCTTTTCAATAGTGGTTAGATCTGTTGTATAATTTTTCGTCTCTGTAAAGAAACGGTTGTTTCCAGGCAAATCAGTTCCGATACCAAAAAGGTCACCAGTACACACCTACACTCTCAACTTGATATTTCTTTCGACTTGCGGTTTCTTAACTACGAAAACTTGAGACCACAACCTCTTCAAAGAACTCTCAAGGAACCTGACGTTCCTCTAGATTGGTCAGGTAGGATTTCCTTTAGTCAGGACTTATAAGTAACCTTCCTGACTACGACTTCGACTTTGAGGTTATAAACCGGTGGACTACGCTTCTCGACTGAGTAAACTTTTCTGGGACTACGACTCTTTCTAACTTTCACCCTCCTCTTCCCCTGCTGTCTCCTAATCTACCAACCTACCGTAATGGTTGAGTTACCTGTACTCAAACTCAGTGGAGGTCCACAACCACTACCTGTCCCTTCGGACCGTACGACGTCAGGTACCCCAGTGTTTCTCAGTCTGTATTGACGCGCTGACTTGACATGACTTGACTTATCACTAAGAAAATTAAACGGAAAAGGATTACTGTTTGCCTCTTCCGTCACCGTCGGGTGAGGTATGAGAACGGACCTTTTAGGGTACCTACCTCCTCGGACCATCCGACGTCAGGTACCCCAGTGATTCTCAACTTGTGCTGACTCGCTGAAGTGAAAGTGAAAAGTGAACGTACGTAACCTCTTCCTTTACCGTTGAGTGAGGTCACAAGAAAGGAGCTCTTAGGGTCCCTGTCCCCTCGGAACACACGACGGTAGATACCCCAGTGTGTCTCAACCTGTGTTGACTTCCCTGAATCGTTGTCGTCGTTACTGTTTATTACTATTCGAAGATCATACGACAAACGGTATAACATCGATATACCATACCATTCTATAAACAAGTTTTGAAAACGGGTAAAAATTAAACAGAAAAAGAAACTAGAACTTAACATGTACAATAAACAGATAAAGCCTACCTTCAAGTAAGAGTCTAAGAAAAAGTTCACAAAAGAGAATCAGACACTGAACAGTAAATAAGAAAATTGTCGTAGAAGAAGACTTATCTTTAAAATTAAAATTATTACAGGGTGAATAGATAAAAAGAAACTTCTTATTAAGAAAACCATAATATAATTATAAGATATTGATTTGAAATTTGAGTCCTAAATGTGTCCAAAACCTTTTACAAGAGAAGTCTACAAAACATCAAAAAGGAAAATGTGAACTCAGATATTAGGTAAAACTCAGTTATAAACACATGGTACATTCCCGACACGGATCCAAGTAAAATTTGTCACCGACATTTACCGTATACTTTATTTTGAATTTACTAGTTGTTTCACTAAGGATTACCTTTAAAATTTTCCATTACCCCTGTTATTATTCCCGTTATTACAAGGACTTGAGACCGATATTTAACATCTCAAGAAAGAAACTATCGTCTCGTACCTACTATACTGTATTTTTATACTTTTAGAACTTACAGACCTACAATGTTTACTAAATCATATGAAATTTCTTTAGTACTTTACTGTTTTTGCACTGTTTTTATATTAACCTACCATGTACAAAAATTTGACACGTTTACGACTAATAATTTTCCTGTATACATAACGACGAGTCAGTTACCGTACCAATTTTCATACTTACACTCCATCAATCCTTTTGACGAAAACATTCAAAACTCACCTAAGTTGTATGGTACAGTATTCTTATACGTTCTACTCTTTTGACCTTCGTGTCTACAATTTTTGTCCGACCTACTGAAGATAGTATTAAATCTGTTTTTAGTGAAACTGTTATTTGACTACTTTATAAATTCTATAACTTAAAGTTTCTCTTTTATTTGGATCCTTAATTATAATTCACATATTTCCGTATATTTATCTTTTTTCCGGTTATGAAATACTAAGTTAATGAAAAACAAGTATTTGTCAAACGATTCTAGAGACGATACACGTAACCACTATCTTTCGACTTATCGTGTAACCCAAAGAGAATCTTCTTGAAACTTGAATTGTCTCATCTTTCTGTACATAAGTTTATTACATTCTGCATACAGTTTAATCTGTACATGTTTTATCCACTGTTGAGTGATTTCTTAAATATTTACACTATATTGTCGTGAGTCTCATAATCTCTTCTGTCGTCTACGCTATCATACTTTCACACTTTGACATAACACATAAAGTCCTAAATATCCGTTAAGTCATTACACCCCCCATATTTTGTTCACTTAAAAATTTTTCGTAAAGAGAATTAGAGTAAAAAATTCATCTACACGTACATCGTATAACACTAGGATTACAAGTACACTTGTCTTTAATTTTGTAAAATAGGAAATTCATATAAATAATTTTGAGTAATTTATTTACTAAGAAGATAAAATTAATTCTTTACTTTTGAAGGAAGACAGGATTGACACATGAAGAACCTTTCAACTTCGTATATTTTACTCAGATAAGTCTAAGTAAAGATGGGGAAGTAAAACTACGGTTAGTGTATGATATATCTCGGATTTCTATGACCAAAATTTTTTATTCCCCTATTTTGTATTAAATGTGTGTTCAATACAGTTGGTATGTTCTATGTAGAGAGTCTACTTTTGGGTTATATTAATGTCATAAAATTCGTGGTGATAGATACGTAAAGATGTCGGAGTAAGAGTGTTCAAAAATTCTAACAAATATTGTCGTATCATTTTTCTTTTCTGTTAGTCTATGGGGGCCGAAATACGACCTCGACGGAACATTTCGAGTGTCTTTGGTTGATCCATATAAAGAAAGGGTTAAGGTGTAAGTCTCTAAAGTAACCGTTCTCTTTGACCAATACCACCTTCATCCACGTAGTGTTTTTTAGTCGTTTCCGTTGTGTAGTCTAAACGAAACGGGACTCTCTTAGTCAATAGTTTGTGAATTATCATGTGTTGACCCATAAAGAAATATTAATAGAAAGTCATAACCTCCCTTTTAATAAAGTATCAAGTAGGTGACGAACTTATACAGAGATGTTTTAAGATGCATCAATCCTTTTGGACCTTTTATCCATTTCTAGTGAATTAACAAAATCATTTCACTGATGTACAAAACCCTTAGTAATGACGAAGATTGTTACTTTCTAAATGAAGGTAACAAACGTTTAGAGGTTTAGTACCTTCAAAAATACAGTCGGTTCTTATTACTCTAGATTTTATAGTCATAAAGATGGTGGAGTCAAGACTTTCTCATTTTGCACTGTTGGTGTATTTCGAGGAAGTACACTTGGTACGATTCTAAGTCTTAGTTTAGACGATATATATCCTTTTCCTATCCTACGGACACTTAAAGGTGTTAAACAGACATAAGACGCATAATTCGACAGTCCCTGATAGATTTAGTGAAGGAAAAGACAGTGAGACAGGAGCCTGTTGTAGGAAACTCTGTGTTGTCGTAAGTCGTTGTTGGAGAGGGAAGGTGCGGTTGGGGGTTTCAGAGTTTTACTATACATTTAGGACGTTAAGTAGTACTAGACACATCATGTCCAAATTAAGAAGGAGGATCCGGAGTTAGACGACTTTGTAATGAGACTATATGTCATGTTTTCGTCATTGTTTCTACAAGTATAGTCCGGTAACACTCGACCACCGTCCGTCTCTTTAGTTACTTCGGTTCCCCTGTTATCGACCTCAAATTTGTCCGACGACTTTAAACGATTCTGCGTCTGTTTCCCGGGTCCGACTTTCCCCTCGATGTCACCTTAAGGAACCGGAGGTAATACAACGACTTTGTTAGGAATGAGTCTCTCACCTAAACGTAGAGATTATCTCAAGTCCGAGACAAACACTTTCCGAAAGCGATCCGGACTGGGGCACAGAGTTCTCGTGTAACTATGGGTCTCGGAAGGGAGACGGAACAGGGTGTGGTGTCTCTCGTCATGGTACCCTTTTACGTGATTGAATTTTCTTTCGCTTCCTTCCGTTCTCCTTCCCTTTTTTAATTTCCGAACTCCGTCAAAACCACCATGAATCGTCACTTTTAATGAAACCGTTTATTATCTTGGATGACGACCATTAATGACGATTGTTCGAAGGGGGTCGGGTTTACACTGTGAACCCGACTACACTCTTTTCGACTATATCCGGTTCGAATAATTCGAACTTACTTTCCTTGGAAAAGGGATACTTTTATGTCGTTGAGCCTCTCGAACGTTTAGAACATTAGATCACAATGGTTAATAAGTCATTTTGTCTTTTTTACCACGACGTTATAAATTTTATGAAGAACCTAAATTAAGTCATTCCACGGGATTAGGGTTCGTTGATATTAATACTTGTAGGAACCAATGGATTTGTACATACGAATCAAGGTTTGTTTTATAACACCCATGAATTAGATGAAGTACTTTCATTTAGTGACTCCTTTTGAAATTATGAACTACGGGTCATCTATTGGACCGTTTTGTAAAAAGAAGCATTTAAGTTTTTCTTTACTAGTATTAGACTTTGTTTCGTTATATTAAAACGAGTTTATACTAGTACTGAATAAGTACTAGAATTAAAATTTAATTTAAATCACACCAAACTGTATCATTACAATTAAAGAAACAGTTAAAATCTTAATAAAATTAATGGTACTTTTTTATTAGTATAATTTAATATTGTAACGAATTAATAATTAATTACTTTCGAAAACGAAACTCTCATTTAAGTATAAAGTACTCATTGTTACTCATTCTTTAATATCCTTCAGAGTTTTTACATAGAATAACAAATGATAACAAATGATGTATATCCTTTTCTATTATAAGAAGGGGATATTCCTGTGTTCGTAAACAACCTTCCACTCATAAAGAACACACGTCATTACTAATGTACTCTCTATTTACGGATTAAGTCGTAAATCTGAACTTAAGGTAATCTTAAATCCCGTATGGGTATTAAAAATGTGTAATTATAAAAGTGTCTAAATATTTTGTAACGTACCTGAGGTACTATATTTACTGTGAAGATAATAGGTTGTTTGATACCTTTAAAATTCATATAAAGTAAATTTAATTGATTTGTTTCAGTATACGATAACACCTGTAGTTTTCCGAGTTAATGTTGAATTAAAATTTGAAAGGTTGTATCGAAACCGAAGAATTATTAGGTAATAAAGAAACGAACTTACATGGTAAACTGACAAAGGTTATAAAGTAAAAAGA
This sequence comes from Capra ibex, assembly GCA_006410555.1. Lineage (NCBI taxonomy): Eukaryota > Metazoa > Chordata > Mammalia > Artiodactyla > Bovidae > Capra > Capra ibex. The sequence goes on from SJYO01020080.1 coordinate 30,027,699, forward strand.
CGGCGGATTAAAGTAACCTATTTACTGTTATTATGTTCTCTACAACACGTGAGATAGGAAATTTTCAATTATTCCTGAGTTAGACACAAAAATACTATACTAACAAAAAGTTTAACGAATTTGGTACAAAATTTATAACTTCCCTTATCTTTTGGTTCCTCAGTGTATAAACAGATGGATAAGGAAAACTTGACATGTACAAATCAAATTTTTAAGATGACAAAATACAACACTTTATAAATTTGGATGTTCCAAGAAGTACGTCGTTTCACAACTAATCACGGTACACAATACCAGTTGGGTAAATAAGTCATTATACCTATTACTTCTATCTAAACTTTTAACATACGAATTACTTGTACTACAAAAATTATAAAGGAATCTATTTTTGGTTTACGATTTTTATAATTTTTAGTTCTAATGATTTTAAAACTTTTCTTTTGGTTCGGACCCTTATAATTTCTTTATTGATTTATTTACTTATTTTTTATTATCGGAAAGGAATCAAAAAAATTTCGTTACCTTTAAACAAAGTCTATTCTCACCACACACAGGCACATACGCGTACACACACACGTAGATATAATTGTGTAGTGAAAGTGGAAGTTCATTTTACACATGTAAATCATTGTATTTACATTGTATTTTAGTAAAACTGACTATTACTTACGATATAATTAAGTATATTAACGATAAAGGTTTATGTACGTTATATTTACAAGATCATTCTTATTCATATACGAGAAGGACTGTTAAGTACCCTTTTTTTAATTTGTATACATCCTTTCTTTACTTTGACCTTTCCACCCTTTCTCTTTTCAGTCTTCCATTCTCCTATTCTCTTTTCATCCATCTCTGTGACCATCCTACTCTCTTCGTCTACACCAACTCTCCACACCTCCACCCCCTGACTGTCTCTACTTCCCTCTTTTTCCTTTGACCACGGAGTGGATAACCTTGTGTGTCCTGAAAACATTAAGATATGAGTAATAATATAAGTGTCTCTTTAAGGTTTAAAAAAGTCACTACGTAAAGTAGATTAAGAATTAAGGTGGATTCTGAAATAGAATTCGGATCAGATTCCGTAAAACAAAGTAGTATCTCCTTCGGACATCAACTTTGATCTGAAATACTCTTTTGTCCGAAAAGTTCCGAGATAATTATGTAAAGATACCTCTCTTTTTAATGTATGATTTACTATCTGACATTTCTCAAATTTTTCGATACTTTTATTTAAACTACTTAGTAGTATAAAGAATTCGGTACATAATAAGAAAATCACACATTATCTATTTTAATTCTCTTCATAAGAAAGTACCTTCTCTTACACCTTTGACTAAAGTTTATAGAATAAGACGTTTTCATTTTCACAGATTTAATATACATATAGATTTGTTTGTCTATATATGAAGGGTTTATTATATAATATATAGGACATAATATATATATATATAACTTTCGATCCTTTACTAGTCGTCTACTCTGTTCAGTGACTTTTACCCTCGTACGACTCTGGAAGTCAGTGTGACTAAGAAGTTTGTTAAGACTTAATAAATTAAGATATAGTAAAACAGTTCAGAACTTTTCCGACGAGGAAAAACTGTGGAAGTGTAAGAGAGAGATGATGTGTTACAGTAAGGAACACATAAGAGGGAGAACATAAAGTATACGGACAAGAAAGTCAAGGTAAAGTCAGGGGAAATAAACTGGTGACGAAGTCCGAACTTTAGAGGAGAGGTAGAGAGGTGAGTGGCAAATGGACTTGTAACGTCAGACGGGTCTTGAGAGAATAATTAATAGGATTGCAAGTCTAAGTCAACACAATATGCGTACGAGTCTTTGAAAGGGTAGAGGGATATCGGAAGCGTTTTACAAGACTGAGGAGTTCGTTCATCAGTCTCGTGAAGTTTTAAGTGTGGTGTGTAGGAAAAGTTTTAATAAGAATGAGATAATAGAATATGTATGGGTCTTAGGAATCTCTTCTCCTGACGACAAGGTACCAAAACAGTCATGGTAGTTATACAAGGTTTAGACTGGTAAGATAAGATGAACCTCAAAAGAGAACTAGACACGTAAAGATGAATGAAGTTTACACTGAAGAGAATACTGTAGACGAGTCCAGAGTAGACACTCGTTACGGGACCTTTGAAGTAACGGAGAATACTATTGTTCGGACATGAAATACATTATGTACGTATTAATTTAACACAGAAAATTATGGGTTCTCATGTGTTATTTAAAGGAAGGCATGATTGTGATTTAATTATAACTTAGTTAACTCATGTGTCCCTATCTCTCTCGATGGTTAACAAAAGTTAAAATATTGACACTTTTTCCATGAATGTTACAATTCTCAGACTGTTAGTTCTCGTTTAGACAGAAAAAAATAGAAAAATTTGTATCGATGTAACAGAAATCACTGTTTTTGTCATATAAGAAATTTAGTTGACCACTAAAAGTCATTACTTATGTTGATTAATGTAACTCCTAAATAAAGGTTCTATTAAGTCTTTTACTTTTTATAAGAAATCTATAATTAAAATCAACATGACCTTTATTTACATCTATGTCTGTTTGTATGTTATTCGATCGGAAACGTTATACAGAAATTTTTTACCAAAAGAAGTATATCAGGAAGTATTCCTTTATTATGAGGATAAAACTATACAAAATCCTATACTGTAAAGATTGTTATTATATAGTCCAACTATATTGCACTGTAGAATTGTGTAAATAAGTCAAGTCAAGTCAAGTCAAGTCAAGTAACGAGTCAGTACAGTTTAAGACACGTTGGGGTACCTGGTGTCGTGTAGTCCGGAGGGACAGATGGTGGTTGTGGACCCCAACTGAATTTGAGTACACGTAACTCAATCACTACGGTAGGTTGGTAGAGTAGGAGACAACAGGAGAAGAGGAGAGTGAAAGTTAGAAAGGGTCGTAGTCCCAGAAAAGTTTACCCGGTCAAGAAACGTAGTCCACCGGTTTCATAACCTCAAAGTCGAAGTCGTAGTCAGAAAGGTTACTTATAAGTCCTAACTATAGGAAATCCTACCTGACCAACCTATAGGAACGACAGGCTCCCTAGAGTTCTCAGAAGAGGTTGTGGTGTCGAGTTTTCGTGGTTAAGAAGCCATGAGTCATATTTTCGAAAATTAAATACTGTGATACTCTTCATCGTATCGTACTCTACTTTTCTAACTAATAGTAGTTTGAAAAGTATCTTTTTTATGATGTCCGTAGGACCTTGCCTCTTTTGCAAATAAAAATTACTTATGAAACCGTATTAAGAACTAGAGAATAATAAATTGGGTTGACTTACCGACGGTAAAGATCAAGGCAATAAGTTCTATATTGTATATCATTTTTAGGAGTTTTGACAACATTACAACTGTAAAAAATTTCTGAATGTAAGTAAGATAGAACTTTAATTCAATCATAACTACGCAAAATCTTACTTCAATATCTTAAGTTTTGTAGAAAAAGAAGAAAGGGTTTAATTTTCTACTTCTAGTAAATTTCCCGAAAATATTCTAACCAATATAAATACCAATTCACTCTATATTTTTTACATCAGTTAAACGTATAAACTAAAAAAGAATTTTTAAAAAAGAGAAAACAGGACTACCTATGTTGTCTATAAAATTTCTATTAGAGTTTTAAATTATAGTAGATTCAAATGGGATCTCACCACACTTAAATATAAAATGAATCACAAAGACTATGATATTACTAATTATATGTTTATCGTCTTTACTTGATATATCAAAAGGAATAAGATACTTTCTTATGGATGTCTAAATGGTTACAGAACTTCTTTTAACGATTTTAGAATATATTGAGTTTAAAGATAGATGTGATAGTCGTTCACAACCCTCTCAGTGACTACTAACTGACAAAATTTAATAAGGTTAAGAAACTTGTTATAGTCCTTACGTTTTATCGTCCGGAAGAAATAAACCGAAATTGTGGACTCCATGAAAAACACTCCAGAGAGATTTAAGAATATAGTACTACACTTTTATAAACATGATTCATTACATCAGGAGATCTTTTGATTGAACTAAAAATTATACTAACAGTATACAATGCCTTATCAGGCGATTAAAAGTTATGAATTGTCTGACGATGTTTTTACACTCCCTTTCGTGTCTTTCTGAAATGAGTAAAGCAGAATTGTAAAATGCACTTTTAATATTATTGTAAATTACTTTATGAGTTTTACAAACAAAAGGGTTTTAATCCGAAGATTTTTGAAATTTTTTATTTCAATAATGAATAAAAAGTTTATAAAATCACCCTTAAAATTCCGATTTATACATCATTACGGAGGGGTGGGGTAATCGTAACATTCAGAGTATATAACCTTGACAAAGTTGACAAGGGTGTATTGTTGTTGCTTTTAGTACGTGAATCAAAAACAACATCGTTTCTTGTTTGTGTTTCTCATAAAAACTTGAACTTAAAAGTCTAGTATTATCGTAGAACAGAGGAACCATAAAGAAAGTAAAACGGTTGACCCACTGAACAACTTCCCTTATTTCCCTCTTCCGAAGTATGTCCCCTTCGGTGGCTATAGTAACCGTTCACTTCGAGTGCTGTCATGTCCGTTTGTGTTTTACTCGAAAGTGCGTCCCGAGACAGTCACAGTAAGTCGAAACGGACTTACCTATTGGGAGAGTACTAAATAGAAGGTAAGTAGTTCAGTTACGGACCATAGAAAAGTCAACACTACCTATTCTGGAATCATTTAACTGATGACGGGCGACTCGTAACACTTCGTACTCTTGACTTGTCCTTCCCCTAGGTTGGTATAAAGTAAGTATATCATTCACTCGGTAAGAGGTATCTAGATTCTTGACTCTTAATATTTTTCGGAACAAAGTCGACCAGGTAACCAGATCTGGTCTGTCGCCAGTTCCTAAGTGGACCAAAAAATCTAAACTTTCATCTCATTCTTATCCCCGATACTCATCGAGGACATTGTCTGGTTGACCTTTTGACATTGGTTAAAGAATCTTTTCTAGATGGAGAGAAAATCCAGAATAAGATCTACTATCTATAAATCGATTTAGGAAAGTTTGTGGTACGAATAAAATAATACTTTTTATTGACATAGCCTATGTGTAGTAACGGGTATAAAATGATTTTTTTGTTTTTGGCTTTGAATTCATGTTGTCACTCAGATTAACTGAATAAGTCAATATATAAGGAGTTGAAGATTCTATCTGATATTCAAGTTATTTACAGTTATTTATATACTATTCTCCTCTCATCACCTCACTACCTCCCTCTCCCTTTCCTTTCTTTCTTCCTGTTTTCCTTTCTTTAGATTTAAGTACATAACCTAAATACTGAACTTGACAGCTATGTATAAAGATTCGTGTCACCAAAAAAAAAAGGAGGTGAAAGTATTTTCTAGTTGGACTTTTGAAAGACTTTATGAACAAATTTACACCCCTCTCGTTTGTGTTATGTAAATGAATTTAGAGGAAGTGTTTATAACGTAGAAAACCAGGAGATCTTTTAACAAAAAAAAAAGGAGAGGGAAAATTTCCGTCTCCTTAACGAAATCAGGTTTTCCTTCCTAAATATATTGAATATAAAAGGGACGTCTTAACAAAAAGTCCATCTCAAGAAGGTAAACACAAGACTTGAAGTTCATAGGAAATTTGTTCTTTTAATCGTTCACAGGATTCAAGTAGTTCAGTAATAAAATTTTACGGTCACTTGTGTAAATTTTAGTAACGGTATTACATTTATGTAGGTTTCTATACCTGTGACTTTTACTTCTTATGGACGTCTTTTATTCCTGATAATTTTAATATGTCATGACTTTTGTTCCTTTACTGTTTGGTTTGTGTTTATTTGTGTTTGTATTTTGTTTATTATCTTGTAGAATGTAGGACCACGATATTCCTAATCCTGGGAATAATAATGAGTAAAACAGGTCCGTGTTTTTGAATAACCTCTTCAATCAAGGTGTTATTGATACAAGAAAAGAAAAAGACAGACGAAAATTTCAGACTAATTGGATAAAGATTTTGATAAGGTAATTATTGTAAACCTTTTTCTATTTCATAGTAATTAAGAAGATTTACGTAATTACTCCCGATAAGTATCCATATTACCTAAATAAATTTGTGTATGTTTTATTCCTATTTTGTATAAAGAGAAACTATAAAAGTTTTTTCTCGTTAGATCTTTAGAAAAATGTTTAATTATATGAGAAACAAACTTCTCAATCGATCCAAAGATACGGACCCACAACTTCCGTCCCCCGGTAGGTGTTCTTGTATGAGTATGGTACTCTTGGTAACTCTTTTATTTAGTGACGTCTTTTCTCCTTACCCCTTCTCTCACGTTACATTCATTATACGAACCACCACACAAAAAGTTAAAAGGACCTATTCGACAGGAGGATAAATGTAAACGAAACTTAAAAGTGAAGAACAAATGGTTTATTCTATATGAAAGAAATCCTTCGTTTTATTTGTTTTTACAGACGGAGACTGTCACATTCTGTCTCTGTTGTCAGGTTTCACCTATCCAGTTTACATGTCCTTACGTATATCTATGTGTGTATGCGTGTGTGTGTGTGTGTGTGTGTGTGTGTGTTACGGTTACATTTAATTTGGACAACTAGAAGTGTTGGAGGAAAAGATCTTAAACTATATTTTAAATAAGTTCTCGGTTACTATTTTGACGTTTGAAAAAAGTAAGAAACGAAGAAGAGGCTGAACGAGGTATTCGTTATGAGAGTTAGTCAACATGGTCTCTTCCCCGTTTTCTAATATCTTTCTCTACTTGATCTTAATCGAAAACAGTAGACACGTTTTCTTAACGGATCCTTATGAAATTATTGTATCGAATAATCCCAAGACTTTAACAGGATCATACATTCGACATAAAGAAGAGAGATAAGATAATACTTAATTTCCTCTAATAATTACTACTTGGTCAAACTAAAATAATTTAGTAGTAATGTCCTGTACTTCTTAAAAAAAATAATGATAAACCATACCTTTTATTAACCACCGACTTGAAACACAATAGAGAATTCTCTTATTTTTACGAGTATGTTGATATACGGAATGGTGTACGTAGTTTCGAGTCTTTATCCAAGTTGAAAATAAGATATTAGACGTTAAAAAAAAAAAAAAAAAAAAAAAAACGCGTGATTTAGAGTCTATAAGATCCTTTAACCCTATGTAGCGACTTGTTGTATGTTTATCGTAAGTGTAGGATCCCGAATATAAGACCCACCTCCTCCCCTGTGTTTAATATTATTTATAATATTAATACCAATCATAGTTGGTTCTTAACCTTTCCCTCCCATGAAGTTACGAAAACTTGTAAATAAGTATCTATGGGAAAAATTCCCCCGAAGAGTCCACTACGTTACTATTTCTTAGACGGACGATTACGTCCTCTACGTTCTCTACGTCAAAGTCAGGGACCCAGTCCTTCTAGGGGACTTCTTCCTTTACCCTTTAGGTGAGGTCATAAGAACGGACCTTTTAAGATAACTGTCTCCTTCGACCACCCGATGTCAGGTACCCCAGTGTTTTACAGTCTATGTTGACTTGTGTGTGTTTGTGAGGAATTGTTTAAGAGTCCCGAAAGATGAATTTTTTCATTAAACAAACCACCGGAACTTGTAAATACATTGGTCTTTCAGGTCCAAGTGATACAGAGTTTCAATGGTTCATTTATGTATACTGTAACCTGGTTCTTATTCCTCGAGACCAAAGATCGGTCTTGAAGTGACAGTAGACAGACTAGAGATACCTCAGCGTGTATAGGGAGTCACATGTGGCTTTTTTACTCGCTCTTAAGCATAGTAGATGGGGTAATGATTTTTCATAATAATCATAGTTTATTATCTTACAAACGACGACGATTCAGTGAAGTCAGTACAGGCTGAGACACGTTGGGGTATCTGCCGTCGGGTGGTCCGAGGGGTCAGGGACCCTAAGAGGTCCGTTCTTGGGACTTCACCCAACGGAAGAGGTTACGCACTTTCACTTCAGAGAGTCAGTATAGGTTGAGAATCGCTGGGGTGCTTGACGTCGGGTGGTCCGAGGAGGCAGGTATCCTAAAAGGTCCGTTCTCATGACCTCACCCCACGGTAACGGAAGAGGTTACTTACGTTCACTTTTCACTTTCACCTCAGTGAGTCAGCATAGGTTGAGAATCGCTGGGACACCTGACGTCGGGTGGTCCGAGAAGGCAGGTATCCTAAAAGGTCCGTTCTCATGACCTCACCCCACGGTAACGGAAGAGGTATCTTACAAATTCCTGCACGAAAACGTTCCTATTTTTAGATAAGTGGAACTGTTCGTAGAATTGTGATATAGTCGGTAAGTGACTTATGAGATGGCATAGACAACTCACTTACTTATTTACTCACTTCTTTTCGTTTACAAATCGGGATAAATACAAGAAACTATTACACAAAACATTTACTAGAAAGTTAAGTTCGAATCAAAAATGTTATTTTTTTCAATTCAAGAGGGGAGATCCCGACGGGTCTCTCGTAAAAAAGTGTCTAAAGTTTAAGTGGATTCACGGAAATTACTTCCTCAAAACAACTTTATTTGTTTGTTTTCGGGACACATAATTACTATTACTCGCATAACGAATAATTTAATACTACCAGGGTAGTCCACGAGGCATTCATGACAATCAAGACGTTTCTCCTAATTAAACATATAAAATCTCAATCGTAATATAGGACGGTACACTGTATAAGTCTTGTTCACTCATGAATTGAGTGTCTACGACTTCCTATTTCTCCATTGTCGTAAAATTTACTGAAAAATATGTCTAATTTAAAAAAAGGTGAATAACACTAAAATAAAATATAGGTGTTTAGCAATAAATAGGAGGTTCGAATTATAAAAGGGATGCCAGACTATCTGACTTTTCCTAAAAAAAAATTCATTATAACTTTTAGTTAATTAAAGAGACTGGTTAAGAGGTTTATAGTTTTTGGACCGTTGTTACCCCACTTTTTACCTTCTCCCTTTTAGGTCTGACCCATCGTGACAGTGAATCGAAGTCGGATTTAGATTCAACACACTAGTTGGTGCGTACACTTGTTTTCTCTGTAGGAATCTTCTCTCCTCCCCAAAGACTACCATTAGTGTCCCCCTTTCTTATATCAAACCCTTTTCTTTCGTTCCTCTATCCACAGTTCCGGACACCCAAAACGATTTGCCCATCTGCGGGGGTACGAGAAACGTTAAGAAAAGAAGAATTAGAGGTAGGAGAAAAAGTCTTACGTAAATCCGGGTTAGGTTCCTAGAGAATATTTCCTTTCAAAACATATAAAAACTACAGACACCCTTTCTTCACGGGGACCCCTCCAAAATAAATCCTTACGTCAAACCTTCGTAAAAGACTCCCCTTTCTCCAAAATTCCCTTTCTGATACAGTAATTAATAAATCGGACTTTAAGATCCCTACGTATAACCTCCAAAAAGAGTAGATAGTGTCAAAATACGTAGAGATGTGTTTAGTCGATAGATTGAGGGGATGGTCGGTTTCCTGTTCCGTAGGAGATTACTTTATAGTACCCATACTTATCATAGTCTAACAAGAAAACGGAAATCGATAAGACCACTTCCTTTATCCCTTTATATAAATGGTCATTTTTGTACTTTTGTTTGTCTACTCAGTCATACTGTAACTTAGTTGTAATTTTGTAACACAAGTTGAATTTAAATGACACTTTTTTTTTGGGTTGTTGTTATTCTACTTTTACACTTTTCTACGTTATGGTGTCGGGTGGGTCCTTCCTCGTGTAAGTAAATGACTCGTAGTATCAGTTACAAATAGGATGAGTTTCAACTTTTTTGTCTTAAGTGAGAGACTTTACACCACTTAATTGTACTATAGATTACAGGGAGTTTTCTGAGAGTGGGTTGTTTATGTGAGTCCTGATTTCATGACTGTTGAGTAAACGTAGTATTTGATTTACCTTAATGTCCAAAACTCTTAGAATTATAAATTTTAAGTTAGTAACCTATTTTCAAAAAGAAAGAAAGGACAAAGAGAAAGTAATGGTTACTTGTGTAAAATACGACAGTACCAGTAATTCGGAATCCATTCATCAACTTTTGTACCTTTTCAACTTTTTCTTATTGATGTTAAGTAAATTAGGTTGTTGGTTAAATCGACCATTATTTTTCGTCTCTATAATGAAACGGTTGTTTCCAGGTAGATCAGTTCCGATACCAAAAAGGACACCAGTACATACCTACACTCTCAACCTGACACTTCTTTCGACTCGTGGCTTCTTAACTACGACAACTTGACACCACAACCTCTTCTGAGAACTCTCAGGGAACCTGAGGTTCCTCTAGGTTGGTCAGGTAGGATTTCCTCTAGTCGGGACCCACTAGAAACCTTCCTTACTACGATTTCGACTTTGAGGTTATGAAACCGGTGGAGTACGTTTCTCAACTGAGTAACCCTTTCTGAGACTACGACCCTCCATAACTTCCGTACTCCTTCTCCCCTGCTGTCTCCTATTCTACCGACCTACCGTAGTGGTTGAGCTACCTACACTCAAACTCACTTGAGGTCCTCTACCACTACCTGTCCCTCCGGATCACACGACACTAAGTACCCCAGTGTTTTTCAGACTGTGCTGACTCGTTGACTTGACTTATTGTTACATATATAAATTCAAAACCTACTCAATATTCGGTTTTAATTTGGGGGAAACACACGTCACACCTTACTTTAACTCCCTTATCCTTTTCTTTCCCTTTCCTTTATAAAAAATGAGAAATAACTTTGTAGATGTGTCCGTGTTCTCAAGAAAACGAGGCACTTTGTAAGATTCATGTACTAACTTAACGTTTCAAAGAAAAAATTATATAATTTTGGTTTGTCTTATTTCTTTTTTGTTTTTTGTTTTTGTTGGTCTGGTTTGGTTTTTGGAATTTTTCAGAAAATCTTTAATAATCCCAAAGTGTACCAAATAGTATGAAGTTAAAAAACTCAACATGACATTAAGACTACCTCTCAAGGGACCCCCGAGTCACCATTTCTTAGAAGAACGTTAAGTCCTCTGAACCCAAACTAGGGACCCGACCCTTCTAGGGGACCTTTTCCGTTACCGTGGGTGAGGTCATAAAAACGGACTTCTTAAGGTACCTGTCTCCTCGTACCACCCGATGTCAGGTACCTTAGCGTTTCTCAGTCTGTGTTGACTCGTTGATTATGAAGTGTTAAGACTTAAGAGTGGACCATTTCTTAGGAGGACGTTACGTTCTCTGTGTCCTCTACGTCCAAGTTACGGACCCAACCCTTCTAGGGGACCTCCTCCTTTACTGTGAGGTTATAAGGATGTACCTTTTAAGGTACCCCTGAGAGTAACTCATATATCAAACACGGTCAAGGATAGGGGTCGTGAAACAGTATGTGTACAACCTATTGGACTCTGACAGAATTGTCACGGTTGACCTTAAGAATAAGAAAATGTTGAACTTCTTTATGTTAAGAGTAAAAACATCACTTTTTTTCTACTTTAATGAGTTAAAAACACCAATAAAACCAAAATAAACTGAAAATTACTACTGTTGTAAATTCGTGTATTATCCGTGTATATATATGTACATTTAAAATATTGATACTTTCAATAACTCCGTTCTTAAAATAACTGGTTATTGTAAAAACATGCATACAATATTAAAAAAAAAGTACTCTATAAAATTTAACGTCGGTAAAAAAACCGAAAATTAGTCTGACATATGTGACGAATAATTATCTTGAAAATAAGTCGACTGATTAGTAGGATAGTGTTACACTTACGAATGGACGATTCAGTGAAGTCAGCACAGACGGAGAAACTTTGGGATATTGGACATCGGACGGTCTAAGGAGACAGGGACCCTATGAGGTTCCGTTCTTATAACCTCACCTAACGGCACGAGAGGAAGTCTCCTGGAAGGACTGGGTTCATAGTTTGGGAACAGAGAATACAGAGGACGTAACTGTCCACCCAAGAAATGGTGATCGTGGTGGGTCCTTCGGGAAGTGTTACACTAGTCGTTAAAAATAACGAGAGTACGAATGTTTTAGAGGGATAATAGATCCTCGTTCTATGGACAATTTAATACGACCGATATTCGACTGTCAACATATAACACAGTGAATTATCAACGGGTCTCAAAGTTTTCTTTCGGTTTGTCTAATAGTTACTATTAATGGAACAACAAAACTATCTTAAGACCCTTTATGAGAGTGTGTGAAATACGTGATTATAAGAACTGTTATTCCTACCATTTCTTTATCCACGACTAATAAAAAAAGAGTTAGTATAAGTAAAATATAAGTAACGACTCCTATTCTCATCCTGTCAAAAAACAAAAGGTAGTCTTAATGAAAGGATCTAATAAATCGTTATATATTCGATGACAAAATGGGATTTCGATTGTGATTTTTTCTGACAATTAAAATAGTTTCTCCTAAGGTTAAAGTATTAAATTTTTTTTCAGTGTTCATAAACCCAGTTATCGAGAACTACAAAAAAATTCATTAATCTAAACTAGTAGTCTCGTTTTTGTAAAATTGTCGTCTTTGAACAAAGGATTCTTTTGAATTACAACAGAGTAAATCTCGTCTGTTTACAAAATTTTATAAAAATCGTATACGGGATATTCCAAGTTTTCTGTCGGAAAAGATAGTAGTTAGTGTGAGAAACGATTATTACTCGGTAAGGATTGGTATTTTATATCTAGTCTAAACAACGAAAGTGTAAATTTCAAAGTCCAAAAGGAGGACGTGACTAATGTCGTAACGGTATGACTTTCTTCTCCAGAAGCTTCTTTTTTTTTTGTTCCTAGGTAATTAGTACTTAGTAATACAAAACAGTCAACCGTTTCCTTATGAAACGAGTAAATAGGAAACTTACTTTAATCAAGACCGAGTCTGGGAAAATCTTCCTTTAAGATTTAACAGAACCGTAGAAGGATATTGTCAAACACATACACGGTATTTTACCGTCTACCCCAAATAATTACCGTCTACTCAAATCAAACGTCCTAAAAAGGGAAAAAGGATAAACTAGTAAACTTATGACCTCGAGGCTATTCTAAGTATGTAATAACGACATATAAATAGATATAAAATAGAATATTTACTTACTACTTTCACTTTTGACCATTACAAACACGACGGTTTATATTCGTTCGGGACATAAAAAAAAAACGTACCTCCTTTACCTGTGTCGTAAAGGAATCTAAATTCGTAGGTCTGTGTGTGTGTTTTTAGTTTTAACAACTTTTATAAATGTTATTCATACACTTTACTATAAAACGAACATTTGTCGAGATCAGTGAATTGTCTCATTATATTTCTATTATCAGTATATATAATTACAAATTNACTACTTTCACTTTTGACCATTACAAACACGACGGTTTATATTCGTTCGGGACATAAAAAAAAAACGTACCTCCTTTACCTGTGTCGTAAAGGAATCTAAATTCGTAGGTCTGTGTGCGTTTTTTTAGTTTTAACAACTTTTATAAATGTTATTCATACACTTTACTATAAAACGAATATTTGTCGAGATCAGTGAATTGTCTCATTATATTTCTATTATCAGTATATATAATTACAAATTGTCTGTAAATTCAAAACCTTTTGTTACAAAGGAGTACTTATTAAAGATGTAAAACGATGGAAGGAAATCAGTAGGTTTACCCCTTTTACATACCCAAAAATTATACATTGTGACTTTTGATTTGACGTACTGACTTTGTCGTCTTATAGAACACCCACATTATTAGTTACCAACTCAAAGGAGAACATAGTGACAGACTGTCACATCATCTACGAATCCGTCTGTGTACCTAAGAAAATTGGTATTCACGCACTGACCGTCGTTAGACATCAAACATTATACTCCGGACGTCATATGGGGGAGTTTACGAAGGAATCAAAGTATCTAGACTGTGTCCACGACCTCTTTTATACCTATATTTTTACAAAATATTAGATATTTCTTGATATCTGGATATACTTTCGACAATGAGTCGAATTCTGGTCATCTATTTTCTTGAGATGTTTAATAATTATTTTTACGAAATACGACTCACAGGTTTACAATCTGAACCACCCTCAATTACCACTTTTAAAATAAAGTTACTAAATTTTGTACCAAGTTGAACGGAAACCTCTTCTAAATGTATGTAAATCTTATCATACAATGTATGAACTTTTATTAACTCTTGTATACTTTTTACTTTATCATAAAAATTATTTTATTCAGGATTTGATTTATGTAAAGACATTATACGTTCGTATAGTTAGTGGTTTTAAACACGAATAGTCTTTCCTATTTTGTCTGGAAAACAAAAGGAATACGTTGGACTTTATTTTTAGTTTTTGTCCTACGATAAAACTACAATTTTTTTGCGAAATAAACGAATGTTGAAAATAGAATTGCAGTTGGTCTGTTAACATAGTTAACAGAAGAATTAGGTAATGTGTAAAAACTAACACACATGGACTATTATACAAATGAAATTATTTTACCTTTATTCATCCGAGTTTAAACTATAGTTGGAACTTCTCATTTTCATTGTATATTTATACTCAATTTCACAATTTTATTTAAATTCATTTAGAGATAATAATAATAAGTTCTGGGTATTTATCGATAAGTAAAGAGTACTACCGTCTGTCTTTAAGTGAATTGTTAAATTTGGTGTGAAATTTTATCTATGTTCCACGAAAATGTAACAAATAAAACCGGTAGGATTACTACCCGAGTCTTAGTTATAAAGACAGTTTACGAACGAAATATGTTTATATTGTAAAAGATCATAGACGTCTTTTTATTCTGTCAATTACGGACATTTTCTATATCAAGAAGGTAATCCCTTCAAAAACAAAGACAAAGTACTTAGTGATAACTTAGTATTGTATTAAGACGTGGATTGTCTGGACATTTCATACACAAGACTGAGAACGATGGTAAGTTATATAAGGGTTTTATGATTAGGTACACACATTTCCTACAACGTATAGAAGTGTAGTTCGTGTTTTCCAGTCCTAGGTCGGTAATCGAAAGGGGTCTAAATTCTACCACTACTTTACATATAGAGTAAAACTGACGGCTTTCTATTACCCTAAGGGACTTTAGAGTAATGGACGTTTACATTACTACCAGAAGAATTTCACCTTATCGTCCTTTTCTTCATGTTATAACGAAGTTTTGACCATCGTATTTATCTGTAGATATTTGTAATGACAGTTATGAAGTATTTCTCTTATTCAAAGAGAACTTAAATCCTTGAAAGAATTCCTAATGTGTTTACGAACTTAATAAAAGGAGAGGAATGACGTCCAAATTGTATATGTATACATTAAAAAAGGACGTACTGGAGGATAGGAGGAGAAATAATTGTTCTATTGAGAGCAAATGTTAAAAGGGAGAAGAGGATAAAGTGTCAGAACCCTATGACCTAGGACAAGGAGTCATTGACTCAATTTTAAGTTAGGTATTTTTGTGTACATGTACCTATCTATGTACGTCAAGGAGAGTCCGGTCATAGTAACTCCGGGTCTTAAAAACAACCTCACTACTATTACTGTTTACATATGAATGATACACGGTCCGAGAAAAGATTCACAAAAAGTAAGTAAGTCACAAAATTAGAAGTACTATTGGGAAACTCTATTACCTTTTTACCGTATAATGAAGGTAACCTTTAACTTTCGACTTTCTGACATTCGGACTACGAAAGACCCTGAGTCTACCTCTCATAGAATGACTCTTAACATGGATGTGTCTCCTTTGACTGGACTTGTTACTACAAAACTACTATAACGTACCAGACGACCCAGGTTTATACTGTCTTTGGTCGTTAATTTTCCGTTATAAAAACCATAATGTGTCTTATTAAAATTCATAGTTGACGATAATTTGAGTTATTAATAATAATCGTAATGAACTGTTTAAAAACTTTTAATTCGTGATATAAAACGTCACTATAAACGTTATATTACTTGTCTTACTTAATCTAATTGTCTTACTTATAATTGTGTATATGTACCTTAGATCTTTCTATCATAACAACTTGAATAAATGTCTCTTATTTACCTCTACTTCTACATTTCTTACGTGACCACCTGTGACACCCTGTCTCTTCCATCCTACTTAACTCTTTCATCGTAACCGTATATATGTGAGAGTACACATTTTGTCTACTGATCGTCTTTCGACGAGATATTGTGTCCCTCGGGTCGGACCACGAGACACCTCTGGATCTCCCCATCCTACCGATCTTTCCCTCCGTGTCCTCCCATTCTTACATAAATATATATATATATATCCCTGAAGGGTCCATCAAGTCTGCCATTTCGTAGACCGATGTTACACCGTCTGGGTCCAAGTTAGGGACCCAACCCTTCTAGGGGACCTCTTCCTTTACCTTTGGGTGAGGTCATAAGAACGGACCTTTTAGGGTATCTACCTCCTCGGACCATTCGATGTCAGGTACCCCAGCGATTCTCAACCTGTGCTGACTCGTTGAAGTGAATCGTGTGTGTGTGTGTGTGTGTGTATATATATATATATATATATATATATATATTAATACTGACAAAGTGTAATTACGTACCGTCTTTGGTGTTGTAACATTTCATTAATAGGAGGTTATATTTTTATTTTAATTATTACTTCGACCCTTTCTTTTGGTTCTACTTCGATGTCGATCGTCTTAAGGGACGGACTCGTCCCAAAATACCGTCTGTGTAACAGAGGAACTCCGGAAGTTTAGTTTAGTCTAAGTGTAATTTGTTTGTACATAAACCGTGGATACCACTGAGCCAACATTTCTCAGGAGGATGGTGACGTCCTCTGTGTCCTCTACACCCAAGCTAGGGACCCAGTCTTTCTACGGGACCTCTTCCTTTACCGTTGGGTGAGGTCGTAGGAACGGACCTTTTAGGGTACCTGTCTCCTTGGACCACCCGACGTTAGGTACCCCAGTGTTTCTCAGTTTGTGTTGAATCCCTGATTCGTACGATCATGATCCCTTGAATCATGTCTTTTGTCTACCACGTCTCAGTTTTTAGATGCTCCTGGTACTACGACACGTACTCAGTTAGTCTGGTTTAACTTTCTCATCAATTCTCTAGTTCTCCCTGCTTCAAAAGTCCCATGAAAAATTCAAAGACATTGGTTTACACTGACTTTGAACTTTTAAGTTTATATTTTACCTGACGTCGTTGATGTTCTTCGTCTTGTATATATATGTGCGTATATTTGTATACAAAATATATATATAAATGTATACACTTACATATATAACGAAAGGAAGGGTTTTACAAAAGTTTGTTGTAGGAGAAAAAAATTTCTAGAATCTTATCTATAAAAATACATTCTATAAGGTCAAGAATTGACAAGTAATTTGAATGACTCCATAACTCATACTGCTACGTTTTGTTTAGTTTTATACGATTTTAACGGGTTGTACGTCCGACGGGGTCAATACTGGAGACATTATTTTCCTGTATTTGTGGTAATTGTGACATGTAATCTTTTAAAGTTAAATTTTATACGGAGAATTTGAAATAGACAAAAAAACAATTGTATTAGGTAATTTATTAATATATGTCAAATGTCTACTCTTTTATCTTCAGGGTTCTTCAATCTAACAAACCATTGCGTCACTTTCTGTCGTCTCAAATTTGAGTACAAGTTTATAAGATTGGGTTTCACTGAATCTTTATCTAAGTTCTCAAATTTCATTAGAGACTATACAGAAATGATATATAAACAATTAAATAGGCTAATGACTAATAAATGACCCGTTGTTAATATGTAGTCCATGAGATCTGCGACTCTTTGAAAGTTCAATTTTTATCGTTATTTTACTCATCATCATCATTATATTACTCTTTCTCTTTACAAGAAAACCTTAGAGAAAAATTAGTTACTCTTCAGGATACGTCAGTGTGAATCCTAGTCCGTATTTTTAGTTCTGTCTACTATCTCTTAGGACCTACAACTTTAATCCCTAAACTTATCCATCCTTTTACCGAGTATGGGAAGTTTAATAGTATGTCAAGAATTTACAAACTTAGTAAACCTAAAGACTAATACCTTAATTCTCAGAGAATTAGACGTCAAAACTCAAATATACTTGGTGAAATTAAAATGCGTTTATAAACATTCACAGACACACGTACACTCACGAAAGGACCTCCATCCTGGGCGCTAAAGGACAAAAAGGGATAGTGAGTAAGGAGGGAGAGGAGAGAGAGGACTCACGAGAGAGGGAAAGATAGAAGAAGGGTAGTAGGAAATAAACAATAGGTCAAAGATTCGGTGTAAGGACTAAATATGTTATAATCTTGATGTACTAACAATTAAAGGAAGAACAAGATTTTTGAAAACTCATATATTTAGATCTTATAAATTATATAATAATTTTTACGAAAGGGAGAATGTATTACATAAACATAAATTTGTTTTATATTAACTTCTCAGGTCATGAATTAAATTCATTAGTAAAATCTATACCATTTATTTTCCATTCGTTCACCCTTATAAGACAGATATAGTGTCTGATGGTTTGACGTTATATACACAGACAGTTACGGATACGTAAGTAACCGGTCGTAGAAGTCAAACCGAATACTTTAAAGACACCAAGAAGAAAGTCAATACACATTAGTATTTCGGGAGACTTATAGGTGACACCTAAAGAAATAAGTTGAAAAGAGTGAAAGGAAGACCTTTGTTCTGTAAGAACCATTATTTGAAGTTTTTAGTCATTTTACCCCTATACTTACGATATTTTATTTATGTATATATACTAATATTCTTTTTTTACCTCCGAAACGGATGTATTTCTAATATGTCACTGTTTTTACCGTTTAGTTGTTAAATGTTTTCTCTTTTCTGTTTTAAAATCATACAATAAGTAGGAAAGAAATAGACTTATAATTTATTATAAGGTTACGTTAAAAATGGTATTTTTATTTACAAAATTTCCTATTTTACTATATGTACTCAAGATAAAGGAACGTACTAATAAATGTAAAATAAACCACGGTCAAGATTTTAATCTTTCATAGGAACGGAGATTTACCTACTTTAATTATCTGTAGGACACAATGTAACGACGACAATGGAAGGTTAACTTAATACAATCACATCCCTTCTCAAAATATCTAAATGACCCATAATAATATTTACGGTAAACTGACACTACAACCCGTAATTGTACAGTCAATAAACGAAAGTCCAATTATTTTACAAAAGTGTCCTTGTTCTTGTCACTATACTTTACGTTACGTATTTGAGTGAAACTACACGTGTCGTACATTAATGTCGTTGATGAGACACTCGTTAGACAAACTGAATAAAGAGAACTGTTTCAAGACGAAAGAGAAACGTCGTAGTAATGTCACTCGTCTTATCTGATTGGTGTATCAAATGAGATTTAGTCTGCTAAAGTGTTAGAAATTCCTTATGTCTCAACCAAGGGAGTAAAGACGAAAGGGTCACTCTATTTTAGTGAACAGACTACCCTGTCGATGATGTCTTCTATCGTTGACGGAACCCATGGAAGACTCCGACTATTTTATCTCACCGTAGTCTATCACTCACTTGTAGTAATGTATTTTAACCTTAGGATGTGAGTTCTCTGGAGAGTGAACTAGTCCATGTATAAATACGATGAAACGTTATGAATGAAAGTTCTATTCTGTCTTTCGAAATCGACAGGTCTATTAATGTCTAATGATCTAATGAACACAAAAACTATTCACGAACTCATGTTCACATTTGTGACTATGCATTTGTATCCTTTCGGTTTTTTGAGGATTAAGACCCCTTCGTTATAGACAGTGAATATTCATTTCAGTTCTAGAGGAGTCAGCGTTAATGAATTAATTTTACGGTGACCGACACTTCTCGAATTAGGTATCAGTCTCCACTTGTCTCCTTATATGTGTCTCCTCCTACTTGACCTCTCCCTTTTGTTTGGTTGGAGATATCTTTTTCATTACTTCTCATTGTTGATTATAAATGATGTAAATTAGTAAAATACCTCTGACATTATTAGAGTGAGGTCAAAAACTATAAACTGACGACTGTTGAAAATTTAGAGTGAGGAGGAAGGGAGACGGGAACGACGACACGTAGACCCGTTGTGCTATTCTTTAGGACTACGAAGGAGAAAGGTAGTCCTACCCTCTTAGTTCGTTGTGTTCGGAGACGATGAGTGTATTAGGAGTGGTACTTGGGTGATGGATTAATAGGATCTTTAGAATTTCGGTCATGAGAGAGAACCCGTTGAAAACTAGAGGAACTCCCTGGACGGAATAAGAGGGACCTAATACATTTTTGACCTTGAAAAGTAGGTGACAACCACACACCCGTCGTAGTAGTCCGAACTGTAGATTTGACGTAAAACCCTTCAAGGTGAGATGAAGACCCCACCGATGTTGCCTCTGTTTTTGAACCTTCTTTGTACTTGTAGTGGTTTTCATCCATCTATAAAATTGAAGTTTAATGTCTACTACAAATTTACTATTGCAGTGTCTGATAATCGGGGACGTCAGGTACATCGGGAAAAGTAAAGGAAAAACTTAAATACATTATAAGAACGGTTCATCTATAGGATTATTTATAATTATTTTACGGTGTTATTATCAGTAAGTAGTAAATTGTTTCACTGTGTAAAGGAATACAGAGATTCGGAAATTGGATTCGCTCCGAAGATTGGATTGATTACGTATAGAGTGAATATATAATTATCGGATTCCGACGACACTGTTTAGTGGTGTTTGAACCACTATCTTTTGATACCTTTACTTAAGACAAAGATGGACCTTCCGTCTTTAGACTTCAGTTTTATGGTCGTCTCATCAGTTTGACGGGGGACCTCCGAGATCACCTCTTACACAAGGAACGGGGAAGGCCAAAAACGTCAACAGTTGTAAGGAAGCGAATACCGACGTAGGGAAATGAGATAGGACGTAGTGGAACAGAAGACACACACAGATATAGGACAGGGTACACAAACAGAATAAGGGGTGACAGATGAACATTAGTGTGTACATTAATAAAAGTGACGGATGTTCTTATTAAGTTCTATTCGATGAGGAGAGTTTTAAGAATTAAATTAGTACACAAAACGGTATATTCCATTATAAATAATGGTGTACTACATTATGCGTTTACAACACCCTTAACTATCCTTAACTAACAAATCCCACCATACTAAGTCCTGTGTAAAATCAATTATCTGAGTTTTGCAATTCTTTCGAAAAGGACCGGAGTCAAGATTATGACTCTGTCCTCGTAACCTCGAAGACTGGAACAGTCCATAAACTTTTCTTAAGTCAATTACACTTTTATCATTACCTTATAGTTAGTTGTGTCTAGTTAGAAACGTTGAAGTTGTGAATGGAGTAGATAGATAAAAGAAAATGTGTGGGAAACTGATAACATTATTTGATGGGAGGTAAGAGATATATTAGAGACTTAAAGACGAGAGACTTAATAAAAAGTTGACAAGTAAATCTAGTGTCCCGGGAGGAAAAGTATTAAAGTACAAGTAAAGGGTAAATGGAAGTATTAGACAATTTTATCGATAACAAGTTGGTTTAGATTGATCTGAAATTAAATCTTTTATTTGACATAATGTGTGAAAGGGGATCGTGGTTGTATTAATGAAAATGTACGACATGACAGAACATAATTTATAAATTAGTTTGTTATTCAACTTTCACAGTTTAAAAGGAAAATTGTAATTTAAAGGTAAACCCCCGGGACGTAGGTTTCCTGAACGATAAAAACTTAAAATAAATATTGACAAGTTATAGACTAACTAAGGAGGAGTAAGACCGACAAATCCGACGAAGGAACCTCGTAGAAATACAACTCAGAAACTGAATAGTTGAAATTTACGATACAGATACAGAGATTGTAGAGGGTCACAAGGAAACATCCTGTGACAAACCTCAGAAGGAAGATTCCTCTACGTTTAAGAAGACTTAATGTTTCAATGTAGAAATTGTAGTAGAAGTACGGTAGTAGAAGTACGGAAGACGGTCTCTCCCGTTACCGTTGGGTGAGGTCATAAGAACGGACCTTTTTGGGTACCCGTCTCCTCGGACCATCCGACGTCAGGTACCCCAGCGATTCTCAGCCGGTGCTGACCCGCTGAAATGAAAGTGAAAAGTGAAAGTACGTAACCTCTTCCTTTACCGTTGGGTGAGGTCACAAGAACGGACCTCTTAGGGTCCCTGTCTCCTCGGATCACCCGACGGTAGATACCCCAGTGTGTCTCAGCCTGTGCTGACTTCACTGAATCGTCGTCGTCGTACGGAAGACATATAAGAACCTTTGTAAATCTACTTACTCTGTCTTACCTACGTAAGAGATCACTTTAGTTTGTCAGTTTATATGAGATGAGTAGAGAAAGTCAAATATAAGGTTGACGAACAGTACATTGTCTTATCTAGTTGTAAAAATTTGTTTTTGTATGTTTTTTGTATAAAGATGGACAACCTGTTTAGACCGACCAATACAACTCTCCGATACATTGTTCTGGAGTCGGTGTGACTACTGTTAGAAATAAACTGAGTGTGATACATTACACGACACAATTCACGATTGACACCCCACTCGAAGAACCCCATGTTCCTTATCGTACTTTGTAGGAGAAGCGGTAGTGACCGGACCTACGTCTACTAGACCCCGGTTGAAGGAGACTATGACGACTACTGAACCCGTCCAGTAAGGGTCAGAGAACAGGTGTCGAAGGTTCCCATCTTCGTTGTTAACAGTACCGATAGGGTATAACAAATGTATCCTACATATTAAGCTGTAATAAATTAAGTAATAAAGAATGGTTAGTGATACGAGATACGACCCTATTGGACTTCCTGATGTGAGTTTCTTGAGTCCAGTGTCACCTTTTCTATCAGTTGGTCGATAATTATTGTCTACTTAATACCATAATAACACTAAAATGAGAATGATGTCTCTTCCTTCACCATCTACGACACTTTTCTGTATACTCTCTGACTGTTGCGTAAGTCCTACTTGTTTGGGAACCTCTCTCAAACAGTGTACTCGACTTTAAACTTTCTTGGTTTCAATGGTCGGTCCACTTCTTTCGTCTTCTATCGTAACATCCGTTTCTCTGATTTTGTACGATTTGGCACTTCCTTTCTTATACTATGTATATCCTTTCATCACGTAATGAAAGTTAAAAGGTGGTTTATAAGATACTTACGAACACAGGGGAGTTTCAAGTATACAACTTTAAGATCAGGGACCACTACCATGACTATCCACTCAAGAGATTCTCCACTAGTCCAGTATCCCCACCTCGAGAGTACTTACGCTAATCACTGTAATATTTTCTTTAGTGTGTCTCGAGGGATCGAGGAAGGTGGTACCCTATTATATCGATCTTCGAAGACTGAGGTTTCGTTTTGGTATAGACTGATACGACCTAAGGATTAGAGTTTGAAGGTCAGGAGTCTTGTTACTGTTCATGTAAAGACGACAAACATTTGGTAGGTTAGATACCATATGACAATGACTTTAATACTTACTTGATTTTTTACTTGATTCCTTTAGTGACTACGAAATCTAAGATTAACTCGTTATTTAATATTCCTTTTGTTAGAGATGGTAGTATCTTGCGTGTTTAGTCATACACCCTCTATACTTATGTTGAATATTACTAGTGTCATCCCCTAGACATTCTCCTGTCCTCGGACCCTTCTCTACTTCGATATCTCCACCGTCCCAACGTCCAAATTTTCGGATTAAACGGAAAGACTCCTAGACGTAAGATAAGTCACCCGTTAGTACTTGTTGTTATTTACTCGTGCACATATGGACAACTCCTAAGTACAACTACATGCCGTTTTGGTTATGTTATAACATTTCATTAATTGGAGGTTAATTTTATTTATTGAAATATAAATTTTTTATTTACTTACTTAAATTCATCTTCTTGTTGGATTATCTCAACAGAAAAATCTACTAGTAAGAGATCGGTACTTTCTTGCCCAACTTTCCTCTATGATGACTTCCTGATTTTTACGCAGCTCCCTGTTGGGGTTCTTAACTTTTTCTTTTAATACATACAACTCCATAACTCTTATTTTAATAAAATTCCTTATTTTAGATTTCCTCAACTAAAACACAATAGATCTTCCACATTCTCAAACTGTACCCATCGTTAAAGTAAATAGACTATTAAATAAGTTATATACGAATAACTCAATAATGATTATTAGATTATAATACGTCGTTTACATAGTTATTTGTTTTATCCGGTTTAAAGGTCGAAATTACCTCAAATCTAGTCAAAATCACCTTTCGTCTATATATATTCTATTCATTCGGTTACTATATTAGTTTCCAATGTTCTTAATGTCTTAGATCTCGTCTCTTTCCCCTTGGTGATTACCCTCCCCTTCGATCTTAAAATCGACACACCAGTCCCGTTCGGAATGACTCTTCCTCTGTAAACTCGTTTCGGAACTTCGTCTATTCCTTCTCTCGGTATTCGTATAGGGTTTCCTTATACGAATACGAAAGAAGTCCTTCTTTGATACGTTTCTGGACCTCTGTGTCGTGTACAGACCGTACAAGTTTATCGTTGATATCCTGACACGTCTCTCCTGATTCCCTGTTTCCTCGTCTTATTCTACTCCACTCCTCCTCACCGTCCACCTTCGGTCTCCTCCTTCCTGGACGTTCCGGTACTTTCTACAAACCTGACAAAAGACTATCTCTCCCAAACACTGTCTTACTGGACTTATATGAATTTAAAATTTTGTTTATACTACACGAGACAATATTCTTTTGGTTCCTTCCGTTTGTGTGTTTCTTATTCGGCAATCATATGATAACGTGATAAAGTACGTCCGTTCTATGATAAAGGTCTATTCTCGAGTACCTCTGAACCTATACCATTATCGTCACTTCTACCTCTCTTAATTGACATAAGACCCTTTATGATTACCTCCTGGTCTCTGTACAATTCTCTGTTAGTGTTATTAAGTTTTTCGTTTAGTGTATATAATACTATTCTCTGGTTCTTGCTTCAATAAAATTTTGAAGTGTCTCTCGGTTATCGTAAAAGTCAACGTATCCTATAGGGTGTCGACGAAACATATGACACTACAATATTGTCTAAAATGACTATTACCTGAAACTAAAGGTCTTCTGTCTCGTCTTCTTAAAATCTCAAACTCCATCTCCCCCTTTATCCTTATCTACATGGATTGATATGCCTTCAATATTACATATTCTATCCACTAAACCCTTAGATCCTAGATTAAACCACTAACTACGTTTGTCCGGTAGTTTCCGTACTTAATACATTGAGGTCTACTTACATTCCGTCAAAATTACGACCACTCTTAACCATAATCCCAAACCCCCACCACGAGAGACGAGACGATTCAGTGAAGTCAAGACAGGCTGAGAAACACTGGGGTACCTACCATCGGGTGGTCCGAGGAGGTAGGGACCCTAAGAGGGTCGTCTTTATGACCTCACCCAACGGTAAAGTAGAAGGTCTCCTAGAAGAACTGGGTCCCTAACTTGGGACCAGAAAATACAGAGGACATAACCGTCCGCCCAAGAAATGGTGATCGCGGTGGACCCTTCATCCCCCACTATAATTGTCAGATCATTAGAGAAATTAGTGGTATTTATCTTCAAGTCAGTGACCTCTTCTTATCAGAATGGGATTCGTACATCCTCAGAGGAGAACTAGAGATGTCTAATGGTCATCCTTTCGTCAGGAGTTGGATTACGCACGTCGAGTGTGACCCGAAACAATTACCTCAGTTCCTCTAGACTCTTCAATCTAGATAAAGATCTTACAAGTCTCAAGAAAGAAGAACAACAAAAAAAAAAAAAAAAAAGGGGAAACCTACCTCACCTATGTCCCGACAGTATTTTAAAACATCACGAACATTATGAGATGTAAAATCTACATCTTTTTACAAACATAGAACGCTTTTAATATGTGGATTTGTTTCTTAAGTCCTAAACAAAGTTTTAGTTGAGAGAGATGTATTATGAAGTGACAGAGTACTTATGACGTTTTTCTCAGGATTAAATTGAAGACCTTAATATAAATAAAGAATAAACTTATGTTACCCCATACCTATAAATACAGAGTCGATAATACTTTTGATAGTTATACCATTTGTAGACATGAAACAACACATATTTGTCATACAGGAAGACACCAGTACACTACGTTTCGTACCGACATCTCTACTAAATGTATTCTATATGATGTATTTGAATATCCAACCGTAATTTCCAAACGGATTATTTATTTAACTTTTACGGTTATTACTAAAGGTCACCTACATTCTTATATTTCCTGATTTGTGTAAATCGTCCGGTCTAAAGGGAACCCACAATAATTGGGTGTCTAGTCGTCGACTTCTATCTATGTCCGGTCCGTGTTCCGTCGTTTAGTGACAACAGTATTCGTAACTTTACTTGAGGTCTCCTTTTCGTTCCGTCATTTAACACTGTAATGGGAGGCCCATAAGTCATAAATACGTTGATGTACAAGGTATTGATGCGTGGAGGTATTTTCCTGGTCGGAATACGAACATTCCAACGTTTACCACTTAATTATGAATCTTCGTGATACTTTATAAAAAGGTTAGTCACGAAAGAGTTAGAAGTGTTCATTTTAAAATTAGATTCGAATACATTCTTCTCTATAAACAACCTTAAATAACCTTGTTTAGTATTCTTGTCTAAAAAATTTTATTTTTACAGGTCTAAGATATTTCTGAATACTTTTATGGTGAATTTTACTACTAAAAGGAGTGAGGTGTGTAGTGACTTGTTAATATGGTTGTAGTTGTAATAGGGGGTTTCAAGTAATAGTGAAATCATCCGGTACTGTCGAAATGACCTTCATATAATTGGTGTAGTAAGTTAATTATATTTTTGGGTACCGTTCTACAAACTATTTTCTGATACTATGTGAAGGGTAATACATATAAAGAAAAGGGATGTTAGTGACTTCCTCCTCCCTAATTAGAATCTTTGAAAGTTTAATAAAAATCGAAAACTTAAACTTAAAAGTCAAAAATGATAGTTCATTGTTTAACCTGTTCTATACACCATTATATTCCATCAAGGAAGACTTGTGTACTCAATTGTGTATACAACGTAATACGACAATTGTGTATTAATTTCTAGTAAACTTTAAATTCACGGATGAATATCGGTACTTCTAATAGAGACCTGTGGGTACAAAGTGTGTGGACCTCTGTCACTTCTACCGTAGAAGTGAACTCCAAATCTATAATAGTAAAGGTGGATCAGAATACTGGGATCTATTATCATTACTGAAAGGTTAGACATTTTGGGAAACGTCTGTACTTACGAATGTCTTCATATTCTTTTTCACTTTATGTTTCTATATGAGTTTTACCATCACTCGATCTCTTGTATAAAACTTGAGGAATAAACATAAAGGATAAAGAATTCTACCCCGAAGGGGTCACCGAATCACCATTTTTAAAACGGACGGTTCCGTCTTTGACGTCCTCTACTTCTAAACTAGGAACCTAATCCTTCTACGCGACCTCCTCCTTTATCGTTGGGTGACGTCATAAGAACGAACCTCTTAGGGTACCTGTCTCCTCGGACCGACCGATGTCAGGGTTTTTCAACCCGTGCTGGCTTCGCTGACTCGCACGTACGTGTAAAGAATTCTATCGGTGCATAACGGAGTAAACTCCTCCTTTTCACCATTGAGTTATCTCGTCTCACACCAAGTTCCTGGCTAATAAAGTCTTAGTGGTCCTTATATACAATTAAATCCTGTTGGCATATCACGTAGAAGGTTTGACTCTTGGAAGACACTCTTTTTGTCCTCCAAAGCTATTAATACAGTTTCTCGTCCGATTTCGGTCCTTATTGAAGACTGTGGAGTCAATTTTTACCTCTAACAACCAAGGGTTAAACTTAGATAACTTACTTCTTTTACGAAACAAATTTATACATCTTTCTTAAACTACAAAAGGTTCCCCGGACAAAGATGATGACACCCGTTCTTAGGGAATCTTCTTTACCTCATCGGTAGTATCAGTTGTTTTCAGGTTTTGCGTCACGACGACGATTCAGCGAAGTCAGCGCAGGCTGAGAGACGCTGGGGTATCTGCCGCCGGGTGGTCCGAGGTGGTAGGGACCCTAAGAGGTCCGTTCTTGTGACCTCACCCAACGGTAACGGAAGAGGTTACGTACTTTCACTTTTCACTTTCACTTTAGCGAGTCAGCACAGACTGAGAATCGCTGGGGTACCTGACGTCGGGTGGTCCGAGGAGGTAGGTACCCTAAAAGGTCCGTTCTCACCCTACGACGATCCTCAGTCGCACTCCTTAGGATGGACACTGTTCCAGTACGCCGTCTCTAGACTACACGTTCCAGCTCAGTCTAGAGTCCAAAAGGGGGACCATAAAGGACTCGTACATGGGAGTTTTTATTCTTAGACGGACGAAAAGGTGAGAAGACTGTAAGAGACCTTTTTCAGTTAAGTCCCGAAATCAGAAGACGTAAACTTTCTCACAAAGTTAGGTTTTTGGGGAGACTACCGAAAGATCGGACGGACGTGATGAACACTAATAAACTCCGGAGGACTGGTGTCCTCCGTGTTCTTCGAATTTTGTAGGATCCTTACATCCCCGAAGGCTTCTCAGTTTTAGTAATCTTATCCTGACTAATTTCCAAAGTAAACAACTCGGTTATGAACGACGGTTTAAAAGTATAAAAATAAAAATCTATATCAACCATATATCTTTTTGTTCATCATCTGGACTATAATCGTTGTAATCGAAACTCAATTCATGGAAGAAACAATATTGGGTGACGCGGAAACAAGATATCTCTACATTGAAATCACGAAATTCCTCCGCGTCTCATTTCTTTTTGTGAAGTCCCCTTTGCTTTAATTGTAAGTAATTCCTTCTCTCGGTTTTTTCACAACTGTTCGGAGAACCGGTCTTCTATTACATTTAGTGGACTCTGGAAAACATATGTTTTTCTATATGTCTTTCTCAGACCCGACGATTGCGATGTATTAAAACATAATGGGTAACTAGAGATACATATTAGTTTTCATATTTTCCGGAACTTCTTGTTATCTTCCCCTCGGTCAGCGACTTGACCAAAGGGGGCACAGAGGAGAAATGAGATTAAAGTCCGACTTAAGGGTAGACCCCGCACCTCCGAGTGGTGATGAATGAACAGAGCCGAAAATTCTAGGTATTCTCTCTCTCGGGTTCCGCCCCGTGAGAGGTTATAAGTTTGCCCGCGGCCGCCGGATTGCATCTACCGCGTTCGAAGAACAGACCTTTAAATAACCAAAAGGTGCATTGGGTTCAATTAGTCGGTGAAGAGAGGTGAATTAAAAGGATGATGTGATAAAGAAGGATTAGATTAGAATATAATTATTTATTTATTCAGAAAGGAACGGTTACGGCAGGGGAGAAGCTTAAGGGACCTAGGTGGACCCGACCTGGGGCCGTCCTACGGTAACGGAAGAGGTGACTTTACGTCATGAACCTACGTTAGAGTTTTTACTGTCTTACTAGAGACAAGCGAAGGTTTCGTTTCGGTAAGTTATAGCCNTGTTCGGAGAACCGGTCTTCTATTACATTTAGTGGACTCTGGAAAACATATGTTTTTCTATATGTCTTTCTCAGACCCGACGATTGCGATGTATTAAAACATAATGGGTAACTAGAGATACATATTAGTTTTCATATTTTCCGGAACTTC
This sequence comes from Capra ibex, assembly GCA_006410555.1. Taxonomy (NCBI): domain Eukaryota; kingdom Metazoa; phylum Chordata; class Mammalia; order Artiodactyla; family Bovidae; genus Capra; species Capra ibex. The sequence continues at coordinate 30,057,532 of SJYO01020080.1, forward strand.
TTGTTATCTTCCCCTCGGTCAGCGACTTGACCAAAGGGGGCACAGAGGAGAAATGAGATTAAAGTCCGACTTAAGGGTAGACCCCGCACCTCCGAGTGGTGATGAATGAACAGAGGCGAAAATTCTAGGTATTCTCTCTCTCGGGTTCCGCCCCGTGAGAGGTTATAAGTTTGCCCGTGGCCGCCGGATTGCATCTACCACGTTCGAGGAACAGACCTTTAAATAACCAAAAGGTGCATTGGGTTCAATTAGTCGGTGAAGAGAGGTGAATTAAAAGGATGATGTGATAAAGAAGGATTAGATTAGAATATAATTATTTATTTATTCAGAAAGGAACGGTTACGGCAGGGGAGAAGCTTAAGGGACCTAGGTGGACCCGACCTGGGGCCGTCCTACGGTAACGGAAGAGGTGACTTTACGTCATGAACCTACGTTAGAGTTTTTACTGTCTTACTAGAGACAAGCGAAGGTTTCGTTTCGGTAAGTTATAGCCTCATTAGGTTTAGATACGGGGTTGGTGATTGCGACTTCTTTTACTTCAACTTGACAAGATACTTCTGGATGTTCTGAAGATCTTGATTATGGGTTTTTTCTACAGGAAAAGTAATATCCCCTGACCTTACGTTTTCATCCTTCAGTTATTTGTAGACCTCATTGTCCGTTTAAACCGGAACCTCATGTCTTCCTTCGTCCCGTTACCGATTATCTCAAAACAGTTCTCTTGCGTGACCAGATTGTTGGTGGGAGAAGTTTGTCAAGTTCTCTTATGATATGTGTACCTGTAGTGGTCTACCAGTTATCACTTTAGTCTAACTAATATAAGAAACGTCGGTTTTTACCTCTTCAAGATACACCAGTCGTTTTTATTCTGACCCTCGACTGACACCGAGTCTAGAACTTGAGGAATAACGGTTTAAGTCTGCATTTAACTTCTTTCATCCCTTTAGTGATGTGGTAAGTCCATACTGGCTTTAGTTTGCGGAATACTAATACGTCACATTTACTTTTTGTCTAAGGGCCCTAATCTAACTATCTCACGGACTTCTAGATGTCCACCTCCAAACACCGTACCATTTCCTCTGTCCCTAGTTCCGGTAGAGTTTCTTCTTCTTTACGTTTTTTCGTTTTACCGACAGACTCCTCCGGAATGTTTATCCACACTTTTCTTCTCTTCACTTTTTGTTTCCTCTTTTTGTTTCTATATGGGTAAACTTACGTCTCAAGGTTTCTGATCGTTCCTCTCTGTTCTTTCGGAAGGAGTCACTGGTCACGTTTCTTTATCTCCTTATGTTACCTTACCCTTTCTGATCTCTAGAGAAGTTCTTTTAATCTCAATGGTTCCCTTATAAAGTACGTTTCTACCCGTGTGATTTCCTGTTTTTACCATACTTGGATTGTCTTCGTCTTCTATAACTCTTCTCCACCGTTCTTATGTGTCTTCTTGATATGTTTCTTCTAGAAGTGTTGGGTCTATTAGTACTACCATACTAGTGAGTGGATCTCAGTCTGTAGGACCTTACTTTTCAGTTCACCCGGAATCCTTCGTAGTTCTGCTTGTTTCGATCACCTCCACTATCTTAAGGTCACCTCGATAAAGTTTATGATTTTCTACTACGACACTTTCACGATGTGAGTTATACGGTCGTTTAAACCTTTTGAGTCGTCACCGGTGTCCTGACCTTTTCCACGCAAAAGTAAGGTTAGGGTTTCTTTCCGTTATGGTTTCTAACGAGTTTGATGACGTGTTAACGTGAGTAGAGTGTGCGATCATTTCGTTACGAGTTTTGAGAGGTTCGGTCCACAGTTGTCAGGAACTTGGCACTTGAAGGTCTACAAGTTCGACCAAAATCTTTTCTGTCTCCTTGGTCTCTAGTTTAACGGTTGTAGTTGACCTAGTGGTTTTTTCGTTCTCTCAAGGTCTTTTTGTAGATAAAGACGAAATAACTGATACGGTTTCGGAAACTGACACACCTAGTGTTCTTTGACACCTTTTAAGACTTTCTCTACCGTTATGGTCTAGTGGACTGGACGGAGAACTCTTTGGACATACGTCCAGTCCTTCGTTGTCAATCTTGACCTGTACCTTGTTGTCTGATCAAGGTTTGTCCTTTTCCTCATCCAGTTCCGACATATAACAGTGGGACGAATAAAGTGAATATACGTCTCATGTAGTACTCTTTACGACCCGACGTCTTTCGTGTTCGACCTTAGTTCTAACGGTCCTCTTTATAGTTATTGGAGTCTATACGTCTACTGTGGTGAGAATACCGTCTTTCACTTCTCCTTGATTTTTAGGAGAACTACTTTCCCTTTCTCCTCTTACTTTTTCAACCGAATTTTGAGTTGTAAGTTTTTGTTTCTAGTACCGTAGGTCAGGGTAGTGAAGTACCGTTTATCTACCCCTTTGTCACCTTTGTCACTATCTGAAATAATAAAACCCGAGGTTTTAGTGACGTCTACCACTGACGTCGGTACTTTAATTGTCTACGAATGAGGCACCCTCTTTTCAATACTGGTTGAATCTGTCGTATAATTTTTCGTTTCTGAAATAAAACGGTTGTTTCCAGACAGATCAGTTTCGAGACCAAAAAGGTCATCAGTACATACTTAACTCTTAACCTGACTCGGGACTTCTTAACTACGAAACTTGACACCACAACCTCTTCTGAGAACTTTCAGAACCTGACGCTCCTCTAGGTTGGTCAGGTAGGATTTCCTTTATTCAGGACTTATGAGTAACCTTCCTGACTACGACTTCGACTTTGAGGTTAGGAAACCGACGGACTACGCTTCTTGACTGAGTAACCTTTTCTGGGACTACGACCCTTTCTAACTTCCGTCCTTCTCCTCCCGTGTTGTCTCCTACTCTATCAATCTACCGTAGTGGGTAAGTCACGTGTACTCAAACTCATTTGAGACTCTCGACTACTGCCTTTCCCTCCGAACCGTACGACGTCAGGTACCCCACCTGAGGTTTCTCAGTCTGTACTGACTCGCTAACTTGACTTGACTTGATTCCCCGAAAACCTTTTCTTCTTTAATATACTTCCCCCTACAGTTCAAATATCATTCGTCGGTCTCCAATACCACTCTACGGGTCTACCACCTTTTACAGACTGTTTGAAACAATTTTACTACAGATTTTAATTTTAAATACACTAACGGTTCTCATCGATATCGTATATAAGAGGAAGTGAAGTAGGTTTATAGTCAATTTTTACACAGAGGTTTGTAACCACGGAAGTCTAATTCACTATATAAAAACTCTTAACCATGAAATTCAATTTCCTCTTTTTTCCTCATCTAAGGTCTAACTCCCTTTTACTGTGTCCTTTTTTGTCGAAATATTCTGTTTTGTGTTTTACCTTTAACTCTTACGTTTTTTTTATCCAGAAACTTTGTTAGACACAAGTTTTCTCTATATTCGGAAGAGTCATAGTAGTAGTTATGATTCCCCGTTTACTCAAAGAGTATCATAGTCATGACTTCAGGAATATAATTTTTAGGTAAGTTCGGGAGTCCTGGAAACATTCGTCAGTGAACTCAGTATAACTATTACACTACTTACGTCAGTACGGTGTTCGAAATGACACATAATCCTTTTAATGTGGCACCATGTAAGGATCAACGACTTCAAGAGAAACTGTGTGTTCTTAATCAACCCCTGAGACTGAATACAAAGGATTTACTCTGAAATTTCCGATACGGACAACCTGAATATCACGACGGTCGTTCGTAGGTTCAATGTTCAACGTGAGTGGAAACGGTCAAAATCCTACAGTCGGTTTTCATCACTGAAATCCTTCTATTTAGGTAATTATCACACTCTCATTCTTAGACCTTGTTGTCTTCCGCCATTTTCATCGATCAGTCGGGGATGTCTTTCTACTCACATACCTTTATTGAGTGACCCCCTTACACCCGTCTTAACTATCGTCTTTACTTTGCCGAAAGTCCATCTCTAACTATACTCGTGGAGATGTTCTAATTTAATTTTAATTATATCATGTAATTTTGATTAACTTGTACTTAATTTCCTGTACCATCATGTTTAATAAAAAACTGTAAATTTATTTGTCAGGGTATTAATTAATCCAAAATTTGTAAGGGTATCAAATAATCCAAAATTAGAGACACGGAGTCAAAGGAATCATTATTATATAGGTCAAAAATGATTGTATGATAAACATTAGTAGAGACGGAACGTTGGGGTACCTGACATCGGACAGTCCGAGGAGTCAGGTACCCTAAGAGGTCCGTTCTTATCACCTCACTCATGGGTAAGGGAAAAGGTCCCCTAGAAGAGCTGGGTCCCTAACTTGAAACCGGAGGGTGTGACGTCCGTCTAAGAAATGGTAGACTCGGTGGTCCATTGGGGGGCGATTATTCTATAAACATTATTAGGAACGGAACACCCAGAACAATTAATTGAGAGAGAGATATATATGTATACACACACACACACACTGAATATGTGTAAATCACAGTTCGATTTATTTATAACTAACACTTACAATACTAATAATACAACAACAAGAATAATATTTTACTATGAAAAAGAACGTGTGTCACTCTTCAGACTTCATATTTATTATCATTAATGACGGTAAACAGTTCGGGATTTAATACACGGTTCAGGATGGAGTTGTGACATTGATTATGGAGATATTTCAGATAAATTACGTGGACACTGGGGTTGTCAGTAAAATCTTTATTCCTTTACGGAAACTAGTATTTCTTTGGACCCATTTATACTTCCCCATTTTTATGGACGTGGAGTTAAGAAACTTTTATCGATATTGTGGATCCCAAGGACTACCACATCGTCGTCATAAAGGACTTTCTTTTTATATTTACAACACGAACGATCCGATTTAACGAGACACCTCTCGTTCCATAAAAGTCATTCCTTGGTTTTTACATAGAATAAGGAGTAAAGAGAAAAGAGATAAAGTAAAACAAAAACGAAGAAACAAGACAAAGAAATGTGTGTGTGTGTGTGTGTGTGTCTATGGCATATGGACGTCGTTTTCGCAGGAAAGTATCCTTTGGACAACAATTATGGTTCCGACGTAAGAGTCGATAAACTCAATCTGTTCGACATCCGTTAAGCGTGTCAAGTCACACCAATAAACCTCAAGGTTTTACGTTATTACAATACGTCATCAACCAGACGTAACAAGGTCACTTGGTTCCAAATTATAAGGTACCATTGCCATTATTATTTTGGGATGTGGTAAAATTTAGTATCAAACGGTATATGGTAACCTTTATTATTTGTCCCATACTACGACTAATAAAGATTTTGCTGAGTAACCCAGTTACAAAGCTCTGGTATCTCTTCTGACCGTGTTTTTGACAAAATTGACACTACGGTTTACAGTTACTCAATACTTGTTGCGGTGACCACTGTTTGCTATAACAGTTACGTTGAGTACTATTAATGAAGACATAGATACTCACGTATATTAAACTATGAATAGACTGGACTTATGTTTTTTGCAGAAAGTATAAGAAGTTGATACCACCCCTTTCACGGTGTACATGTGTTTAGACAACTATAGTTGATAGAAAACTTCATTAAGTCTTAAATAACTGGAGTTCGAAACAGGTTAGGAGAGAGATATTGAGGTCATAATCGTAAGGAATCTTAAAATTACTCCAACGTAATACTTTTACACCGAAATTCAAAGAATACCATGTCACACAAAGTAACTTTCCGTAATCATGTTGTCTAATTCGTCCCGTACAGAACATTTCCGTTTAGCGATTGGAAAGTACAGATGAAGATATGAGACACACGATGTCACGAGGGATCTATAATTTTTTGTGACTTAGTTTATTCCGACACGTAACGTTGTCCCTTCTAGTTACCGAAAACATTGTCCAGGGGTAACTGTCGGTTTCTTAGAGTGAGTTACGAAAGAATATGTTTCGAAAATTTATAGTTTCTTTTAATATAGGTTTCCCTTTTGTATCGTTGGTTGTTTTTGGAATTGGTTACGACCGTAGATGTTAAGAGACAATATAGTTAACACATATTTTAATCATACGACACCATAGTAGTGTTTATTATACATTTACGAATCCTTAAATAACATTATTATTTATTACGATTATAAAAAGAACTCAATGTTTCTCACGGAGTCATAGTGATGGTTTTTTCTTTTTTTTTTTTTTTTCTTCTTGTTTTGACTTTGTTTTTTCGAAGATTTTAGTTATTAACTTGCAAAAGTTCGAAAGAAATCCATCATTTTGTGTCTTTACAATATTAAAAGTTTTTCTTAAACTTGTAAAAAAATTTAGATTTACAAGGTTTAACAAGGTAGAATACACTGACATAACTTTTTTCAAATAAAATAATATGATGTAAGGAGACTCCTGTATAGTAAGATTTAAGAGATTTAGAGGGCACATTTTCACTTTTTAAGATATCCAGACATCCTAGATCCCGAAATGTTTAATTTATAAATTGAGAATGTGAAGTCTACAATTACTAATGAAAATATCTTACTTATAGTACAAAAATAATTGTCTAACTTTAATACACTAACAAAGTTTCGGATAATGTAGTATAGTGTTAAAATATGTAGATATTTAAGAAAATTATCAGTCAAGTTGGTGGTAATTCTACTTTGTATGACATAAACGATGTAATTTAGTTGGAGATTTTCTATGTCCCCCAGTAAAGGTGGGGAACTTACGACGATCGATCAGAAATAATGATAATGGGTCCGTATACTCTTTTTTCCGAGTTGGGAAATCCGAAAGTAAGGTACTCTGTTTTCCCTTGTGAACTGATACATATGTAATAGTGGCTCAATATATATAGATTCATCGACATCTCTTATTCGATCGTTTCTTGACATACGAATCTACCCTTTTCGTCCCTTCGAGATCACGTCCTGGTGTGTTCTGATGGACTTTGAGATTTGACTAGTCTCAAACTGTAACGGGACTTACTTCTTCATCTTTTGATCTAATATCGTGTTTATTTAGGATATCCTTCTAAAAACATTGAAAGCTTTTCAATGAATTAAATAGACACGGAGGGGGAGGAAAAGATTTTTCATTACTCACAGTTTACTGTACTGTTTATTTTACGAAACTAAATAAGATACTATCGTAGGTCAAACCTCTTACATAAACTTCTCTGTATGGGATTTTTTGTCAAGGTAAATTTATATCAGAGAGAGAGAAAAAGAGACAGAAAACACTATTCTGATACAATGTTTCATTAATAGTTGTACAAAAGGTGAGATGTTGTAATAGGAGAGGGGGATACAAATGACTTTTCATGGGTTGTGGGATGTCGTCAATTAGTTACGACAGGGTTCCCCCTCCAAACTACTGTCGGTCTCTTTAGACTATCTGACACAATTTCATATTGTAAACTTTCTTATGAACGTTTCGTCAAAATTTTAAAACAAATACGTAAATGTATACATAAACACATAAAACGTAGTATCTTCTCTATGGTTTTGGACATAAAGGTCTCTCTCTTTTTCGTCCTGTCAATAAACAGTTCCCTGAAAATAGATTAGTGTAACGGATCTCTTACGATATATTGAACCTCTTAGGTTCCTAAGACTTTTGAAAACATCTTGAAGGGGAAACCCTGGACTCTCGTCTCTTCAGACCTTCTTCGAAGGTCTAGAGGGTCTCTCCCTTCGTCATTTGCTAATTTTCGATGTCACCAACGGTTCCCGTTCCTCTATCTGTCGAGGTTATTCACATGGTGCCAAGAATTCACTTGACCCTCTCGTAGACTTAAGAAGAGTGGCGTGAGATACCTATCTATGTTCTAAAACGGACGAGGTAGGCTCTTTGACTCAGTCACTTGAAAGAAAACCGTACCTTCAGAATATCAGAACATCATCTTGAACCTGTAAACCATTCTCTACAGGAAACACACACACACACACAAACACACACAAGACACGAGTCGACACAGGTGGAGAAACGTCCGGGTACCCGACATCGGGTGGACCAAGGAGACAGGTACCCTAAAAGGTTCGTTCTTATTCCCTCACCCAACGGTAAAGGAGGACGTCCCCTAGATGAGTTGGCTCCCTAGTTTGGTCGCAGAGAACGTAGAGGAAGTAACCGTCCATCTAAGACTTCTGGTTACAAGAAATATGACCGAGACTTTACTCTTGTTTCTTTATTATCGTCTACAGTTGTATGTCCTAACCAGAAGGTCCTACTACTTTATTTAAACACGTAGGGTTCCTGTGACTGCAAGTCTCCGGGACCAACCTAGGAGAGTCAAGGTGAGGAGGACATTGTCCTTTGATTGACGTTTTCGGGGGTCTTAACTCTCTATTAAGTCCCTTCCCATACCCTCTTATATCGACACACAGGCCATCCATTAAGTGGACAAGAATACAGACCGTGTATCGTCCGAGAGTCATGTCTCAAGTAGAAATAACCAATCGTTATAATAATAATTCTCGTGAGTCATTGATTTAAAACCTACGTATATATTTATAAAATGTATAAAATCAACTAACATAAAACAAGTTTTACTTCGAAGTGACCCTCTATATAATGTAAATATGTGTTTATGTCTAAAATGATTAAAGGTCCATGAATTGTAATTGAATTATAAAACTTAATTATGAATCATACCTATTTTTCTTTTTGATGTCCATAACATCTTTATACGACGAAGATACCCGTTAGATGAATTTTTGTACTTTTATTTATAACGACTCAGACTTTCAGTCTTAACATGTCGTTATTACAACTTTAACAGTGGTGTTTAATCAAAATACTTTACTTAGTGAATAAGAAACTTTTTTCTCTCACGGAGAATCTCTAAAATATTATTAATTGGTCATTGATGTCTTATTTACAACTTTATTTGTCCAATATACACTCTTTTAAAAAGAATGGATTGTGTCTCTTTGTCGAGAGGATCTATGACTATATACTCCTCCTACTACTGTTTTACTTTTATACCCGTCTTTTATCTAAACCCTACGTAGTCAGTAAACGGGAAAGAATTTTATGTCTGTATTGATTTCACAGTCTCACCCTGACTGTCACTACCATATCGTAGACTGTCGAGTCTGTGTCGAACGAACGGTCAGACTACGACGACTCGGGTTCTACCGTCCTAAGGTGGTATATTTATACAGACAATAGAACTCCAATCCTCGTGACCAAAAAGGGAAGTACACTTCCTCGAACATTAATAATAGTATTTTATAACCAACGGTGAATTAGATGTTGAAGTCCCGGTTATGGGTTTGGAAGTAAAGGGGTTAACATCTCCAATACAAACGTTATAATAGAGGGGAACTCACATGAGTCAGTCTTAGACTTTCTGTTACCTATTCCCTCTGATATAAAGTCTTCGTAAAAACTCTAGACAGTATAAAGGGGAGTAAACGTACCGGCACACGATGTTTTAAGGTAGAACCTAAGATTAAAAGACCGAGTGAGTCTACTAAACGAGACCCCTACAGTCGTGAGTCCTACAACTACGGTTCACAACAAATACGGAAGGACAGGAGATCCCTGAGTATTTAGGTAGGACGTAGATGTTCGACAGTCTCCTCTTCTTTTCGTGACCAGTGATTAGAACAGTACTAGTTGAAGGAAGAGTCGTGGGACCAAATGTCGAACCGGACCTAGCTTTACTCGACCATTATGTTTACACATGGAACCAATAGGAAGGACAGAAACGGTAGTCTTCTAGAAATGAGGACTGTAAGGAATTTGGTACAATCTGTCCACAATATCCTGAAACTTTTGTATAGAGATGATTTCTCGAGACACACGTACTCAAGTCATCCGATCACTTGTTAAATAAGTTAAAAGGACCCCCATTCGTCAGGGAGGTCAACCGAAAATAAAGAGACTTAAAAGGGTGAAATGAATACTCTGACTTATATTTCCCTCTTCAGGGACGTGTCCTTATCGTTGCTCTGACTTTCAAGAGGTTGGTTTACCGGGGCAATGTAGACGGTGACTCGGGAACTTCCGGGTACTACCAAGTGAAGAAAGTCGTTTCTTATGGTGGTCACAACTACAGTACAAGTTATTAGAACTCAACGTCGAAACCACTTTTTTCATATACAAAGGGTTTGTCACCTACAACTTGTAGTTCTGAAATTCAATAAAAGCTAGAAAAGTAAGAGTCTTACCTATCCGTCTCTGTAATTCAAAGAGAAAGAATTGTGAAAAATAATTATATGAACCGACAAGAAAAATGGGAGTGAATTTTATTACACAAGACTTACGATACCTTTATTCTCAAGAAACAAATGAGTCTCGGACTAACCTATTTGTTTGTAAAAAGAATCCTCTTAAGAGATGAGAATAGTGATTGTGTTCTTTATTCAAGAATTTTTCCTTTATAAAATATTAGTAGTGAAGTTGGGTCAAATCCCGGTCATCGGTTAGAATGATGGACGTGTTAAAGAACCTTGAACCTTTAAGTAACAACACTCTACCAGATAAGTTGGATTAAAACAGGATTATGTTTTTTAATATATAAAATCAAAATACCGTTTATGGGATGTAAAACTCAAAAAATTGGAGACCAACTACATATTGGTGGCATCCTTTTCTCCGAATTCTTTTGACTGAAGTACACTGAAACTGTAGTTTGACTAGACTCGAGGTCAGGATGAAGATTATGAAGTGTCGACGTACGAAACCCCGTTCTGTACTTTATAAGACATCGGAAATTAAGTAAGAGTGCGTGTGTGTGTTTTCATTACTGTCGTGATTGGAATGTTCTACAATCCTTCTTTGTTTCCGTAATATAAATTTCATGGATCTTATCATGTAATTCATACTTATTCCAAGTTTACATAATAGAGACGTAGAAGAAATGCGGTTAATAGGTCGTAGATATGTAAATCCCGTCGGGACGAGTAATCTTTTTCTTTCGTCATCTCCATTTTGCTTGTAGATCTGGTAAGAAGTACCCCTTTGTCACCTTTGTCACAGTCTGAAATAAAAACCCCCGAGGTTTTAGTGACGTCTACCACTGACGTCGGTACTTTAATTTTCTGCGAATGAGGAACCTTCTTTTCAATACTGGTTGGATCTATCATATAAGTTTTCGTCTCTGTAATGAAACGACTGATTCCAGGCAGATCAGTTCCAATACCAAAAAGGTCACCAGTACATACCTACACTCTCAACCTGACACTTCTTCCGACTCGTGACCTCTTAACTACGAAAACTTGACACCGCAACCTCTTCTGAGAACTCTCAGGGCACCTGACATTCCTCTAGGTTGGTCAGGTAAGGCTTCCTCTAGTCGGGACCCTAAAGGAACCTCCCTTACTACGATTTCGACTTTGAGGTCATGAAACCGGTGGAGTACACTTCTCAACTGAGTAACCTTTTCTGAGACTACCACCCTCCCTAACCACCGTCCTCCTCTTCCCCTGCTGTCTCCTACTCTACCGAGTCACCGTAGTGGCTGAACTACCTGTACTCAAACCTATTTGAGGCCCCCTACCACTATCTGTCTCTCCGGACCACACGACACTAAGTACCCCAGTGTTTCTCAGCCTGTGCTGACTCGCTGACTTGACTTGACTCTCGTAAGAAATTAATTTCTATTTTTTCATATAGTAAAACACCTCTTCGTATTTCGATAAATTCAATAGTCATGTCAAGTCAGCGAGTCAGCACAGGCTGAGAAACGTCGGGGTACTTGACGTCGTGCGGTCCGTAGGGACAGGTAGTGGTTGAGGGTCTCAAATGGGTTTGATTACAGATAGTTTAGTCACTAAGGTAGGTCGGTAGAGTAGGAGCCAACAGGGGAAGAGGAGGACGGGGGTTAGGGAGGGTCGTAGACAGAAAAGGTCACTTAGTTGAGAAACGTACTCCACCGGTTTCATAACCTCAAAATCGAAGTCGTAGTCAGGACGGTTACTTGTGGGTCCTGACTAGAAATCCTACTGACCAACCTAGAGGAACGTCAGGTACCCTGAGAGTTCTCAGAAGAGGTTGTGGTGTCAAGTTTTCGTAGTTAAGAAGCCGTAAGTCGAAAGAAGTGTCAAGTTGAGAGTGTAGGTATGTACTGATGACCTTTTTGGTATCGGAACTGATCTTCCTGGAAACCACCGTTTCATTACAGAGACGAAAACTTATACGATAGATCCAACCAGTATTGAAAGGAAGGTTCCTCATTCGTAGAAAATTAAAGTACCGACGTTAGTGATAGACGTCACTAAAACCTCGGGGGGTTTTATTTCAGACTGTGACAAAGATGACAAAGGGGTAGATAAAGGGTATTTCACTACCCTGGTCTACGGTACTAGAATCGAAAGACTTACAACTCGAAATTCGGTTGAAAAAGTGAGAGGAGAAAGTGAAAGTAGTTCTCCTAAAATCAAGGAGAAGTGAAAGACGATATTCCCACCACAGTAGACGTATAGTCTCCAATAACTACAAAGAGGGCCGTTAGAACTAAGGTCGAACACGAAGAAGGTCGGATCGCAAAGAGTACTGGATAATTAATGAGGTAAAGGAAAAAGTCTCTAAAATTATCCAGAGGAAACGTAATGGACTGTTACGATGGAGGAAACAGAAAAAATTGACACCATGTAAACTCTAGCATAGACATTGAAGTTAATCTTTACTCGGGTCTCAACAAAGGGTATAAAAGATACGGGATCTGACCGAGTCGTTATAAAAAAGAATAAGGAAATTTAACTACAGTAACTAATTCGACTACAGAATTAGTATTCTAGATACTAATTAAAATTTGTATAGGTCAGTTACAGTATGGAATCTTTATTAAAAGATACTTGATACTTGTTACCAAAATCAACATAGAAAGAATTTCAAGGGACATAAGGAAGTCTAATGAATGAGACCTATTTAGTCCCTATCAGACAGTCAAAGATAAGACCAGATCGTTGTTTCGTCGTCTAGGAAACATATATGTCTTAAGATTTAACCAAAGTACATATATAGGAAAGGATGGAAGTAGGGATCAACTTCCATGAGGTTGTGTTCTCTAGTTTCTCTTCTACTTGTCATTATTTACAAAGATTAAGAACGACTTAAGTATGAGAAGTGTTTCTCCAAAACGAAGTCGAAGAATGAATCGAACTGACATTCGAACTTTCCTAGTGAATCTCTGGTATTCAGAAGTCCCTTATAAGACTTTCGTTACATTTCTAAATCTGGAGTACCTTCACGTTTAATCTTAAGATAACGGTACCAAAGACCAACCGGAGGTGGACTTCAAAACCTCGGGGAGAAAGGGGATACAAGAGAAGGACTGCCCTTCGGTCGGATTTGAACGTGATAACAAAGTTCTTATCTTAAGAGAGACTTGAACATGGTTTTTTAACAGACTTATGTCTATTAAGACCTCACAAAGGACCTGAAAACAGTGTTTACTTAAATTTCTTCTGACTTCTACGGGAGGGATAGTTAAAGGTTCATGACCATAAACACAGATACTCGAGGACCTACACGACAAAACTCATTTTTTTTTTTTTACATTGGGTATAACATCGGGAGAGTTCCTTCATGGTTTACAGACCGTATAAGAAGGACACAAGGAGTAACCATCCATGAAAGAATAACTGGAAAGAAAAGGGGAGACTAAATTTTAGTCAATTAGACAATGAGAACCCTCCATACTTAAAGGTATAAGACCAACTAAATATACCTAAAGGACATTTGACTTCTGACGTCCTACTTTAGTTAGTAGTACTGCGGGTCTCGTCACCGGTCCCTATCCTGTACTCTTTGTGGACTACAGAAGGTAAGAATAATCCCGACTTTACTCTCGTGTGATAAACGTACTACGCAGGACCCGACCCCTCTGATAAACCTCTTGGACTGTGACAATTCTCTGCCTATCTCTGTAGGGTAAAACATGACAATCGAACACAAAATACAACCGCTATTTTCTTCTTGATTTCCAAAATAGACTGGGAAAATCCTCGACAACTCAAATGTCCTGAAGACACCTATCCCCGTACTATTAAAAGGTCTTCGATTCTTTGACTATGTAATTGAGTCAAAATATTTTTTATAGTCGTAAATGATCTTTTTACATTATCAAGACTTAATGAAAGTGAATAAACTTTCTCACAACAATCCTACAAACGAAAGTAAATAATACGCTAAACAATTGACAAAAGTCCAATCTTTATAATGTACATATAAGTCAATAGTTTTTATTATATTTATGGGTAATAATTCTGTTCTGGGGAAAATTTTTTTCCCGTTTTGACGTGAGACTGTCGTTGTAGAGTACAATTTTAAAATAAAAAAAAATTAAAAAAAATAATAATAAAAAATTTAAAAATAAAAATGAAAGAAAATGAAATGTTATGACATGACCAAAACGGTATGTAACTGTACTTAGGTGGTGCCCACATGTACACAAGGGTTTGTACTTGGGGGGAGGGTGGAGGGAGGGGTATTGTAGAGAGACCCAGTAGGGGCACGTGGTCGGGGTTCGTAGGACATAGGACGTAGTCTGTATCTGACCGCTAAGCAAAGAATGTACTATCATATGTACAAAGTTACGGTAAGAGGGTTTAGTAGGGTGGGAGAGGGAGAGGGAGACTAGTTGAACGATGTATTGTTTCTTAATTTTAGGACCCTTTCAGTACCGACCTCCAAAAAGAAACATCAACTTGAAATAAAGTCAATAAAATTACAGGTGTAAAGGTAAACAGTACTTTTAAATTTTAATTCGGAGAGGTTACACGTGTGAAATTATGTTCCTTACATTAAATAATAAACCGTGTCTAAATGACAACATTTTTCGAGGGTGACTACAGTACCACTTAAGACACGCACTTTACTCACGTTTGTTTACTAAGTAAAAAGTACGTATAATTGTTAGTTACAATGTCAGAGGAGTTTGTCGTCACATTACAAGAAATGGTTTTACGAGTTTACAAGAATCAAATATAAAGATAGTGATTTCGATAGTCCATCTTTTTTTCAACATATTCTTAATTACTATAACGGTGTTTTTTCGCTATCTTCTAACTTTCAAAGATTCAATTAAACTAACGTTTCCTAGTTAGTCGAGGTTACTGGTTTATCACTGTTCTATTGACACATCCAAGAACGGACCTCTTAGGGTCCCTGCCCCTCGGACCACCCGACGGCAGATACCCCAGCGTCTCAGCCTGTACTGACTTCGCTGAATCGTCGTCATCGTCGTCGTCCCGATAGAATATTGGATACTACATCAAGTCATCCACTTAACGACAGGACGGAGACAACAACCCTATAATACTTTCTTGAGAACAAAAGTACTTATTGACGGAATATGTTTATCTCTGCAAAGAAATACTCAGTTAATAATAAAATAAGTTGTTTATAAGTAACTTGTCGATAATACATGACCTTGATCCGATCCATAAACTCCATGTCGTTGTTTGGACTGACTGTTACAGTACTTATACAGTACCTCGAATATCAGATCACTCTTTGTGACCTCCATTTAATCCCTTTTTCACTTTTTAATATCTAATTACCTATCTAGTCTGACAGAATCCTTCTCCATTTTAAATTATAAATTGAGAGGTGATTTTCAATTGAGGTCAGGTTTATCAATCGATTCTTACGTTCCTCCTGTAAATCAACCGAAAAAAGAAAAAGTAAAAGACAGTAGTAGTAGGTGTCGTAAAGACGAGTTGAGACCGAGGAGATAACCTTTAAGTGAATACCACAAAAACTACTTTCTTAATTCCTCTTTTTATTTATGAGATGTAATTGTGTACACATACTTTACATTTTTTTTTTTACCATAACTACTCGGATAAACGTCCCTGAGTCACCTCTGTGTATTTATCTCTTGTCTACCACCCGTGTCCTTTCCTCTCCTACCCTGTTTAACTTTCTCATCGTACCTTTGTGTATTTAAAGGTAGGCATTTTATCAGTCACCTTTAAACCACATACTACGCCCCTTGAGTCCACGAGACACTGTTGGATCTCCCCAATCTACCCCACCCTCTACCCTCCCTCCCCTGTATGCATATGGATACCGACTAAGCACAACTACATACCTTCTTTGGTTGTGTTATGACATTTCGTTAACAGGAGATTAAAAACGACAACAAATCAGTGATTGAGTACAGGTGTAGAAACACTGGGGTATCTTGTGTCGTGTGGTCCGAAAGGACACGAAGTGACAGAGTACCTCAAACGAGTTTGTTCGGGTAACTCAGTTACTACGATAGGTTGTAGAGTACAGCAGGGGAAGAGGGGGACCGGAACTGGAAAGGGTCGTAGTCTCAGAAAAGGTTATTCAGACGAGAAGGGTAGTCCACTGGTTTCACAACCTCGAACTCGAAATCGAAGTCGTAGTCAGGAAGGTCACTTATAAGTCCCAACTGAAGGAAATCCTAACTGACCAAACTAGAAGACGACAGGTTCCCTGAGATTCTCAGAAGGAGTCGTGGTTTTAAGTTTTCGTAGCTAAGAATTCGTGAGTCGGAAGAAATACCAGGTTGAGAGTGTAGACATGTACTGATGACCTTTTTGGTCTCGAAACTGTTATACCTGTAAACAGTCACTCCAGTACAGAGACGAAAAATTATCCGACAGATCCAAACAATATCGAAAGGGAAGTTCCTCGTTAGAAAGAATAAAAGAACCGACGTTAGTGACAGGTGTCACTAAAACCTCGGGTTTTTTGACTTAAGACAGTGACGAAGTTGAAAGGGGGGACGATAAACGGTACTTGACTACCCTACTCTACGAGACTAGAAACCAAAAACTTACAACTCAAAAGTAGGTCGAAAAAGTGAGAGAAAATGGGAATAGGTCACTGAGAAATCAAGGAGAAGTTATAGACGGTAATCCTACCATAGTAGACGTATAGACTCCAAAAACTATAAAGGGGACTGTTAAAACTAAGGTCGAACACTAAATAGGTCCGGTCATAAAACGTACTACATGAGACGTATATTCTATTTAATCGTCCCACTGTTATATGTCAGAACTGTATGAGGAAAGTCTTAAAACTTGGTCAGGCAAGAAGGTACAGACCAAGATTGACAACGAAGAACTGGACGTATGTCCAAAGAGTCTTCTGATCATTCCATCAGACCATAAGGGTATTGAAATTCTTAAAAGGCATCAAACAACACTAGGTTTGTTAGTTTCCGAAATCACATCAGTTACTTCGTCTTTATATATAAAAAAATTAAGGAAATGAAAGAGATAATAGGTTTTTTACGACTGTTAAACTAGAGACCAAGGAGACGGAAAAGATTTAGGTCCAACATGTAGACCTTAAAAAGACAAGTGACTTTTTCGACTATTTCGATCACGACTATTTCGGATCGACCTTCCTCAAACTCGTAATGAAACGACCACACACTTTTCTTGTGTTAACATGTCATCAAACTAGTAAGAAACCGTGACGGGAAGAAACCTTAACCTTACTTTAGAATAGAAAAGGTCAGAACACCGGTGACGACTCAAAAGGTTTAAACGACTGTATAACTCGTGTTGTGAAATCGTCGTCTTAGAAAATCTTAAACTTTATCGAGTCGACGTTAAGGTAGTGGAGGTAATCGAAACAAACATCGTTACAAAGGATTTCGGGCGAACTGAAGTGTGAGGTCTTATAGACCGAGATCCACTCACTGGTATGGTAGTACCAATAGACCCAGTAATTCGGGACAAAACATATCAAGACATATAAGAACGATGGAGAAGAATTAAAGAAGATAAAAACAATCCAGAAACGGTAAAGACACGAAATAGTACTGGTAGAAACGTATTTTACAAGAGAAATATAGAGATTAGGAGGTTAATTTTAAAAATTTTTTATGACTAAAAGAAACTAAAGTCATAACGAACTATTCCCTTTGTCAGACTGTCTTCCTATTTGTATTCATGTAAGTGAAAAGATTAAACGTTAAAAACAACTGTCCTCGTTTTTAAAGGTACATACGTTATATTTTTGATATTTAAGTTTATATGGGGTAATATATTCGGTCTTTTTTTACGTTATCTTTTTTCTAATTCACAATTCAAAAGTAACACCCTTTTACTTTTCATTTTTATCATATCATGTAATTTCGTCAAGTCTAATCGTTAATAAAATCTTGTTGAAACATTTTTGGACGGGTTTATACCAGAAGGGTCCACCGAATCACCATTTCTTAAACGGACGGTTCATCCTCTAACTAGGAACCCAAACTAGGGAGTCAAACTAGGGACCCAAACCTCCTAGGGGACCTCTTCCTTTACCGTTGAGTGACGTGATAAAAAGGACTCTTTTAGGTACCTGTTTCCTAGGACCAACCGATATCAGATCCCTTATGTTTCTTAATCGTCGTCGTTGTCGGATTGTATTTTACTCACTGAATCGTCGTTGTCGGACTGTATTTTACTATAAAGGTGAGTCCCATGTTTATATGTAGAGGGGTCGACAACGTTCACCTAAGAGAACTTTTTTAAAAGACTCTATTTTTAATCTGTTACACTACTGTATCTACCGACACTACCCCACACCCTCCCTCCAGGTTCTTCCTCTCCCCTATATACACACATATATATATATACATACATATATATATATATACATACATACACACACACATATATATATATATATATATATACACCCACACACACCCCCCCACATTATCCTAGGCAACATGTCTTCTTTGATTATGTCGTAACGTTTCACTAATATGAGGTCATTTTTTATTCAAAATAGTCTCTCGCAAGAATTCGAGTGAAGGAAACCCTTATTCACTTTGTCTTACCCATCTCACTCTTTAACTCGTCGCCACGAGAGAATGACCTCCACAGTAGGTTTGGTCCATTTGGACACCATTGGGAAGTAGAAATAGGACTTAACCTTATTCTTTCGGTATAGAAGTTTCGGGACGTCAGTAGTAGTCTACACATTAGAGACTCTTTCTT
This sequence comes from Capra ibex, assembly GCA_006410555.1. NCBI lineage: Eukaryota > Metazoa > Chordata > Mammalia > Artiodactyla > Bovidae > Capra > Capra ibex. The sequence continues at coordinate 30,076,434 of SJYO01020080.1, forward strand.
CTATACTGAAGTTCGTTCCGCGAACAGACGGCGTCTCCGTTGGAATTTTATTCCGATCATCTAGTCCCGATCGATACATGGCTGTTAAGAAGATCGTCGTAGTAAGAATTTCACCCTAGACCCTCTGTAGACGGGGATTGGTGAACTTTGACGAAGAAAATATTTGAGCTCCTCGTCACTCAGGTCTCGAGACCATTCGGAGAGGGTGACCTCTTTAATTATACTTCTCTTAATCATTCTTTTTGATGTCTATGATGACGAGGTTTACCAGTACGCTCGGTGTTTACAATGAAGATAAAAGGAACGGATGATAGGTAAGATACATAAGGGAAGTTATAGTTGATCGCATAAACGACCAGGGTACCCGGACTACGTACGAAAGAAAAATAACCTCGCATTAACGAAATGTTACAACAATCAAAGATGACCTCGAACTTGGGAATCAGTAGTGTAGAAGAACCCCTCATCCCACAACGTGAACATGTAAGTGATAGTTTTATAGTGTTTCGTCATAGCTCTCGGGGTTCATGTCGTGGACTTAAAGTAAAAGACGGGAGTGACTTATTGTTGTCTGGGTGACATATGAGGGCTATTAGTCTAAGTCAATTAAAACTGTTTTACTACTAAGAAGTAGAACGGAGAGAAAGGGAGATTGGGGTGAGGAATTAGTTCGTGGGAGTCTACTGGTAGAGTCCGTACTTACGACTCGTGCAGGAAGTCGAGGATCCCTCTATAACAGGTAAAGGAGGGAATAGACCTGGACACACAGAGGTGGACCTAATACAGGACTGACTGAGGATCACTGGTTCTCCCCTTGACCTCTCTCTACAACTCCTACACCAACCACATACGATGTTCCCTTCGGTGAGGTAGTAGAAGTTCGTTTCATCGTGACGATCGGGATTTATCCCTCACTCAGTAAAGAGGTCGAGACTCCCAAGTCCCCTTAAACAAACAAGTTTCAAATATCCAGGGTAATTTCGTCTACAGGTCTAAGGTATATAGTTCCAGTTTAAGAAAGGATTGGTTCCGGGGTCGGAATCGTATGGTCTGTTTAGTACAGACCCAACTCTTAATTTGGTAAAAACTTCGAGGCTATGAGTATACTTATCCGGGACCTGATTAGGGGTCAAAAGAGACTGAGATCGACGTCCTTCATTTTTAGAGAAATACCCAATTTTTTAGGGGGATCACAATTATGAACCAAAAGTCAACAGTTAATTAGTTAATGAAACTTGGAAAGAAAAAGAAAGGGATTTCATTATTGTAAATCATATACGTGTGTTAATGTCCAAGAAAATCGGTGTAAAATGAGATGTAGAGAGTGTCTCGATTACGTAGTTTGGTCGATCGTGTTAGGGCAGGGGGTCACATGGTGGACTTCGTTTGTAAAATTGTTAATGTTGGAACATAGTCCCCGATGGATATAAGGTGGAGGACGGTCACTCCCCCAGTAACGGTCGGTTTTCGTCCATTAAGTCAAGGTTTTCGGATAGAGATAAGGTGGTATACTAATGATTGTGGTAAACACGGACACCTGAAAGGTTCTTTGTCTAAAACACTACCTTTAAAGGTACGTCCCCTAAATGACCCCTTTCCTTCTTTCCAACCAGTCTCTTTCTTCAACTCTAGACTATGTCAGAGTTACTTTTGGAGAGTCAGAATTACCTTCTAAGTCGACCCTATTGACAAGTCTCGAGAGGTGTCCACCCCTTTTTACCCAGTATAGTTACTGACTAGAGGGTGTGACTAGTTGGTGGCTTGTGTCCCGTGGAATGTACCCTTACATGGAATTCGTTGTACCGACAGACATCGGTATCGTCAAGAGTCTCTTCCTACTCTCGATTTCTGCTTTGTCCTTTATGTCTTATTTCATAGTCAAGAGGTACTCTCTTATACCTACTACAGTAATTATAGTGTCACGAGTGGTTTGATCATACATTGTAACAATGAGTAAAAGTTACATTTTTCTTTTTGTCTTTCTGAAGGTTGTATATAATTTTTCTTCTGTAAGTACGGTTTATAGAAGAAGAACGAGAGATTTAGATGAACCAAAGAACAAATTCAGTCCGTCGACGACGATGACGACGATGACGATTCAGTGAAGTCCGCACAGGCTAAGACACACTGGGGTATCTGCCGTCGGGTGGTCCGAGGGGGTAGGAACCCTGAAAGGTCCGTTCTTGTGACCTCACCCAACTGTAAAGGAAGAGGCTACGTACTTTCATTTTTCACTTTCCCTTCAGCGAATCAGCACAGGTTGAGAAGCGCTGGGGTACCTGACGTCGGGTGGTCCGAGGAGACAGGTACCCTAAAAGGTCCGTTCTCATGACCTCACCCCACGGTAGCGGAAGAGGTTCAATCTGTCCGTCTTCAGTTTTTCTCTCTTTTGTCATTTAAGGTGATTAAGGGAGGGAACTCTCGTTTAATGACTAGAATTCCATCAGTTGAAATTACTAAAATAAAGATCTTTCTTCACTGAAGAGGGACGGGGAATATAAACTTCGACACAATCATGTACGACGATCTGACGACAAGAATATGTTACGAGTTCTTGTCACATGTGTGACGAAGGTGGAAACATAATTTGGGTAGATATTTATTTGGGAAGAGTTCAACAGTAATCCTGTTGAACTCAGTCAACTCGCATGTGAAACAAAGAATTACTCTTGGGACTGAATATGTTTGTTGAAAGGATTATAATTGTCACCAGACGTTTGAGGGAATCCCGATGTAGATACAGACTAAACAGAAACACAGAGACTCTACGAGGTACATACGATATCCATACGTCATTGACACGATTTACTCTGCCCCACAAAAAAAAAAAAAAAAGTGTGTATATGTATCCCAAAAATAAATACAGTCATGATTATAGTAAACTCCAAGATTAGTGGAGAATAAAATGGTTCCAACCGTCACATAGAATTTACACCGTTGTAAATAATATATAAAATCGACATTTGTTTTATAACCGAGTGAGTCTAAGAGTCGAGGAATCCGTAATAATCTCTCCCATCTATGGTAAATTAACCCAGTACTCTTCAATGTCAATAAGTTCTGTCGGGTGACAAACATAGTGGACTATCCTCAACAAACAAAAGAGTCCTGGAACAAAGAAGTAGAGACGTTATTCACTTACCTTTTTCATAGTGACTTAAGAAACGGTAAGATAAAAAAAGACAACAACAACAAGGGACTACGTCTTTCAACATTTTACCCGTACAACAAGCCTTAAAAATAAAACATAAGAAAAATTGAAGACTCAGTAACTTAAAAAGTGTCTATTACAGGATCCGATAACTAATAGTTAAGGATGGAAAATCACCTACCTTTTTTACTTTCTATCTGTTACCGTAACTCCAAAACCGTTTCTGTTGTTACACGTCAAGTATTTATGACATAAACACGAAACCACTTCACCGGTAACGAGTTTCAATTACCAAGACCGTCGAGACCTACCGGGTTACAACTAACTGACTGTGTTTCCAGTTGACGAATTAAATACTCGACAGGAAGATCTTATTTCTGTGGCTACGACTGGACGACCGTCCTCCCCGACGGTGACTCTGACAACTATGTTATCACTACTATCAAATTTTTCTTAGATAAGTGGAAGAAAACTAGGGACGGAGAACACTAGTTACCGTGAATTCGGTCCAGTTCTATTCCTTGTCTGTGAATACACCGATATCTTGTTTAATTCTGATCCAACGATGTTTCGTAATAATTGAAGTAGACGTAAGACAAGATTGTTTGACTTGATCGGTCTGTATTTGTTAATGATTGATGACGGGTCTGATGTCTGTTCAAGTCCTACCGCAAGAGATATGAAAGATGTGACGAGTTTTTTCTTAAGTCAGTGAGGTATTTAGTTTCAATAAATTTTTAAGGTCAAGTCGTTACCTAAAAAAAAAGTTCAGTGTTTAAAACCTATAAAAGTAACTTTGCTACTACCGTCAAATGTTTTTAACCATTAATCTCTACCCACTTTCAACTTATCGAGTTGTTGTACTTGTATGACAAATTAAATACGTACGAATCAGTAAGTCAACACAGGTTAAGAAACACTGGGAAACCTACCATCGGGTGATCCGAGGACACGGGTACCCTAAAAAAAGTCCGTTCTTATGACCTCACCCAGCGACAAAGGAAGAGGTCCCTTGGAAGGACTGGGTCCCTAACTTGGGTGTAGACGACCCAGAGGACGTAATGTCCGTCTAAGAAATGGACGACTCGGTGGACCCTTCGGGTTCAAACAAACAAAAGAAATAAGATCAGTCATTAATATAAACCCAGACCTATTAAGAAACAACGTCTATCCAACACGACGCGTAACATCTTATAAATAGTCGTAGTGACCAAAGATGGATGACCTACTGTTATCGTTATGGGGAGTAAACACTGTTGGTTTTTAATGAAGATTTGTAACGGTTGATAGAAAGCCTTCTTTTAATTGGGGTCTGACCTTTGTTGATCAAATTAATTATTTATAATTTTTTTTTAAAAACCGGTTCATTATTCGTAACCCTTGAGATGTTACCTATCTTGCAACAGGAAATGAGGTTCCTAGAATATTAGATAAGTTTTTTCTTTATGTTCATTTAATAGTAATTCCATATACCTTCCAAAACACAAACACACGTAAATTGAAGATACGAAAAATTTTACAAAGTAAGTCATTATTCTATAAACTGTTACTGACAGTAATTAACTAATCCCGTGTTACTGTGTGGAAACGGACTTCCTTTTACCTCTTCGATCTTTACAGTCCCTCTCCACTATTCTTATCCAGTTCTACTTTTATCCCAATTCTACCGATTTAATACACTTGGTTTGAAACTGTAAGATCACGTCTTAAAAAAATTTTTCCCACTTTAGACTTCCACTTTCATTTACAATGACGATCCGTAGCTAGTATGAAAAATTTCTCTAGTTAATTCTTTTAGAACAGGAGTACAGGAGTTACCTGTACTCAAACTCATTTGAGACCCTTAACCACTACTTGTTCCTCCGGACCGCACGACGTCAGGTGCCCCAGCGTTTCTCAGTCTGTGCTGATTCGCTGACTTGACTGACTAGTTCTTTTAGAATCTCTAGAAATTTAACTTCCCAAACGTTCATATCGTAAATACGTACATAATGGTAATTTGTTGGGAACCGTGATTAAAGGACACTGTGTTAGACAAGTACAACTACGTGACTGGACGTCTGTGTTGTGTCTGTAACGATCGAGTACGAAGAACAACGTTAAAGTTCAAGGTTTCATTTACAGTTCCACGTCCTTGTGAAGAGACTTTGAGTTTCTTTAATCTTCCTTTTGAGGTCGGTCCTCTGTTTTACGACATGGTCATCATACGACGGTGTATGGTTCATCTATCTTTCTATGTTTTCACAAAATATATTTTTCGTTATCTTTTGTACATTACCGAATCACTCGAGAAGTTTTATTAGAGAATTGTCTTGTATGTCAAGAGTCAACACTCTCAGTTTAACTTAATCATGAATAATAGACCACTCTTCATAAGAAATTGGTAAAATCCTGTACAGATCCTCTTTACGTTAGTGTCAGTTAAGTGGTTATTCGTTATTCTGGATAACGTCCAGGGGATACACTCCTTAGTCGTCTTATTCCGTTGTCGACAAGACCCAAAACGTACCATGACACTCTTCAGTCCTCTCACCATCCATGACGATCGGATCTTTAGGTGTAAAGGTCATCGTTAATTTGTGAGTTTCGTTTATGACTCGTATTTATAAGACTTCTGACGTCTTTATACACGAAAGATAGTTTAAATTAATATATTGAAATTATTTTTGATGGATCCACCGAATTTTTTCGTAGAGTATCTTTTTATGTCAAAAGAGAGAAGGTCTTGTCGTTTTTAATAATTTTAGATTCTTGTCAAGACTTATATGTTGATTTTAAATATTACTTAAAATCTATCATTTTACACTTGGTTACAACTGTTACTTTAATCCAATTAATAATTGTAGACAATTAATTGTAGACGGTTTTAATCGTAGGTAAAACCCTAGTCAATCCTAAGTTCTCTCGTTTACAGGTCCTCTAACATTCGTTCTTTAGTAAAAAAAGGAGGATAGAAGATCCTACTTTAACCTCCCTGTGACACATTCGAGTTTGGTCTTTGTTCAACTGAACCCGTAAACCGGTTTGATAAAACGTCTATCTCCGTTTAAGATGAGACCTGACAGGTGTTGGTTCTCATGATTCCCGGGTTTTACCTTTTCGTTTTATTTTTGACCGATTAAATAACAGAGTCGTATAAGGTTGTTTGTATGAAACATTATGAACGTTTCTAGATACACTTTACTAAGTTCATGCTCAATGTCAGGGAGGAAAGTACAGCAGATGATCAATCATCCCCTACTAATTATGTCTTCACTATTTGATTTTGTCTGAATTAATTTTACGACAATTGACTTTATGTTTTATCATTAAAATTTTTCGGATCCTGTCACTCCTTTCTCTTATCCTTATTTTTCCCCCTATTCAACAAAAAAGAATCGAGATCATTCGGTATCTTTTACCAATAAACCAGTTATAAGTAGTACACTTAATTTCAGTAAGGATAAATAAACAACGAACAAGATACAAGAATATTTAAAACTGTCGTGGGACGTTCCAAGAATAACTAACATACTCTCGACAAAATCCTTCCTAGTCAAAGAGAAAAAAGATAGTCAATAAATCTGAATCGGATTCCAAAGGAAACTTCAACAACCACAAAGTCAGTCTTAGAGTCTTCATACTCTATTATAGAGTTTACATAGGGTCTATAAATATAAACACTTTCACAGTAAAATAAACTTTCCGTGGTAGACATAGAAAATTAATATAATGTGATTCTTCGGTTTTAGAATTATAAAAAGTTCGTATTATACAGTAACTAGTTATTTTTTATTCACATATTCCATAACGAAAAGATGACATACAAAGGTGAGTATATTTAACGTAAATTTACAAATATATACACACATCACTTGATACTCACATACACAAATTTTTACAAGTACAATGTCCGAATACCACTACCTTTATTTAATACTTTTAACTTTCACTTTTCACTTTCACAATTAGTGAGGTAGCATAATATGAGAAAGGTTTGGGTGCCTGACGTCGGACGGTCCGAGCAGACAGGATCTCTAAGAGGTCCGTTTTTATAACCTCACCCATCGGAACGGAAGAGGTCACATAGAAGGACTACGTCCCTAGTTTGGACCAAGAGGACGTAACGTCCGTCTAAGAAATGGTAGACTCGGTGGTCGCGAAGGTAATATGAAATAAATTTAGACTTTAATAAATTTATTATCTTACGTGAATATAATATTAAATATTGTACAAATATCATTATTTACAATAGAACCGAAAGGACTACTGAGTCGCTATCTCTCAGACAGACGGTTACATCCTCTATTCCCAAGGTAAGGGCTCAGTCCTTATAGGGGACTTCTTCTTTTACCGTTGGGTGAGGTCATACGAAGAGACCCTTTAAGGTACCTGTCTCCCCGAACCTTCCGATCTCAAGTCCCCCAGTGTTTCTCAACCTATACTGAATCGTTGATTTTTTGTTGTTATTGTATACGATAAAATTATTATTGAAAACCGAAGACGTAAACTTAACGTATCAAGAGTTTTATCCAGGAATCTTTTTAATTCGACTGGCATCATCAATAAGTTTACTAAATAGATCTAAAAAATTTTTCTAATGTCATGACTAATAAGAATTTGGTTAATTTGTTAATATAAAAGAACTTCCATTAAATCTTTATTTAGGAACAGTCCTTTATGTATTGTTCTTGAAATAGTCAAACTCTTAATTTTGAGGTCTTTTCACAAAGTATAAAAACTGTACTTGTGTCGAGTCCTTTTTATCAAGGTACAGTAACTTTGGTCGTAATGTACCTTTCCACTATAATATCTTAGTTTAGTTCTTTTTCTTAAGACTCTTCAAGAACATCAAATCTTATTTATCGTCGGAGTTCCCTTTTATTTTGTCACTCCACGTATTATCGTCTAAAAATGTGTACTAATTCAATAACTAAATATTTTAATATAACAAGTACAAGACGGAGAGATGTACTCCCATATTACATAAGAAACATTAACATTCAATAGGTACGGTAAAAAATTTTCACGTCATTCTTATAATTTCATAAACCGGTATGTTAATTCTCTGATGTAAGGTTGGTACTAGTGATTGTTTACTCTAACCATAATTTAAATGGAGTCTTTCTGGTTGAAAGGATTCTCCCGATATTTTTCTAACCGTAGGAACAACTTTCTAACATTGAAAAAAAGAGGGTAAAGTAAATGATTTTACTTTGGAAATATTGTGGGAATCGACACCGTCAACTTGTCAATGTTTCACTTTATAATTGTTCCGACTAACCCAGATCTGGTTTGGGGTAAATATTTTTAGTTAAGATCGAGTCCTTTTATACATCCGATATAAAATGATGGTATCTTTGACTACAACCTTTTATGATTAGTACATGGGTTCCTTGTTAAATATTTTTGGTGTCGAATTTGTTACCACAGTAATGTTATTAGTAGGTATTTGTTTCCTTTGTATTTACTATGTGTCAGGAAAGTTTATGGGACTTTCATCTTAATATAGCATCTTTATTGTAACATAAGTACAATAAAATTAAATAAAATACGATAAGTTCTTTTATCTATGTGGAATCGTCCACGACTTATTACTCGTCTTTTTACTTGTAAAGATAATGTACGTGGACCTATAAGTGTCGAATCTATTATTATTGTGTTTCTTTATGTTAGTGATGTCTAACGTTCTAAGATGGTGAGAAGAGACCTTGTAAAACGAGAAAGTACAAGACAGAAAAGTTTAATTTGTCTTTAGAAAAGATCAAAAATATTACACTAGACAGTGACTTATACGTACACCTATGTTTGTCATAAAATTTCCAAAGTAGACCAATATTAAGAGATAATCCAATGATTTGTCTGTAATGTTTCTTTTAAGATGGGAAAAACTCACGAATAACGGTTCAGAAATGTCTATGGTTTAGTGAAACCGGATTGTTTTATTGAAAAAGATTTTTGGAATTGGGTTATTTAAGAATCTTCTATTCTTAAATGGAACTAAAGTGTCAAAATATGTACTTTCATTTACTAATATATATCGACCGGATAAAAGTGTTTGTCGTACCTCAGGTGGATCTTAAACTTGACTCATCTTATTCCACCTATAATAAGGATTAGTGATGCAAAATACAATGTTTACAGAAGATCGTCTGTAGAAAAAGGGTTTTCATTGTCCAATACTTTTTAGAACTACTATAAGGGGTTATAATTCATATTTTGATCTAAGTGAGAGAAAATAATAAAAATTACTTACAACTAAAAGAGTAGACCTGTTTTACCCATCTCTTCTAGAGTCTGTTAAAAGATCCCACAATTTTATTGACTTCTTCTGGTATACGATGTTTGTTTTATACTGTTCAATACTCGACTGTCAGAAATATGAGTTCTCAAGTCAAGTCAACGAGTTAGTCGAGACTGAGAAACGTCGGGGTACCTGACGTCGTGAGGTCCGAAGGGACTGGTAGTGGTCGAGGACCTCGAACGAGTTTGAGTACAGGAAGTTCAACCACTAGGTAGGTTGCCAGAGTAGGAGACAGTGGGGGAAGAAGAGGACGGAAGTCTGAAAGGGTCGTAGTCGTAGGAAAGATTACTCAGTCAAAAAACGTAGTCTACCTGTTTCATAACCTCGAAGTCGTAGTCACGAAGGTTACTTATAAATCCTAACTAAAGAAGATCCTAACCGACCGAACTAGACCCTCTGTTCCCTGAGAGTTCTCAGAAGAGGATATGGTGTCAAGTTTTCGTAGTTAATAAGCCACGAATCGAATGAAATACCAGACTGGGAGTGTAGATATGCACTCATGATCTTTTTAGTATCGAAACTGATCTGTCTGGACAATCCATCAATCTTATTCTTTTTCCTCAGGTTTTACCCCCACCGATTTACTGTTTCTTCCCTTTTCGGGCACTTTTATCTTGTTTCCTTACAGGCTCCTGGTCTCACTCCTGGAGTCCATTTTGTTTGTCGTGAGGACCGATCGGGTTAAATGTGTCCCGTCCAGGTCCCCCTCCTCCTTTTTGTATTTTTCTCCTCGGTTTTGACCCGCTCCCGGAGAGAAGGGAAAACCCAGTCGTACGGGAGTACGGAGCTCCTACATAAAAGGAAATGAAAGATTTATTTTGACTCGACATTGTGTCTCATTGTGACCAGGTAGGCTCTCAACATTGTGACCATGTAGACTCCCGACATTGTAACCAGGCAACGAAGTTTAAAAACAACGCTAATCTGTCTTGGCTCCTTTAGTGTTTGAGGGGGTTGTCTGAAACAAGTGTTTCACTACAGAGACGAAGAATTATACAACAGATACAAACAGTGTCGAAAAGAGGGTTCCTCGTTAACAGAAAATTGAAGTACCAACGTCAGTGGTAGAAGTCACTAAAACGTCTGGTTCTTTTATTTTAGATAGTGACAAAGGTAACAAAGGGGGTAGTTGAACGGTACCTCACTACCCTGATCTACGGTACTGGAATCAAAGAACTTACGACTTAAAATTCGGTCGAAAAAGGGAGAGAAAGTGGGAGTAGTTCTCTGAGAAATCGAATAGAAACGAAAGACGGTATTCCCTCCAAAATAGACCTATAGACTTCAATAATTATAAAGACGGTCGTTAGAACAAAGGTCGAACACGAAGTAGGTCGGGACGTAAAGCGAACTACATGAGACGTATATTCAATATATTCGTTCCACTATTATATATCTTTCTGTATGAGGAAAGTGTTAAAACTTGGTCAGAAAACAAACGACAGGTCAAGATTGTTAACGAAGTACTGGATCTATGTCCAAAGAGTCCTCCGTCCATTCCACCAGACTATAAGAATAGAGAAATTTTTAAAAGGTGTCAAACAACACCAGGTGTGTGAGTTTCCGAAACCGTCTCAGTTACTTCGTCTTCATCTACTAAAAAGATCTTAAGTGAACGGAAACGGTACTAGGTCACCTTCAACCGTTAAACTAGAGACCAAGGAGACGGAAAAGAATTAGGTCGAGTATGTAGACCTTTAAGAGTCCGGTATATGACAACTTCGGATCGACTTCTTAAAACTCGAAATGAAAAGATCACCCACTGTGACCAGGCAACGGAGTTTAAAAACAACGCTACTCTGTCTTGATGGTGAGACTCACGTAAACACTCCATCAAACTTGTATAAACCGTAACGGAAAGAAACCATGACCTCATTTTTGACTGGAGAATGTCAGGACACCAATGACGACTCAAAAGGTTAAAACGACCATATAATTCACGTCGTGAAAGTGTCGTAGTAGAAAATCCTAAACTTTACCGAGTCGACCTTAAGGTAGTGGATCGATACAAGTAGTACTACGAAGGATTCCGGGTGAACTGAAGTGTAGGGTCCAAGATCCACTAGTGTTGTAACCCAGTAATTCTATACAAAATATGTTAAGAAGACACATGAAAACGATGGAGAAGAATTATAGACGAACAAAATTCAGATATGGTATAGACAGGAAATAACACGGGTAGAAAGGTACTTTCAAAGGGAACCATAGATTAAAAAAACTTTCAGAAAGGGTAAGAAAAAAAGGGGGGAGATAAAGAAATGTAACTAGTGAATCCTTCCCAAAGAATAGAGGGAAAAGACAAGAAACCTTGAGACGTAAGTCTCCCTGTATAGAAAGGGAAAGAGGAGACGGAAAATGAAGGAAAGAAAAGAGTTAATAAACATTCCGGAAGAGTCTGGTAATAAAACGGAAAAACGTAAAGAAAAAGATCCTATACCAAAACAAGTCCCAGAAGACATGTTACGGTACTTGGAGACAGGTATTAAGAAGTCCGTGAGATAGTCTAGATTAGGGAACTTAGATAAACAGTGAAGGTGACATATCAGTATTCCCTAAAATTATCCAGTATGGACTTACCAGATCCCCAAAATGGATGAAAGAAGTTAAATTCAGACTTAAACCGTTATTCCTCAAGTACAAGACTCGGTGTCAGTAAAAGACCAGAACAAAAATGACTGATATATCAAGAAGAGGTGGAAGTCGACGTTTCTGATATTAGTTAGACTAAAGTCATAACTGGTAGACCACTACCGGTACGTATATCAGTAAAGAACACAACAACCTTCTCCCACATACTGGTCACGAAAGAGAACCTTTTTGAGGTAATTGGAAACGGGACGAAGTAAAATATGAAGTTCCGGTTTAAACGGACAATGAGATCCATAAAGAAATCAAGGATGAAAACGTAAGGTCAGGGGATACTATTTTTCCTGTAGAAACAAGACCACAATCAAGATCTTCCAGAACATCCAGTAGTATCTTGGTAGGTTGTAGTAAAAGAAAGTCGTAATCACCAACCCAATATCTGAACCTAATGACACTATAATTTACAAAATGGAACCTTTACTTGTCTCTAGTGAGACAGTAAAAACTCTAAAGTGGGTTCATGACGTAAAGTCTGAGGAAACAACTGACACTCCCGATGAATGAAGAATAAACCTAAGAACGGGTGTCACCATCTATATTATCAGTAGACTTATTTAAGTAGGTAAGGTTAGGTAAAATCAAGTGACTAAGGATTTTACAGTTACAATTGAGAAAGGTAGAGGACAAACTGGTGAAGGAACGAAGTGCCTGGATTGTAAGGTCCAAGGATACGTTATAAGAAGAAATGTCGTAGTTTGAAATGAAGGAAGTGGTCAGTGTAGGTGTTGACCCATAACAAAAACGAAACCGAAACAAAGAAGTAAGAAAGACCTCATAAAAGTAAGAAGAGGTCTTAGTATGACGTATGGATGACTGGACCTCTCAAGTAGAAAGTCACAGTATAGAAAAACGGAAAAATGTGACAAGTACGCCAAGAATTCCGTTCTTATGACTTCGTCGAACCGAAAGGGAAGAGGTCACCTAGTACAAAGCGGTCTTAAGAGTTGGTACTGGGTAGGTAGAACCCACTGGGATGTGTCGTACCGAGTATCAAACTAACTCAATCTGTTCTGACACTAGTACTCTAAGTTCTCAAGTCTCTTATCGTTTTTCCTCGTCTTCCGTCTTCTGGAATATCCTATTTCTTATCCCTTGTTCCTTCTTTTTATTACTTTTATAGACTAACCGACCCCAATATATAGACCCACACAGACTTCATAGTTCCTTCGCCCCGTTAGGTACAATGAACCGTTAGTACTTAACTATCAAGTCTACCAGACTGAAAACACGTCTACCTGGTAAATGTTCTTATACTTTGGTTTTCGATTTCTAAACAAAATGATTGTACCAAAAGGTTCAAGTCACTGTAGGTTTGATCGGTTTTTCTTTTTCTTACACTCTAGTTAAACTGTTAAGTTTGTTTGAAATAAATTGTGAAGTTTTACACCCACTAGAGGTAAGAGTTCTCAAACCTCTTTAAGTATGAAGTACTTCACAATTTCATAGTGGATTTAACAGAAAGATTTAGTAAAATTCTTCGGGGTTAAAAAAACTGTCTTCCTTAGTCAACTGATACTCTTTTATTTCTTATTTTTGTCCTATTTTTAAAATAAAAATCAAAAAATTCTTTGGAGGTATGGCAAAAGGTATCACCGACATAGTTAAATATAAGGATAGTTGTCACATCCGACGACGACGACGATTCAGCGAAGTCAGTACAGGTTGAGACACACTGGGGTATCTGTCGTTGGGTGGTCCGAGGGGACAGGGACCCTAAGAGGTCCGTTCTTGTGACCTCACCTAACGGTAACGGAAGAGGTTACGTACGTTCACTTTTCACTTTCACTTCAGCGAGTCAGCACAGGTTGAGAATCACTGGGGTACCTGACGTCGGATGGTCCGAGGAGGCAGGTACCCTAAAAGGTCCGTTCTCATGACCTCATCCCACGGTAACGGAAGAGGTGAGTTGTCACATCCTCTCAAGGGAAAAAAGGTATAAGAGAGGTCTTTAATAACGAACATCTAAAAAACTGATACCTGTAAGACTAGTCACACTTCATTATGGTATACCTTAAAACTAAACGTAAAAAGATTATTAATTACTACAACTCGTGGAAAAATACACGAAGAACCGGTAGTCATACAGAAGAAACCTCTTTACCATGTCTACTTGGATAAACGTCTTGTTCTTATGTCTGTGTCTGTATCTCTTAGTTGTACATCTGAACCACCCCCTCCCCTCCCACTTAACACTGTAATCTTAACTGTATATGTGTTCATAGTATACATTTTGTCTACGGATCAACCTTGGACGACATGTCGTGTTCCTTGATTCTAGTTACGAGTTACTACTGCATCTATGTACCCTACCCCACCCACACCTTCCTTCCAAGTTCTTCCTCTCCTATATACATCCGTATACCAACTAAGTGAAGTAACATGTCGTCTTTCATTGTGTTGTAACATTTCTTTAATACCATACGAGTCACACAGACTGAGACCCGTTGGGATACCTGAGATCGGGTAGTCCGAGGAGATAGGTATCATAAAGGGTCCGTTCTTATGACCTCATCCAACGGTGAAGGAAGAAGTCCCCTAGAAGGACTAAGTCCCTAACTAAGACGTAGAGGACGTAAAGTCCGTCTAAGAAATAACGAGTTGGTGGTCTCTTCGGTGTTGTTAATAAAATTTTCTCTTTCTTCTCTTTCTCTTCCTTTTTCCGTCTTTCCCAGGTCGGGTTTTTGATTTCTAGAAAATGGTTTCAAATCATATTTGAGAAGGTCGTAACCCACCATCCGTGACTTCGGGATCCCGGGGGAATATCCGATCCAAACTCGACTTACCCGTCAAACATGGGACCGTTGTTTTTCCATATCTTTTATAGTTTCTTTTCAGAGAAATTTTGTTGAGTTACAATATAGAGTGAGGTTAACTGACTTTATTAAAAAAAAAATTCCTTTGATAGGTATGGACCGGTAGTTCTATTTACTCTCCCTGAGTGACATAAAGACTTTTGAAATCTATTTTGACACGGTTTAGTTTCTTCCCCATTTTGTTTTTAAGTTAATCCAAGGTATATCGACAAGATGACTCTTTACTTGACTTCTTTCCTTTCCCCTTTAGTTTTCTCAGAACCTTTAATGTTAGACTCACTTACCTTTGTCTTTTTTTTTCTATTGTGTACGTAGTTCATGATTTGGGTCATCTAGCACCCTGGGTACTTTCTTCTCTCGTCATTAGTCCGTTTTAGTCAGTTTTCTGTTCGAACATTCCCTCTCTGTCATTAATCGTTTGTTTCACTCTCCTTTCCACGGTACCGTCTTATGAAATCTTTGTTCTTCATTTTTAACCTTCTGGTAAAGATGATTATTCCGTAAAAGGACCTCTAGGGAACCTCTTCTTTTACCGTTGGGTGAGGTTTAGGAACGGACCTTTTAGATGCCTGTGTCCTCGGATATCCCGATGTCAGATACCCAAACGTCTCAACCTGTGTTCGTGTATGTATCACATAGTGAATCTCAACCTTCTCCTTTTTGCATCATCCTTTTCACCCAAATTCCTATTTTTGAGCTAAAACTCTTATCTTTGTATACCTTTTAACCTCGGAGGGACTGATATTTCTTTCTACTCGTAACTTCTTAACTACGAAACTTGATACCACAACCTCCTGAGAACTCTTAAGGAACCTGATAGCTCTCTAGTTTAGTCAGTTAGAATTTCCTTTAGTCAAGACTTATAAGTTGCCTTCGTGACTACCACTTCGACTTTGAGGTTATAAAACCGGTGGACTACACTTCTTGACTGAGTAATCTTTTCTGTGACTACGACCCTTTCTGACTTCCGTCCTCCTCTTTCCCTCCTGTCTCCTACTCTACCGACCTACCGTAGTGACTGAGTTACCTGTACTCGAACTCGTTCGAGACCCTCAACCACTACCTGTCCATTCGGACGACACGACGTCAGGTACCCCAACGTTTCTCATCTTGTTCCAATACCCTGACTTGACTTGACTATGTTTTTCGTATTGTTTATCTTAGTACCTTTTGATTTCTATTTATGAAAAGACTTTACTCTTTTATCGACTTAAATGTGTGACCGTTCCAAGTGGAACAAGGGTATTTTGAATTATTCTCTTGTAAGTCTTGGTTTTGTGCACGATGACTTTGATAACTTAACATCCATATTTTACTATTATTACGGTTTCCGTTTGTCTGTTTCGTTCAATGGATATTTGTGTTTATCGTTCTCTCGGAGTCTGAAGAAAATCCGTTAGTAACACCTAACTTCAGTTCTGATATTACAAAGGTTCCCTTTGTCTCAATTATCTTTAAGTAGGTATCGGTTCAGTGATAGTTACACGTTTTCTTTGTCTTTATATAAGGGTCTAATAGACCTCAAACCCTCTATATGACCACCGAGTCTACCATTTTTTAAACGACTGTCACGTCCTCTGGGTCTAAACTAGGGACCCAGTCCTTCTAGGGGACCTCCTCCTTTACCGTCAGGCGAGGTCATAAGAACGGACTTCTAAAGGTACCTGTCTCCTCCGACCGACCAATATCAGGTACCCCAACGTTTCTTACCCTGTACTGATTCACTGATTGTGAAAACGAACAAAATAATGAACATTCGATTAGAAATATATTAAAAACGTTGACTCTATGACTAGTTTTGTTCCTTTAAGACCACACTATTGATACTATTGTATTTGTCTTGTCTTTATGCATTCACCCTATTTGAATGGTCAAATTTCCTTTTCAAACGAAAGATTTTTATATTTGGTTGTTATTCAACATGTATTCACTACATGTATTCTTTCGATACCATGTATATGTGTTACCTTATAATGAGTCGGTGATTCTACTTATGTAAACTTAGTCAAGATTACTCCACCTACTTTGACCTCGGATAATATGTCTCACTTCATTCGGTCTTTTTTTTTTTGTGGTTATGTCATATGATTACGTATATATACCTTAAATCTTTCTACCATTGCTATTGGGACATACGTTCTGTCGTTTTCTCTGTGTCTACATATCTTGTCAGAAAACCTGAGACACCCTCTTCCACTCCCGTCCTACTATACCCTCTTACCGTAACTTTGTGCATTTAATAGCGTGTACTTTGCTTAGCGGTCAGGTCCAAATTACGTACTATGTCCCATGAGCCCTGACTACGTGACCCTACTGGGTCTCCCTACCTTACCCCTCCCTCCACCCTCTCCCCAAGTGCTACCCCTTGTGTACATGTAGGTACCACTAAGTACAGTTACATACCGTTTTGGTTATGTTATAACATTTCATTTTTTTATTTATTTATTTTGACCTTTTTTGTATTTCACTGAGTTTTCTTATTTATTAATAAATCAATTAATATATATAATTTATATATTTATTTATATAAATAATTAATATGATCATTTATTTATATTACGTATGTTTATATTTAGTCCACTATTATTCTAAACTTTTTGACCGTAAGGTCTTTTTAAACAAGTAACCCGGTTTTTCATGAAACATTCTCTATTATAGAATTTTTTGTCTATAAACAGTAATTATACACGGATCCCGGAGGGTCCACCGTGTCACCATTTTTAAGACGGACGGTCATGTCAGGAACTCAACCTTTCTAGGGGACCTTTTCCCGTACCGTTGGTTGAGGTCATAAGAACGGACCTCTTAGTGTACCTGTCTCCTCGTACCACCTGATGTCAAGATTCGTAGTGTTTCACAATCTGTCCTGACTCACATATATATATATATATTATATATATTCATTCATATATATGATTCATATATATATACATTTATATATATATTTATATATATATTCATTCGTATATATGATTCATATATATATACATTTATACACGACGTCGACGACGACGATTCAGTGAAGTCAGCACAAGCTGAGACACGCTGAGGTATCTGCCGTTGGGTGGTCCGAGGAGACAGGGACCCTAAGAGGTCCGTTCTTACGACCTCACCCAACGGTAAAGGAAGAGGTCCACACACACACGGATATATATATATATTAATACTTTTCTAAACAGTCTATATGTTCTCATCTATATATCTCTCATGTATGGATAGGATACATACATTATTTTGTAAAAATAGTCAAGAAACCTGTTTGTGTTTGAATTCTTACGTGTATTATTTTAAATATTCTAACTAAAGTTTCTTTACGTTGTTTTGATATACGTTTGTTACCTCATAAATATAATAGTTCTAAGATAGTTGGTGAACAATTTGTCCAAATCAAATTGTAACCGTTCTAACTTTTTATTAGTCAATGAGTTTTGATCACTTATTTATACATTAAACCTACAGAACGTACATTCTACGGATTTGTTGACGAAATTTTCCTACGAGAATAAACAGAGGAAGTATAAGTGTTAATAAAGTGAGTCGATAATGTACGTACGGAATTTTTTACCCTGTAGGAATGGTCCGGAAAATCTGGACCACACACACTAACATATTTTACTGGGGAAATTCTTCGTGAAAAAGATGTTTCTTCTAAGTTTTATGAATGTATACACGAAGGTTAAGACCCTTCGTCGTACCCTACAGTCACTAACTACTCGATCAATAAAGTCTTAAGGTAAAATACTATCATAAAGTTTTTACAATTCAGAACACCGTCAAAACGGTCTAGTTTTTCGACATTAAGTCACACTGGTATTACGACTCGTCAATCAAGACCAGGGTATCAAACTACGGTAGAAATGTAAACGTCTAGTTAGGGGGTATGTGGTGACAGTGTATTTTTTGTGGGGTAACGTGACATGTTAAACCGTACTAACGGATTCTCCGGATCTAACTTGACCGTAATTAATCGATACAGTGTGATAATAAGTAAAGGTTACTTAAACGAGAATGGTAAGTCTAGTCCCTACTTAAGTGATCGTGTCGTCACACATCTTTACTATATATCAGGTAAACGAACACAAACCAGATCATAAGGAGATGTGTCTTTTCAGTGACTACATTTTAAATTACGTGAGATTTAAAATAAGATAAGAAACATGGGAGGGAAGGAAAGAGTCACGTCTATTAAGTGTGAAATTCTCTGGTAGGGGTCTGACTTATAACGTTCACTTCGAGTCAAGAAAAAAAGACAGATACTGCCGAAACAAAATAAGAGGAAAGATCTAAGAGACGGATGGAGAGTGTCGGAGTGAAAGACGGTCATCAGAATCTAAGGATTTACAAGTTCTTTATAAAGTAGGACCTAAGGATACATTTCAGTCCCATATATAAGGATAAATAAGACTCATCCCTTAGGGATTTTCTCTCTTATAGGTATTTATTATACCTTTATTTTAATGGGTTATCCGATGTATTACCAGAATCCATTTGAGAGACCGGTGTAAGTAAAATTTCGATAACAACTCGTAGAATTTCGTAAAATAACAGGTAAAATAACAGGTCATACAGACCATGTTTTGAAATAAGAAAGAATTTTTGAACAGATGTAAGTCAGTCTTTATATCCTGTGTCTCGTAAATTGAAACACCGAGTCTCCGTTTGATCAGGGTATTTTGATATCAGAAGGTTTGGCACACGAAACTTTTACCAACTGCTCGTGACGTATGTAAAAAAAGAAATTACACAGACTTTGTACCAAATTTCTCGTTTGAAAGAGGTCCCACAGTGACAGTTTTATATAATGACCTGTAGCAAATATTTGACATGTCAATACGTCATAACCATCAATAAGTAATTCTTCAAAATTTGAAGTTCAGTGTCTTTGAAGACTGAGTCCTTGTTGTTATTGTTTTTTTTTAGAGAAGACCGTAGTCCATTCTATTGAAACTGTATGTTTTAGGGAACATTAAGGGTTAGAGAGTCACATTGAGTACAGTATTACCCTTTAACGAACGAAGTTAAAGTTGGTAATGTATGTCAGTAAAGGGATGGGTCATTTTCCCATTTTTCTTTAGAAAAGGTTCCGTTAGGTTTTTACAGAAGAGTATAAAGTAACCGGTCATAACATTGTATAGTCGTTATAATTTGGTTACTGACTGTTCCTGTTATTCTGGTTATACCAACCGAAAAAAAGAAAAAAAAGGTCATTAAGGAAACCTGGAGTCCTATTACGGTAAGAAGAGTCTCAGGGTTACCCCTATAAAGGTAGTTCTTTCTTTTCTAAACCTTTTCGTTTATTATCACAGACCCCTTAAGTAAACGGGTCAATCGATTAAGTATAAAATAAAGGATTCTCCTACCTTGAGTTCGTCCATTTACTAGAAATCACGTTAAATCTTGTGACTATCCTGTTCTGGATATATAAACTCCGTTTATTATTTCCTAGTCCCTTTTCTAAGGATCTCACTTCTAGTGACTCAATAGTCTGTCGACAAATACAATTATTATCCACCCCTTCTCCCAATCCTTCTGAGATCAATTCCTCTAAAAATTTTTTACTTCATTCAGTCTTTTTCTTCATATGGTATTATAGTGAATGTACACCAACGATAACAACAAAAAGTCAACGATTCTGTATAGGCTGAAAACACTGAGGTACCTGCCATCGTACAGTCCGAGGAGACAGGAAGTGACAGAGGCCCTCAAACGAGTTTGAGTCCAGGTAACTCAACCACTGCGGTAGGGTGGTAGAGTAGGAGACGACAAGGGAAGAAGAGTACGGGAGTTAGAAAGGGTCGTAGTCCCAGAAAAGGTTACTTAGTCAAGAAACGTAGTCCACCACTTTCAGGACCTCGAAGTCGAAGTCGGAGTCAGAAAGGTTTCTTATAAGTCCCAACTAAAGGTAATCCTAACTGACCAAACTAGAGGAACTTATACTTACTCGAATAAATGTTTTGTCTTTGTCTGAATGTCTGATTCTTCTATTTAAATACCAATATTCTCCCTTACAAGAACTACCGAGAGGAATGATCGTTAAGCGAGAGAAGGGTCCCGGAGGGATGAGGGACTCTGTTTCGTTGTGACTTTAATCCCATTGACTATTGGGATTTCGTCGGTGATTATTTATTTATAAATAAATAAACGCACTTTGTTTCTCAGTGGGTAGAGAGTCAAATTTAGTCGTCAATGTTTACTAATTTGAAGACCCCTTCGGTACAACTTTCGGTTCAATGCACTTGTCAATCCGGAGAACAGGTTTATCGGTTCAACACTTACATTCTTTTTAAATATGCACCTGTAATTCTCACGATAAGGTCACTTGTGTGTCTACTTTACTTTCGTTTAGTCGAAACAACAACGATACCTCTTTCAAAATAACCAGACTTACCTTCTAGTCTGATCGGTGTTGTAAGGTAATTTGGTTTCGGATTCGGTCTCGTTACGAGACTGAGAAGTCGAGATCTTTCTACTCTCTCCACTCCTTCGACAGAGGTATTGTGTCTTTATGTTCTACTTCGTCGTTCACGAGTACATCTTCGACATAGTTCAATAGGTCTTTCGGATCGATTTTATTAATTTTACTTCCGTCGATATGATTCGTTGTCTATAAATTACATCTGTTTTGTCAGAATGTGACCTACGGTATATGTTGGAAGTATCGAACTCTTCTCTTCAGTTACGAACCGAAGTTTCAAAGTTTTTACCTGATCGAGAGAACAATCCCCAATTGTTTTGACCGTTGAACCTCAACTTCGGTCAAAAGTATATGTAAGACTTTTAAGATCCCAGGAATTTTTAATGCGATTTAGATAAGATGAATACGAGACATTTACTTTATTGTTTCATATAGACAAATATTGTACCAAATGACTTAGAAAATTTGGGTAATAACTCTGGATGAAGAGTCTCTTTTTCTAAAGAAAGTTTTATAATGATGAGTAACTGTTACATGGACAAGTGAGTTCACGAGACTACTTCTATATGTTATTCTACTTACAACACAAAGTACTGACGATTGTGTTATAGATAAGACGTCGAGTACCCAGTTCCTCATTACATCTACAGAATAATAAATTCTTTATGTAAAGTATTCAGATCTCGATGGTTTCTATCACTAAGGAGATAACCTTGACCCTCCAGTTGACTTTTAGACCTCTTCTAAGTGGAAAATAAATAAATAAATAAGTAAATAAATAAATAAATAAATATAAACCTTTACTCAGATTAGAAATATATACTCAAAAGGTCAGGAACTGGTTGTGCAAAAGATTTTTAGGCTGTTTGGGTTAAGTAGCTTAATTAATCCTTTTCAGAGATCTTTACCAAACAAAATTTTTTATTCCTCAATAGATATTCAGACCAGGTCTCAAACGGTATATCGTTCGTAAAGAATTATCGTTCCAGGTATTTTCTAAGTAGAAAATCTACCGGTAATTTTCGTAAACACTGAGTATCCTACTAGAGTCTTTTAGTTTATTTATCCTCAAACCTTCTTTAAATAAGATTGAGAATACTTACTGAAACTCCCCAAGTTCTCGAGTCACTTTCTTCATTGACGTCTGTACCACCGTTATTATGTTCTTGATTTTAGTCTTTATCTCGGACTTCTACACTGACTTAACGACAATAGAGGACTTTTTTGAACTTACCTATCAACGAAAAACACTTACTCGTCTATCTCACCAAAGAACTCTACCTTAGATGAGGACCACTTTTACGACACTTCTGACAACTTTATTGTTTCCTAAATCTTGTAATACAATCGAATCAACTATTTTGTCACCGTCACAAATCTCCTGATTGAGGTTAGAAGTTTCAAGATGACACCCATTTTATATTAGTTTGTTAGAACGTATTATGTCTCTTTAGTAAATACTTTCCTTCTCAGTTGACTACGTCGTTTGAAGTAAAAACAGAATATAAGTCTTTACAGACGTCAGTAAGGTTGGAAATCTTTGGTGGTGAGTCTGGTCAGTTGACGGTACTTGTAACTTAGTTCTAGAAGGCGGTCGTTTTTATAGTGATGAGTAACTTCCGAAGTCACTATCAATAAAAAATCATTATTTAATCACTTTCAACGAAGTCAGCACAGGTTGAGAAACGCTGTGAAACTGACATCGGACGATCCGGGAAGACGAGTACGTTAAGAGGTCCGTTCTTATGATCTCACCTAACGGTAAGGGAAGAGGTCCCCTAGAAGGACTGGATCCCTAACTCGGGACACAGAGAACGTAACCGTCCGTCTAAGAAATGGTAGACTCGGTGGTCTCTTCGTTGTTTAATTCATGTAGATAAAAATTCGTATTACGATAACGTATCGATTATTTGATGTCATATCACATTTGTAGTGAAAAAATACGTGACCTTTTGGTTTTACTAAACATACTAAGTGGAAGAACGTTATAAGTGAGATAACACCACCAGACCTTGACTTGGGTGTTATAGAGACTTCATACAACATTTAGAGAATCCAGGTACGATCCAAGATCGATGAGTGGGTTTTCAATGTAAAGTGTTTTCATACATGGATATCTTGTAAACAGGATTTACTTTGTGTAAAAAACTTTCCCAGAACGTAAGGAATTAACTTTTTCTATATCACCTATTTCCTTCTGTATGTCCCGTGTAAATCCTTTCGTCTACACAAGAATTTAGTGTGGAGACCGGTTTCGTATCGTGAGGAATCCACGGTAAGACACCCTTTACGAAGAGAGAAGTTAAAAAAAAGAGAGAACGAAGACCTTTAAACTTAAAGTTACATACATCAGTGAGTGGATCTCGGTCTGTAGGACTTTACACTTCAGTTCACCCGGAATTCTTCGCAGTGATGCTTATTTCTATCATCTCCACTACCTTAAGGTCAACTCGATAAAGTTTAGGACTTTCTACTACGACACTTTCACGACGTGAGGTATACGGTCGTTTAAACCCTTTGAGTCGTCACCGGTGTCCTGACCTTTTCCAGTCAAAAGTAAGGTTAAGGTTTCTTTCCGTTACGGTTTCTTACGAGGTTGATGGCGTGTTAACATGAGTAGAGTGTACGATCATTTCACTACGAGTTTTAAGAGGTTCGGTCCGAATTCGTTATACACTTGGTACTTTAGGTCTATAAGTTCGACTAAAATCTTTTCCGTCTCCTTGGTCTCTAGTTTAACGATTGTAGACGACCTAGTAGTTTTTACGTTCTCTCAAGGTCTTTTTGTAAATAAAGACGAAATAATGGATACGGTTTCGGAAACTGACACACCTAGTGTTATCTGACGCCTTCTAAGACTTTCTCTACCCTTGTGGTCTGATGGACTGGACGAAGGACTCTTTAGACTTACGACCAAGTCAAATAAAGTCAGTGAATCAGCACAGGCTGAGAAACGCTGGGGTACTAACGTCGTGCGGTCCGGAGGGACAGGTAGTGGTTGAGGACCTCAAGTGAGTCTGAGTACAGGTAGCTCAGTCACTACGGTAGGTCGGCAGAGTAGGAGACAACAAGGGAAGAGGAGGACGGGGGTTAGGGAGGGTCGTAGTCTCAGAAAAGGTTACTCAGTTGAGAAGTGTACTTCACCGGTTTCATGACCTCAAAGTCGAAATCGTAGCAAGGAAGGTTTCTTTAGGGTCCCGACTAGAGTCCAATCCTTCGTTGTTAATCTTACCCTGTACCTTGTTGTCTGACCAAGGTTTATCCTTTTCCTCATGCAGTTCCGACATATAATAGTGGGACGAATAAAGTGAATATACGTCTCATGTAGTACTCTTTGCGACCCGACCTTCTTCGTGTTCGACCTTAGTTCTAACGACCTTCTTTATAGTTATTAGAGTGTATGTGTCTACTGTGTTGGGAATACCGTCTTTCACTTCTCCTTGATTTCTCGGAGAACTACTTTAACTTTCTCCTCTCACTTTTTTAACCGAATTTCGAGTTGTAAGTCTTTTGATTCTAGTGCCGTAGACCAGGGGAGTGAAGTACCGTTTATCTACCCCTTTGTCACCTTCGTCACAGACTGTAACACACACACCACCCGTCCCACCCCCCCTCCACGAGGTTTTAGTGACGTCTACCATTAACGTCGGTACTTTGATTTTCTAATGAGGAACCTTCCTTTCAATACTGGTTGGATCTGTCGTATAATTTTTTGTCTCTGTAATGAAACGGTTGTTTCCAGGTATATCAGTTCCGATACCAAAAAGGTCACCAGTCCATACCTACACTTTCAACCTGACACTTCTTTCGACTCACGACTTCTTAACTACGAAAACTTCACACCACAACCTCTTCTGAGAACTTTTAGGGAACCTGACGGTCCTCTAGGTTGATCAGGTAGGATTTCCTCTAGTCAGGACCCAGAAGTAACCGTCCTGACTACGACTTCGATTTTGAGGTTATGAAACCGGTGGACTACACTTCTCGACTGAATAAACTTTTCTGAGACTACGACCCCTTCTAACTCCCGTCCTCCTCTTCCCCTGCTGTCTCCTACTCTACCAACCTACCGTAGTGGCTGAGTTACCTGTACTCAAACCCATCTGAGACCCTCAACCATTACTTATTCCTCCGGACCACACGACGTCAAGTATCCCAGTGTTTCAGTCTGTACTGACTCACTGACTTTACTGGACTTTTCTTGACGTTTCATCATAATTTTTTTTTTGTTTTTTTGAGGTTTTGGGGTCTCAAGAAATATGTTGACAAAATCACCTAGTTATAATGCCTTCAATCTAACAGTCCCTATAAATAAGAGTTGATCCTAAGAATCTTAGGGGATGTCCTTACAAACCTTTATACCCCCTTAAAACCTTCATTAGGGATGAAACTCACCCGTGACTGTGATCACCTACCCCGTTTGTACGACCTATAAGAAATTCCCACTCCTTTTAGAACAAGATATTTTTGTCAAGGTGGACGTTACACTTATCACAGGGACATCTCTTTGTCACCTCTTAGATTTAGTCATCCTCCTCACTCCCACAAGGTTTTCTCTGGGATGACAGTCGATAACTTATGTAGTACCATTTCTTGGACGGATGGTCACGTTTTTATGGATGAGGTCATAAGAACGGACCTTTTAAGGTACCCGTCTCCTCGCACCGCCTGATGTCAGGTTTCCCAG
Organism: Capra ibex; assembly: GCA_006410555.1. NCBI lineage: Eukaryota > Metazoa > Chordata > Mammalia > Artiodactyla > Bovidae > Capra > Capra ibex. The sequence goes on from SJYO01020080.1 coordinate 30,102,429, forward strand.
CGGTTCTTAATCTGTACTGACTTCGGTACTGACTTCACTGAATCGTGAGTGGGGACGTTTTACGTCGGACGGTTCGAGGAGACTAGTACCCTAATAGGACCGTTCTTATGACCTTGTTCAACTGTAACGGAGGAGGTCTCCTAGAAGGGTCGGGTCCCTACCTTGTGTGCAGAGGACACCAAGGACGTAACTGCCACCTAAGAAATAGTGACTCGGTGGATCCTTCGGGGGTCCCAAGTTTGTATCAACGGGACTTGAAATTTCATGGGTTGGAAAGAGGACTTCACCTTTCTACAATTTTGTGACGAGGTGATTATAGATCACGTTAATTGAACCAACATACTTGAACGTTAATGATGCATACTTATATTTCTGAAAGTAGTGTTTGAACAAAAAGGTCCGAGAGTCTAAAATACCTTTTTAAACTCCCGTTTATTATAATGATAAATATTATTGTTCCCAAGGGACCACCGAGTCTACCATTTCTTAGACGGAAGTTACGTCCTCTGGGACCGAGTTAGGGACCCATCTCTTCTAGAGGACCTCTTCCCTTACCGTTGGGTGAGGTCATACCTCTTAAGGTACCTGTCTCCTCGGACCGTCCGATGTCAAGTACCTCGGTGTCTCAGACTGTACTGACTAGTTGATTGTATGTTGTATGTATACATATTTTATAATAATAAAATACGAAGAAAATCTCCGAATTCTTGTGATCACACGATTTTTCCCTTTCCGTTTCGACTACTCTATCACACCATCTAACTAACGTAACAAAAACGGTGGGATGCCTGACATTGGGAGGTCCGAGAGACACGTACCTTACAAGGTCCGTTCTCGTAATCTCACCCGACGGTAAAGGATGAGGTCCCCTAGAAGGGATGAGTCCCTGGTTTGAGTACAGAAGACGTTACGTCCGTCTAAGAAATGGCATACTCAGTGTCGTAAATGGGGGCTAATGTAACAATCGGAGTTAATTACTGGAGGAACATCGGATGAAAACTGGAACATTGAGTGATCACAGAACGACTTGACTGGGACTTGACTGAAACACTGGACGAAACCGGTTATCTTACGACGTTCCCAGTACCATACAGAAAGAATAGAAAGAGTAAAAGAAAATTCTAAGACGATGAAGACATTCTTACCTGGACCATACTGATGTCATCAGAGTCAGTTCTGGTAGGACCTGGTGAGATATCTTTTTACTGGGGTTTGGTCTGATCCAGTCATTTAGGTGGTTGTGAAGGAGTCGACACACATCCATACTATATGCTCACTGAAACACAACACGAGATGAATCCGTGAGTCAGTATAGACTGAAAAACGTTGGGGTACCTGACATCGGGTAGTCCGAAGAGAACAGGTACCTTAATAGGTCCGTTCTTATGACCACACCCAACGGTACAGGAGGAGGTCCCCTAGAAGGGTTGGGTCCCTAGTTTGGACCCAGAGAACGTGACGTCCGTCTAAGAAATTGGAAGACTCGATGGTCCTTTCGGATACTGACTGATATCTCCTTTCGTTTTATTAATGGGTTGACTAGTTATCTAAGTATTTGTAATTCTTATGAATAATAAATTCAGCAACTCAAAACCTCCACGAATTATGTAACGGCTGACTATGTCTACTAAAAGAACTCAACTAAGAATATCACACCACAAATTCAGAGTACTCTTGGTTGTGACGAGATCGAAGAACCTTTGACCTTTGAGACTAATATAGTCATCTCGTACAAGATTTATATTTCGGACCGTTTGAGTAGGTCCCGTACTTACATAGTCGTTATCTCTTCGAGGACGTCCGTCGAAGTTCCAGTCATCTGTAGACGATTCCCATGACAGATCGTCCTTTTTGTACTATGTAGGACGAACTTTGTAATCCTTTATCTGACTAAACAATTTTGTATATTCAATGGTGAAGACCTCACACTTCCAAAGAAAATGAGTTCGAGGACCCTACACTTAGTGATATTAACCTTTAAATTTTGTTTAAACAACTTTAAGACCTAGGAGTCTTACTATTTCGGAGACCGAACGTTCAATATTTTCGTTTCGATAGAAAGTCCCGTTAATTAGTGTAGACAGACCTTATGAAGTTGACTTTGTTTTTACGAACAGGTTTACTGAAAAACCGTAGTAAAGGGTGGGTATTTAGGTATTAAAATTAGTGTCCTTAACAATGGTTTCCTTAACAGATCAGATATGTCGTGTAATAATGAGTCATATTCACGAATTGTTAAAATACATTCAGTCGAGGTCACAAATTTTATAAAAAGACTTAGGGATCTCGATTAATAACTCGTTAGCCGTACGTTATTTGGAACTTCGTTAGAAGTTTCTTTTTCTTCAGTATTCACCCTCCTAGATTTCTGACCCTTAATGTCATTAGTTTAATACACCAGTCCTCTGTAATCAACAACGACACTCCAGAGACCTTCTATTTGTACCGACTTTGGGTGTCGCTTACTTTCGACTGTGGTTGTTCAAAACAAGATACAGGATGTGTTTGTCTAACCCACCCTTCTCTTTAGAAGGTTTTAATTTAGTCAAGTAGTAAAGGTCTGTTGTAAGAATATCGAGGTTACGATAGGTTTAATCCCTCCTTCATTTTTTCCTTCGTGACTCTGAGATTATTTAGTAGAGTATTGGTGGTTTTACAGTAGAAAGGACTACACCTTAATTCTTTCCAACTGAGTCGGTGGGTCTTTACAAGGATACTCACGGGACCTTTTGTTATGTTTTCTGTACCTTTTAGAAAAACTTCTTCGGTATCTAAGGTTAAAATAATCATTCAAGATATAGTTAGTACTTTGGAATGTTTTTTAATAAGTCCATAAACCAAGTACTTTTATATACTTCAAATGTTCAAACACAAATAATAATGTTCTATTTAGAACGGTATTGTTTATAAGATTGGTATTTGTAATGACATTTCAACAGTTTTAGGATCTACTACCCAGAGAACAAAGTTCATATTTATAACCTATTTTAGTTGAAGGAAATTTTACTTTCTTACGTTTGTAGAGAGAGATTAAAGTAAAGTTATTTTACAATAACATATTTATTATCTTTGTACTGGGTCGAGTGATGAATCGTCTGTGATATGATATTTATGAAATTTAAGACATTACAAAAAGTTGGTCGATTGTTAGAACCTATTACGAACGTACATAATTGTTTAGTGTTGAAAGTTTTTCAATATTTATACGTGTACTGTTTTACCTATATAGGAATTTTTGTATTACAATTTATTTCCGTTTTACTTTGGTTGTTATATCGAGTCATGTTAATTCCACCTAATTTTATCATGTAGAGTCAAATTTTTTGTTTTTAAAAAGGTTACCAAGTATACTTTGTACTTAAAATAGGTTAAATTCATTTAAAATAAGTTTGTATTTAGTCGGTAGAATTTCCCTTATTAAATAGTCCTTCTCTTACTGTTACGTTTCTCCTTTACTTCTCTTTTTTTAATTTGTATTCTCCATACGAAACATCCCTAAATTTTTGACGGATTAGTGTTATGGTAACTGTACTATGAACTATACTTTCAATCTCTAAAATAAGTCAAAGTAATATGTGTAGATTCAGAGGTTTTAAAATAATATAGTGAATCATAAAGTAAATATATTATTTCATATATTAAATTACACATAACTAATGAAAACATCTGAAAATTAGTATATGTGTATGGAAAGAGTTCACTAAATAAAACCAAGTACAAAGATAAAGGAAACTCTAAATTTTTCCGTTTATAATAACGGGGACTGAAAAGAAGGTGGAAAGGTGAACGGAAAGAAGAAAACGGTAGAATAGTTTATATGAAAATTAAACTGAGTCAATTTTCTTAATTAACACCCTCCCTCTGTAACCCTTTAACCCTAACTATATACGTGTGTAACGTACGAACGTACGATCCAGCGAAGTCACCACAGGCTGAGAAACGTTGGGCCACCTGACATAGGGAGGTCCGAGGAGACAAGTACCCTAAGAGGTCCGTTCTTATGACCTCACCCAACGGTAAAGGACCAGGTCCCCTAGAAGGGTTGACACCCTGACTTGGGAGTAGAGAATACAGAGGACGTAACCGTCCGTCCAAGAAACGGTGATCACGGTAAACCCTTCGAACATATGTGTGATGAGATAAATTTATCTATTGATCATTCCTGGATGACATATCTTGTCTCTTGAGATGAGTTATGAGACATTATTGAAATACATCCTTCTCTTAGATTTTTTCTCACCTATTTACATCTCGACTAAGTAGAACGACATGTCGTCTTTGATTGTGTTATAACATTTAGTTTATATAAAGTTATCTAAAAAATTTTTACCTAATCATATTTGATATATGTCTTGTTATTTGTATTTAGACTTGTATATATAGATAGATGAGACGTTGTCGTTTATACAAAAAAACACAAATAGTAATGAGAGTATCAACCTTAGATTGTACCTATGATTATAACGATACAAATAAATTTATAAATGACGGTGTAGTTCATTACACGACCTTACTATTACGGTACGGGGAACTCGATCACTTTCTTGTACGGATTGAAATTTCAATTTACCTAACAGATAAGAATGAGATGAAAAGAATGTTAACAAGGTGTAAAATCAAACGAAACATATAAACCGAGTTAAAAAAAAAATTTAAAAGTATCGAAACACAAAAAGAACCTCAAAGGTCAACAGAAAAGTAAAGAACTTATTACATAGATAGTGTCACTAGTCGAAAAACGGGTTATTGATAAGATAATTTAACATTGACATAATCATTCATGCTATGTTCATAAACTGTTTTGTCTAACATGTCCGAATACAGATGTTTTTTAAGTAAAACTTTCACTCTGATGTTCAAGAGACTCGTGATAAAATATGGAATTAATTATTAGTAATGTAATCCGTGAGAATAGAAGAGGATAAGATGATATTTATAATATTACGGGTTCCTTTATAGTCCGAAACATAAAGTCTATCTTATCCACCTAGACACCATTTCTTAGGAGGACGTTACGTCCTCCTCTTCCGTTGCCGTTCGGTGAGGACATGAGAACGGACCTTTTAGGGTACCTGCCTCCTCGGAACATCCGACGTCAGGTATCCCAGTCCTTCTCAGCCTGTTCTGATTCTCTGAAGTGAAAGTGAAAAGTGAAAGTACGTGACCTCTTCCTTTACTGTTGGGTGAGGTCACAAGAACGGACCTCTTAGGGTCCCTGCCCCCTCGGACCACCCGACGGCAGATACCCCAGTGGGTCTCAGCCTGTCCTGACTTCACTGAATCGTCGTCGTCGTCGGTACATCCTCTACGTCCAATCTAGTGACACAACCCTTCCAGGGGATTTCTTCCTTTACCGTTGGAAGAGGTCATGAGAACGGTCCCCTAACGGTACCCATCCCCTTGGACCACCACAATGTTAGGTACCTCAGAGTTTTCTCAGTCTGTACTGAGTCGTTAATTTGTTGTTCTTTTACCCTTCTCTTCGGTGAGTGACAACCAGAGTAAAACCAAAAATTAGATTTAGGAGTATAAGGTTTATGTCGTTACGTTTCTTCAAATACGATTTTAGAAATTGAAGAAGTCACGAGTTATATTTGTGAGAACTTTCGGAGAAAGAAAGTACCTGTCTAGTCTAGATTTTTTATCGTGAAAGGATGGTTTAAAAAGGTGTCTTTCGATTAAAAACTCTCTTTATTTTGTCTTCTATTTTGTTATTATTACTATTCTTTTCTTCTAGTTTGAAGTATTCGGTTTGATGGTCGATTCAGGGGAATTGACATTTCGTGAAATTCTGTGTTAAGTTCTGTTTAATAAAAAAACTTCTGATGGTGAACGTAATAAGACAAGAGTTAATTTATAACAAAAGAGTGTACCTAAACATTGAAAGGAATAAAAAGAAGAGAGTCTTCCAAAAATATTTTGTTTCTTGGAGAGTTTGGTTTGACTCCGATAAATATAAAACACATCTAGAGGACCTCTTCCTTTACCGTTGGGTGAGGTCATAAGAACGGACCTTTTAGGGTACCTACCTCCTCGGACTATTCTATGTCAAGTACCCCAATGTTTCTCAACCTGTGTTGACTCGGTGAACTGAAAAGTTAGTTTTATGTTTTGACTAGGACGAATATAAAACTTAAAAGTAAATATATCGTAAAATTAAAATAAAAACTGAAAATTCAACCATTATTAAATACAATTAATTGGTTATACATTTTAAAATGATAAGTATTTATAAAAGGGTGAGACCCACTTTAGACAATCAACTTTTGTATCGATATTAATTCAAGGAGTAAACGTGATATTTATAAATTTTGTTGTCCTTAAAGGTGTTAGTAGTCCTTTAAAAACTATATAAAAAGAGAAATATTATATCCAGTAAGTCTCATCAGTAACCAGTAAGATTTGGTTAATTGTGAATGTCATCCAAAACTCTTTGTCGAGTCAAGTCATGTCAAGTCAACGAGTCAGTACTGAGAAACGCTGGGGTACCTGACGTCCTTCGGTCCGGAAGGACAGGAAGTGGTTGAGGACCTCGAATGAGTTTTAGTACAGGTATCTCAGTCACTACGGTAGGTTGATAGAGTTGGAGACAGTAGGGGAAGAGGAGGGTGGAAGTTAGGGAGGGTCGTAGTCCCAGAAAAGTTTACTCAGTCGAGAAGCGTAGTCCACCGGTTTCATAACCTCAAAGTCGAAGTCGTAGTCAGGAAGGTTACTTATAAGTCCTAACTAAAGGAAATCCTACATGACCAACCTAGAGGAACGTCAGGTTCCCTGAGAGTCCTCAGAAGAGGTTGTGATGTCAAGTTTTCGTAGTTAAGAAGGTGTGAGTCGAAAGAAATATCAGGTTGAGAATGTAGGTATGTACTGACGACCTTCTTGGGATCGAAACTGATCTACCTGGAAACAACCGTTTCATTACAGAGTCGAAATTATACGACAGATCCAACCAGTATCAAAAAGAAGGTTCGATTGTGTTAATTTCACTTTCACTTCAGCGAGTCAACACAGGTTGAGAAACTCTGGGGTACCTGACATCGGATGGTCCAAGGTGTCAGGTACCCTAAAAGGTCCGTTCCTATGACCTTACCTCAGAGTTTTCTCAGTCTGTACTGAGAAAAGGAAGAGGTCTTCTAGACGGTCTGGGTCCCTAACTTGGGCCCAGAGGACGTAACATCCGTCTACGAAATGGCAAACTCGGTGGTCCTTTCATGGAGTAAATTTTATGTTTAATTTAAACGATGCATCTTATACGACGTGTGTATAATTAATCTAAATCTTCCAACTGAAACTAACTATTATATTGGATTAGTCGTATTAGTAAATCAGTAGTAAACATATATAACACTACAGAAAATGAGTACTCCATTATTAAAACATTATGTTTATCCAACCTTTCAATGATCGAAACCATGTTTATAAGACTCTGTCAAAGTTGAAGTAGAGTCATTCAGTAGAAGTCTTATTGTTGTGGACCCACTGTTATTTTTAATCATTAACGTAACACAGTCTTCCTCAAAATATTTGTAGTTATTCGTTTGATCTTCATAAAATGTTACTAGTCACACTAAATTTCATCGTGACTCAACACGAATGGGTTGTCGACGATCTATTGACTAAGAAAAGTCAGAGATCTAGAACAAAAATGAAACGATGAAACACATATTTATCCATAGAGTGACATCCTGGACCTTATATAGGAATTTTAATAAACGTTCCTTGGTTTAATACACTGAAATTCTCTTTCTGCAAAAGTTAAAGTTTATCTTTTACCTAATACATAATTAGATATTTGAGAATGTGAAGTCGGGAGTTAATACGAAAACCATTGTGATATGATAATGTAAAAAATTCGGATCCTTACTTAGATACAGATCAGTGAGGTCGGTAAAAAGAATATAAAAGGGGTATCCTATTCTGTTCTCCATTCTACCTACTCTACGGTGAAGAAGTGTCTCCCTACGGTCCTTCTATGTCTGTAAGGACTACATCCAGAACCGTAATCGTGATCTAACCGTAGTCTGAGAAGTTTCAAAGGAATTTATTGTAACTAATTCCAAAATACGGTTGGAGGTGAGAACTTATCGAAAGAAAACATTTCTAAGGCCTACTTAAAACTTTAGTCAAAACTAAACATCCGGATAAGTTAATGTCTCTTTTTTTGGACGAAAAAAAAAAAAAAAAAGTAAAATAAAACCAGTGTGTGTAAGAATGAAAAGGTTCAATGGTGGTAGGAGTTTGGAGCCCTCCATGTCAATCTAACCCATTGTCAGTTTAAGGTTTTCGTTTCGAGAAGTTTTTTATTTTTAGCTAAAAAGTGTCGATAAGTCTTTACGTATTATTAATCCTCAGCCAGATGACCCTCCATAATGAAAGAGTTGGTGTTCAAGGGAGTGAGGGACGGAGGGAGGCAGGTAGGTCAGAGGAACACTCTTCTCACACATAGTCGGAATCCACGTGTGTGTTGGTGACCCTAAGTGAGACATAACGTCGTGTACGACACTCGCGGGAGTCCGTTCACAAGAGGTAAGGAGACCCTCTGTACGTGAGAAACGTGAGAGGAGACTTGACTTTAATACGAACTTTCGAACTATTAAACTATTTAGAAAATTAACACTCGACATTTAGCAGTTCAAGGAAAAATCAACGATTGTTATAATCGAAAGAGACGTTTCTCGTGTGACTTTACTAATCAAATTTTCGTAGGACAATTTTCCCATACGTAAGAGAGAGAGAGAGAAAAAACATGATAGTCTTCGTCGGTTTATTACGTCTATAAAATAAGTAATATACTCCACTTCTTTCGACTTTCAGACAGTGTACGGCTCTTTTCTAGTTCACAAGTAACGAATGGAATCTTTAACCCAAACATAAAAACATGACGGAAATCGATAAAGTCAGACATACTCACTCGTACGAGAGGGAAAAGAACGTATGTCATCCTTACGACTGTGATCTCTTGAGTGAGAAAAAAAGTACAACAACATTGTTTTAGAACATAACCGGTACTCTCCTCTACCTCAGTAGTAGAATAATACTTTCAAAACTTTAATCTTATCTTTAAGAGTTGTCCCACGGTGGGTCCCAAAACACCATAGGATTGTTGTCATTCTGTTAAAAAGACCATAAGTACAATGGTTTTATCCTGGTTCTAAAAACAGGTCAATAAGTCCTTCCTCCGGTTCTCAGTAAATTTTAAGATACTCAGGTTCCCCTCCGTTCTCAATATGGTACGGATACCGTTTCCCTTTTAATACCTTTTTGACCTCTATTAAAATTGGGACGTCTTGACCTATATTACATCTTGTAATTTGAATTAACATTAAATCAGTTAAAAGACACAAATGTAAACTTGAAGTTAAGTATTATCTTTGTGTCTTTAGATCCTTTGGAGAAATAAAAATGTTATGACATTAAAAGGACTCCCGTTTTATAACGTACGAATTGATAAATAAAGAAACGTAGGTTGTTATGATAGTGGTTGGAGGACCATCGTCGTAAAATATACCAAAATTTAGGGTAGAGCAGATCAGGTAAATTATCGACACGATGGAACGAAGGAGTGAAGGACTTTAAAGACAAAAGTGAAGAACTTTAATCTAATTAACTAAAAAGTATCTCCATAAAATTATTATATACTCTTTCGTTTTCAAAATCATTACGGGGGTTTATAATCAAGAAAGAGTTAATTTTTCGTTCCACATTGTGTTTTTAATTCACCCGTGAATTTTATGGTTCATATAACCAAATGTTTATCATACTCATTGAAGTGAAACCAAAAACGATCAGTAATCGTTAGAAAACTTTTTACATGTAACTACCGACAGATTTATCATCTATTATAAATTAAGTATCATATCACAATCTTTAAAATATATAGAATATAATTTAAGGAAACATAAGGATAATGGTCGTTAAAGTCGAAGAGTCTCGAGAAGTGGACGCATAACGACATCAAAAGAACAAATCAACGATTGAATACAGACTGAGAAAACGCTGGGGTACATCGGGTAGTCCGAGGAGACAGGTACCCTAAAAGGTCCGTTTTTATGACTTCACCCAACAGTAAAGAAAGAGAATGGTATCGAACCAGGAGACGTCAAGTATAAATATAGTGATAATAATTTTAATATTTCGCTTAGTCACTAGAACCTTAAAAGATAAGTTTATACAAATTTCCGAACTGTATCAGGTAACTTATATGGCGATGCAAGAAGGGAAAATCGCAGACCGAGATTTTGAGTATTGAGAACAAAGTCTATAAGGATATGGGTGTAGAATATAAAGTCAGTTTAATTCGACTAAAGGGAAGATATTTATACAAAAGTTACAGAGCCGTAGGAAAACGAGTCCGGTTTGAAAGACATCCTCATCGTGGCGGCGGCTTTTGTTGAACGGAGGGAGAAGAGGGGAAAAGGAGTCTTAAGACGTATAGGGAGGATTAAGTCCAATTTACCCTACAAGAAATCTTTCTAAGGGAATACTAGGACTCCTTTTTACTGAGGAAAAAGAAGAGATTTACAGGTGAAGTCTGGTATATTTGTGAGTATGTGTGTATATTCATGTATGTGTCCGTGTATCTATCCGTGTGTGCGTATAATACCACCACTACCATAACACAGAATCAAAATCGAAGAGAGAGGTATCTGTAAATGAGAGATTGATCTAATAATCGGATTATACATCATAAAAACAAAGGTAGTAGAGACAATGGATCCCTTATAGATCCTACTACTTTACTTGGAGAGTTAGGAAGAAAAAAAAACCTACTCCAACGACACGGTGTCGACCTCTTCCTTTACCGTTGGGTGAGGTCACAAGAACGGACCTCTTAGGGTCCCTTCCGCCTCGGACCACCCGACGGCAGATACCCCAGTGTGTCTCAACCTGTTCTGACTTCGTAGAAACGGCGTCGTCGTCGTGACACGGTGTCGTTGCTTATAAAAGTTTACTCTTCTTTGATTCTTCATCTACCTTCCTCAATAGAACATCATCGTTACAGTGTTCTCCTTGAACCGTACGACTTCGGTCCTCACCCCTCTCCTTCTTCTGTCTTTCTCAAGGGCTCGTTTTTGTCATCCCCGCGTTTCTCTCGTTCGGATACATATACATTAACTATGATAAAGTGCAAGCACCGATTGCGATTGACATGGAAATCTCTTTATCACTATTTTTTCGACACACCAGTGAAACTCTTTCTCCTTTTTGGGACACAAAGATTTACTTTGCCGAACGGAACATCAGGAGAGAAGCGTTTACAAGACCTGACGAGACTAACGTGTGAAAGCGAGTGTCTTAACACTGTAGTAAGTCTGGAGGGGGTACTGGAGAATTTAGATAACGTTTAAGATATCAAATAAAAATTCTAGAAGACACTAGAAAACTAGAAAACGGTGGAAAGTTTCAAGAAAAAACGACACACACACACACACACACACACAATTAGCGAGTCAGCACAGGTCGAGAAACGCTGGCGTGTCTGACATCGGGTAGTCCGAAGAGATAAGTATCATAAAGGGTCCGTTCTTATGACCTCACCCCAACGGTAAAGGAGGAAGTTCACTAGAAAGACTGGGTCCTTGACTTGGGTCTAGAGGGTTTAATGTCCGTCTAAGAAATGACAGACTCAGTGGTCCCTTATAACTTCCGAAACGGTTTGGTCTCACGAGGGTAAAATTTGTGTAACGGACCCGAAAGGTCCCATTATGACAAGAGTGTACGAAACGAGACTAACCTTATGTGTGGTTGATTGGTCAAGAGTAAAGGATACTGTAGGTAGAGACGAATACATAACTTGACGATGAATACGAAGTTGTGTAACAACTCTTTAGGCAAAAAATACTCTTAAAGGGTCTATGGATCGTAATAAAAGTGTTTACATAAAGAAGTAATACATGAGATTAAAGTTATTACATATCTTTAATATAAGACAAAAGGTAAATATATGAGCAATACGAGAAAATCAGATGTTTAAAGACTGTACCTCATACGTAAAATTTTATAACGTGTACTTACTCTGTTTTTATAAGGACCTTAAATGTGTACTTACTATCCCCGACCAAATTACCCATTTCGGTTTTATTTCAATCGTTTCACTCTAGAAAATAAAAATACACTATATCATCTTTTACATTAAAGTGTATTTAATTTAACTCTTCAATTATACCTCATACCATTAGACCGGAAATGTTGTTTTCGTAGTCAACCACTAAAGTATCAATTGTTTCCAACTGTTCATAGTCCTTTGGTTTTCGTATTTCTTTGTAGAAGTCTCTCCGTAGAATTAGATTGTAAAATAATATTCTTTTATTGGATGTTTTTCCTGTCGAAAATCCAAAAACGAGTCCTTAAAGTCAACGATTAATTAAGATCAAGGGTCTTTTTGGGAATTACTCTCACCCATTGATTTTAAGAACTACCGTCATATAGAACTCAAGAGATAGTTTCCCTATCTCTTAACGATTTAATGATGAATAATTCTAGAATTAAGAGGAGGGGAGTTGAGAGATACTAAAGAGATAGATCAGAATTAAACTGGTGAGACAAGTTGCTTCTTTTACGTAAATAGACTTTGGGTGTGAAGGTTTTTTTTTTTTTTTAATAGTAAGGAGAGAAGAGGTTTTTGTGTTTTTGTTAGAATAAAAATTCTAATGTAATTTTCTGTTTTAATTTTAATTAATTTTAATTTTCTTTTTTAATCTCTGTATTTTATGTGTATTTTAGATTATCTTTATTGTCATCAGTAAAATCCACTGTAAAGAGAAACTTTTAAGAACAAACAAGTCAATCCAGTCTAAAGTGTAAGTCATAAAGTAAATGTCAAAGTCAGATGGAAATTTAAGATAACAAATAAACTCTATACAAGTAATCGTTAGTTAGAACATATATCATGTACTAAACCATATTATTAGAGTTTTTATTATCTTATAAGAGGGTATTAGAGATCGGAAATCGTCTTTAATGATATCGTGTGTGGGGTAAAATATTTAATCTATGTCATCGTTCCTGTTAATTTGTAGTAGTCCTTTAACAATTCGGTTAAAAGAAAGGTTCAGTAAGTCAGGTTTTTTTATTTTTATAGACACAAAATTCGTTTTAACAAAATTTGAAATTTAAGTTACCTATTACTTATTGTAAGTCTTAAATGACGACGATGACTATGACGATTCAACGAAGTCAGCACAGGTTGAGACACGCTGGGGTATCTGTCGTCGGATAGTCCGAGGTGACAGGGACCCTAAGAGGTCCGTTCTTGTGACCTCACCCAACGGTAACGGAAGAGGTTACGTACTTTCACTTTTCACTTTCACTTCAACGAGTCAGTACAGGTTGAGTCGCTAGGGTACCTGACGTCGGATGGTCCAAGGAGGTAGGTACCCTAAAAGGTCCGTTCTCATGACCTCACCCCACGGTAACGGAAGAGGCAGTCTTAAATGTGTAATAAATTTTCTATATTGTATGTATCCAAACCTTACTTACGTTACCTACGTCATATTACGGTGAATGTTATCCCTTTGTTGTTTTTCACTTTACTTACTTGAATAAAGTTGATTATCGAGTAACATGATAATAACCCTCTTTAAAGTCAGGAGAGAGCGAACTTGAAAAGATGTTATCAACTACTTTGTTCTTATTAAGTCGGGAAAGGTACTCGACGAATTGTTGCTTTAAGACAGTCATAAGAGAGACGGCTTCACGATATTAATCTTGAACGACCTTCGTTTTAATGTCACTATTTATTAAAAGAGATGATTGTTGTGTACACCCTTATGTTACCTCTATTTGTGTTACTCTTTCTCTCTCTGTCTCGTAAGAAAGACGGATTGTAGAAACTATTTTCGACGTGGTCTCTGTCCGATATTTGAATCATACGTTCACCATTGAGTAAGAGTACTTGGGTCTCGAGGGGTCAAACAGTTACAGCTCTTTTTTTCTCAAGAACCGTAAGAAGTCTTTAGTGACTGTCACGGTACATTTTACGAGAACGTATCCAATAATACCCAGTCAGATTCTTAGAGAAATAAGAGAAAAAGACAGTGAAACGTTAAAAGAGATGTTCAAAAATCAAAAGGAAGAACCGTGTAATACTAAGTTGTTTGTAACCTTAACGGTTTATTTGTGTCCACCTAATCGACACGTTTGTACTGGATGTTTACTGTACCTTCTACATGAGGTATCTTTCACAAAAGATATCTTATTATCTGTTTCCAACTGTCAACATCTTTTAAAAAGAAAACGGTTTTAAAGGGTCTCGTTAGTATAATATCTTTAACTTCGAAAGGGGGGGGGGGTTTTATTCCTCACACTACGGACGAGTGTATCCTACGTAGAGGAGTTCTTCTAGGAAATTAGAGACGACCTAGATAGGTCACGAAGCAGAGAAGGAGTGAGACAAGAGATTGTACCATAGGTCTTTCGGGAAGATCGGACTTTGTAGTAGGTCGAGTCGAGACAGACCCCTTCAACCATCTCGACTTTCAAACCCCAAGTTCCACCGATATTGAAGAACTACTTAACCTCTGACTTGTCTTTCTTTTTATTCATTTAATGGTCTATACAACAAAATCTTTGTGTCTAGTAGGAAATTCAGAGATCCGACCAACTCTTTCGACGTCTACATTCGTAATCGGAACGTACCTTTATCAGACAAGTCGTTCCCGATAGACACGCACAACTACTCCATTTCGGGTCTATCCGAATATTATAGGAGGGATAAACAAAACTTCCCGGTAACACACCTCGTCCGTCCTATCTTTTTTCGTCTCTCACCCCATTATACTATATTCGACATAATGACCTGAACACCGAGTCGACCATTTCTTAGGAGGGCGTTACGACCTCTGGACCCAAACTAGGGACCCAACCCTTCCAGGGTACCTCTTCCCTTTCCGATGGGTGAGGTTATGAGACCGGACCTCTTTAGGTACCTACTATATCAGGTACCCCAGTGTTTCTCAGTATGTATTGACTCGCTGAAAATGAAAATGAAGTACCTGTAAAATATTCTTTGATTTTCTTGTGTTATAAAACACTGGATAAAATATATTCTTTCGGAACGTGTATAAAAAGGGTTCTTTTATCTCGACCCAGTAATTCCGGAAAAAACATATCGAGAAGACACATAAGAACGGTGGAGAAGATTTAGAGAAGACGAAGACAATCCAGGAATGACAAAGACAGGAAATAGTACGGTTTGGAACGTACATTAAAAAGGAACTATAGAGGTCAAAAGGACTTCTCCAGAGATCACATGTAGTAAAGTAACAAAGGGAGATAAAGAAACGTAGCAGGTAGATTCTTCCGGAAGAAAAAGAGGAACGAGAAGAGACCTTGAGACGTAAGTGAACTCATATAGAAAGGGTAACAGGAGACGGAAAGCGAAGAGAAGAAAGGAGTACATAAACATTTCGAAGGAGTCTGTTGGTGAAAACGGAAGAACGTGAAGTAAAAGAAACCCTACCAAAACCAGTGGTAGAGGACATGTTACAATACTTCGAGGTAGGTATCAGGAGTCCGTAAGGGAGATGGTCGAGATTAGAGAACTTAGATACACAGTAAAGGTGACACATTCGTATTCCCTAAACTAAATCTAGTATGGACTTACGGGATCACCAAGAGGAATGAAACAAGTTAAATACTGACCTAAAACGTTATTCCTCGAGTACTAGACTCGGTGTCAGTCGAGGTCCAGAACAAAAACGACTGACAAATCTCGAAGAGGTAGAAACCGATGTTTCCGATACTAGTAAGACTAAAACCTTAACTAGTAGATCCCTACAGGTACAAATCTCGACAGAGAACCCAACAACCTTTTCACACAAAAGATATTTGTTTGTCACACAAAAGAACTGTTTTGACAATCGGAAACGGAGTAAAACATCAGTCTGGGTTTGAATGAACCATAAGGCCCATAGAGAACCGAAGGATGAAAACGTAAGGTTAGGGGATACTACTTTTCCTATAGAGAAAAACCACAACAAAGATCGTCAACAACATCCAGAAGTATCTTGGTCAGTTGAAGTCGAAGAAGTAGTCACCAACTGTGTATCTGAACCTAATGACACTAAAAAGTATCGAACCGAACCTTTGTTTGACTCCAGTAAAACAGTAAAACGGAAAAGTATGAAAGGTACCTTAAGGGGTCCCTTCTTATGACGTCACCCAACGGTGAAGGAAGAGGTCACCTGGTGTAAAACAGGTGACCTGGTGATACCGGGAAGACCGAACCCAAGGGGACGTACCGTACAAGTATTGAATTAACTTAGTACGTTCGGGGAAACGGTACTGTTCGGACACTACGTACTTTCCTTAGAGGGATTTATGAACAGAACTCGTGATAGTAAAGTGGTCACCTGTTAATAAAGATGATAGGGAACCTCGGTGGTTGTAACTTGACTACACAAACCTGGAATACTTTCAAGATAAGACTTAGAAAAGTAAAAGAGTCACTATATTATTCGTTCCAGTAGGTGACTTTCACTTCCACTCATTCTTCATAACCTCCCAATCCTTTATTCTCCTCATACTTCAGAAATTCCGCTATCTTCTTACCCTTCTAACCTTTCACATCAAAATAATCAAATGTCATAGTCCTCGGGTAAATGTCAAGGACCAGTACCAAAGGTCCAACTAGTGGAAACACTGTGTTAAAAGAATACTTTTAAGTTGACAAACAAACGTCTACACCTCATCCGTTTCTTAACCTATATTCACCTCAATCCTAAAGTGGAGTACCAAATACGAATTCATAAAAGTTTCTTTTATGTCGTGTTTTTATTAAAAATTTTTTCAAACACAACGTTTGACACATGAAGGCGGTGGAAGAATACTCCAAGTAACAATGAATAGGTTTAATTATCAGACTCTCTAAGATTTATCTTGTACAGATGTACCGGTCGAACAGATTTGATCCAAAAACAACAATAAGGGTGAGAGAAGAAATAGGTTGTTTTGTGAATAATGTTAATTTTTGATTAGTTAAAGAACTAAGTGAAACAGTGATAGGAAGAAACTTTAAAATACGGGGTTTGTAGTCCCTTGTACATAATCAAAAACAAGTTGTAAGATAAAAGTCACGGATTGTGTTACAGTTGTTTCCAGGCAGACCAGTTTCGATAGTGAAAGGGTCAACAGTGTATATCTACACTCTCAACCTGATATTTCTTTCAACTCGTGGTTTCTTAACTACGAAAACTTGACACCACAACCTCTTCTGAGAACTCTCAGGGAACCTGACGTTCCTCTAGGTTGGTCAGGTAGGATTTCCTTCAGTCAGGACCTATAAGTAACCTTCTTGAATACGACTTCGACTTTGAGGTTATGAAACCGGTGGACTACGCTTCTTGATTGAGTAGACTTTTCTGGGACTACGACCCTTTCTAATTTCAGTCCACTTCTTCCGCTGCTGTCTCCTACTCTACCAACCTACCGTAGTGACTGTGATGCCTGTATTCAAACTTATTCGAGACCCTCAACCACTTCCTGTCCCCCCGGACCGCACGACGTCAGGTACCCCAGCGTTTCTCAACCTGTGCTGATTCGCTGACTTAACTGTGTTACAGACCGTGTTGTATCATTTATTAGTTATGTATGAATACCTGACTCATTCATTTTCTTCCTTATTGTAATCCTTTATTTAATTCCTTTCTTCCTTTATCAGACCAGCACCAAACGTAATATACTAAATAACCAAACACACACACACACACACACACACACACACACACACACACACAAACCAAACAACCAAAAAAAAAAAAAAAAAAAAAAACTCGGTTCTTTAAGACAAAATGATGGAAAGGAACATTGTGTCAATATGTATCCAATAACTGGTCCCTTCGTTTTTCTTGGTCTCGGTCAAAATAGAAGGGATATGAAGAGGAGGGATAAAGAGGTTTTGTTAAGGGTTTCCTATAATGTGTCAGTTAGTGGGTAAGTAAACTCTACTTTGTAAATAGATTTAATACTTCTTAGTACCTGATGTTTGAAAAGTCTTTGTGATTGCATACTTAAGTGAAAGTAAGTTTAAAACTTCAAACTAAATTGTATTCGACTGAAATGTTGAGATGGGACGAAGTCGGGGCGGGTGTCATCCAATCTGTTAGTAAGAATCAATAGTAGGAACAGTTCCGAAGTTTATGTTACGGACCCCATTCTGAAGTCGACTGAGATGTAACCGACGAAGTGGACTTACTGGACTCACTTATTGTGAGTCACAGAAACCTTGAAGAAAAATATGTAGGAATGAACGTGACTCAATAAAGATAGAGGACAAGAGTAAAGAAGGGGTATACGAGATGTCCAGAGGTAAAGAAAAAGAACAGAAGGACACTTGGATGTGACGAAACGTCTAGAGACTCAGTATAAGAGAAAAAATTTTAATTAAATGAAAAATTAACTTCCTTTTAACGAGATGTCTTAAGACAACTGAAGACGTATGTGAAAGGTGGAAAAGTCTATAGTTCTAGTATCAGAATCAGAATCACAAGAGGGTTATCAGAAGTGGGTTCGGGTTGTTATCAGACGTCCTTCGGGACGTAAGAATATTTCAGAATAGTTGTTTTGAGTAGAAAAATTTTGTGTCTAATACAAGTAAATCCATATCCCATTTCGTTCTGTACTCTGTATTTCTTGATCGGTCCCGGTGACTGTTGTCAGTTCGGTACTTAATTCTCTGTTTCTGTATATGTTGGTCAAGTGAAAGGAATAAATTTGATTGGATAGAAGTAATCCTATATTTTAGAGAAGATTATTAGAAATAATTATATCCTTAGACCTGGAAAGCTGACCTTGTGTAAAGTTAGATAATTTACGAATGGTACTAAACCTGTTTAGGTGACGGACCGTTCCTTCAAATGTGAAAGAAGGAAACCGAAAAACGAAATAGTTACTTCGGATTGAATTTTATATAATATATATATATATATATATATACTCTATAAGAAGTCGAGTCAAGTCAGTGAGTCTACATAAAATGGGAATCACTGGGGTACCTGACGTCGCGTCGTCCAAAGGGACAGGTAGTGGTTGTGGGACTCGAACGAGTTTGAGTACAAGTAGCTCCATCACTACGGTAGATCGGTAGAGTAAGAGACAGTAGGGAAACAAGAGGACAGAAGTTAGAAAGGGTCGTAGTCCCAGAAAAGTTTATTCAATCAAGAAACGTAGTCCACCGGTTTCATAACCTCAAAGTCGAAGCCGTAGTCAGGAAGGTTACTTATAAGTCCTGACTAAAGGAAATCCTACCTGACCAACCTAGGGGAACGTCAGGTTCCCTGAGAGTTCTCAGAGGAGGTTGTGGTGTCAAGTTTCGTAGTTAAGAAACCACGAGTTGAAAGAAATATCAGCTTGAGAATGTAGGTATGTACTGATGACCTTTTTGGTATCAAAACTGATTTACCTGGAAGCAACCGTTTCATTACAGACACGAAAAATTATACGATATATTCAACCAGTATCGAAAAGAAGGTTCCTCGTTCAGAGAAAATTAAAGTACCGACGTCAGTGGTACACGTCACTAAAACCTTGGGTTTTTAATCAGAGAGTGACAAAGGTAACAAAGGCTTAGATAAACGGTACTTTACTGTCCTGGTCTACGGTACTAGAATGAAAAGACTTATAACTCAAAATTTCGGATTTAAAAGTGAGAGAAGAAAGTGAAAATAGTTCTCCAAAAAGTCAAGAAGAAACGAAAGACGGTATTTTTACCACAGTAGACGTATAGACTCTAATAACTATAAAGAGGGTCGTTAGAACTAAGGTCGAACACGAAGTGAGTAGGACCGTAAAACATACTACATGAGACGTATATTCAACTTATTTGTCCCACTGTCATAGGTCCGAACTGGATGAGGAAAAGGTTAAACCTTGGTCAGACAACAGAGTATAGAACAAGATTGACAACGAAGAACTGGACGTATGTATAAAGAGTCCTCCGTTCATTCCAACAGACCATAAGAATAGAGAACTTCTTAAAAGGTGTAAAACAACACTAGGTGTGTCAGTTTCCGAAACCGTATCAGTTATTTCGTCTTCATCCGCTACCGTGGGGTGAGGTCATGAGAACGGACCTTTTAGGATACTACCTCCTCGGACCACCCGACATCAGGTACCCCAACCCTTCTCAGTCTGTGTTGACTCACTAAAGTGAAAGTGAAAAGTGAAAGTACATAACCTCTTCCTTTACCGTTGGGTGAGGTCACAAGAACGGACCTCTTAGGGTCCCTGCCCCCTCGGACCACCCGACGGTAAGTACCCCAACGTGTCTCAGCCTGTGCTGACTCCACTGAATCGTCGTCGTCGTCGTCGTCTACAAAAAGACCTTGAGAGAACGAAAAGGCTACTAGGTTGTCTGTAACCGTTAAACTAAAGACCAAGGAGACCGAAAAGATTTAGTTCGAACTTATAGACCTTGTAGACCTTCAAGTACCAAGTGGATGAAAACTTCGGACCGAACCTCTTAAAACACGTAGTTCAATGATCGTGTACTCTACTCACGTTAACACATCATCAAACGGAAAGAAACCCTAACCTTACTTTTGACTAGAAAAGGTCAGGGCACCGGTGACGACTCGAAACGTTTAAACGGATGTATACCTCACGTCGTGAAAGTGTCGTAGAAAATCTTATACTTTATCGAGGTGACCTTAAGGTAGTGGAGGTGATCGAAACAAGCATCACTACTAAGGATTCCGGGTAAAGTGAAGTCTGACGTCCTACAGTGTTAAGATCCACTCACTAGTGTGGTAGCACCAATAGACCCAGTAGTTCTAGAAAAACATATTAAAAAAGACACATAAGAACGGTGGAGAAGAATTACAACAGACGAAGACAGTCCAGGTATGGTAAAGACAGGAAATAACACGGGTCGGTGCACACTTTATAAGGGAACCATAGAGATTAAAAGAACTTCACTAGAGATCAGAAAGGGTAAGATAACAAAAGGAGATAAAGAGACGTGACTAGTGACTCGTTCAGAAAGAACAGAGAGGAACGATAAGAAACCTTGAGACGTAAGTCTACCCACATAGAAAGGAAAAGAGGAAACGGAAATCGAAGAGAAGAAAAGAGTCGATAAACATTCCGGAGGACTCTATTGGAAAAATGGAAAACGTAAAGAAAAAGAACTCTTACCAGAACTAAGGACGAAGGACATGTTACAGTTCTTGGAGGTAGGCGTCAAGAAGTCGTGAGAGAGATAGTTTAAATTAGGGAACTTAGATAAACAGTGTAGGTGAGATATCAACATTCCCTAAACTATAAGAATAGTCCATATTTTTACTGTGAAAATGATTGTATGAATAATATCAAAATAAATAATTTTTATAATTCTTTTAAGACAAGAGAAAAAGAAGAAATAAAGGATAATCTACATAAAAGGTTTCTTGAAACCCCTTTAAAGGCCGGAATGATTTGTTTTTACGGTTACGTTTACGACAATTATTTGAAAATCCTGTGTCTCGTAGTAATAGCAATCGTAATCATGACAGAACTACTATATCTTCCAACGTGCATATTCGATCCGTTAACTTACACAACCTCAAATAGATTCAACAAAGTAAACTTTCGTGTCATGTTACACTCGATTTAAAGATGAAAGAAGGTACCCGGTGTCCTTTTGAAAAAAGGTTTTCAGATCAGTCATTTCCGAATGAGTGAACGAAAAAAGGATCTTATTCACTTCAGACTTCATGTGAAACCGAGACAATTCATAGTACTAGGTACGTTCTCTTTAAATTTTGGTTTGAGTAGGTCTATTAACGGGGTTTAGAGATCAAGGGAAATCATGCACCTGTGTCAAATCTTTTATAAAACCTTCCCTAATATACAAAATAAAATTTCGTCAACTAAGGGTTCTACTTAATTTATTTTCACTAAACAGTAGTGATAACTAAGTACCATTCATCGATAGGACCCTCGAACCGTAATGTACGATTTGAAATTTTGAAATGTTCAGGATTCTAAAGATATAAATCCTCAAATGGGTAACTTTATCTCATCAAACCCTTCAAAAATCTTGGTCTACCTCAAAGTCATTGTCATTACTGAACTAGTTTCTGAAGTTCCTCTAATGATTGTCTATCCTCTTCTCGGATGGACACGGTGTGGAAGTTTTCCTTATAAATTTTTTATATAAGGTCATTAAACCTTACACACTTTAGTCGACACAAAACGGAAAATTGAGATTTTTAAAAAATTTTTAATATCGACCTTTTTATGTTTAATTAAACGTATTTGAAGAGAAAGAATTTAAAACTAAGACCCTTTCAAGGTTA
Source organism: Capra ibex (assembly GCA_006410555.1). Lineage (NCBI taxonomy): Eukaryota > Metazoa > Chordata > Mammalia > Artiodactyla > Bovidae > Capra > Capra ibex. The sequence continues at coordinate 30,124,700 of SJYO01020080.1, forward strand.
CTTTGCGTTGCGTGTACAAAGACTCAGTAAAAACTGAATAATTTAATACCAACAACAAGTCAACGAGTAAGTACAGGCCAAGAAACACTGGGGGGTACCTGACGTCGTGTGGCCGGAAAAAACAGGAAGCGGTAGAGGACCTCGAAAGAGCTTACGCACAGGTAACTCGGTCACTACGGTAGGTTGGTAGAGTATGAGACAGTAGGGGAAGAGGAGGATGGAAGTTAGAAAGGGTGGTGGTCCCAGAAGAGGTCACTCAGTCGAGAAGTTGAGTCCACCGGTTTCATAACGTCGAAGTCGAATACGTAGTCAGGACAATTACCTATAAGTCCCAACTAAAGGAAATCCTAACTGACCAAATTGGAGGGACGACAGCTTCCCTGAGAGTTCTCAGAAGATGTTGTGGTCAAACTTCCGTGGTTAAAAAGTTACATATCGGACAAAATAACAGGTCCAGAGTGTTGGTATGTACTACTGATGACCTTTTTTTGGGTATCGAAACTGATATACCTAGAAATGTCCGTTTCATTACAGAGACGAAAAATTATGTAACAGATCCAAATATAGTACCATCTTCGATCTTACTTCGAAACTTAACATGAAAAGAAAAAAATTATATAAATTTTGTATTAAAGATTTCCTTCCTTTATATATAACTTGAAGAACACCTCGAGAATAACTTGGGTTTGATGTATCAGACCTCTGACTTTTTTCTCGGAATGTTAAACAGGGAAGGATCATTCATCCCATATTGTTAACTTCTATAATAGTAACGAATTACTAGATAAACTAAAGTCTTTTCCTTTTCTCCTTGTGACTGAAGGAATATTAATAGAAGTGTTCAAAATTCACAGTCTCTTGATTTAGGTTTGAAACTTTATGGTCTCTTTATCGTAAAGACTTTTCTACCATCTTAATCTTCGTGATCCTTAGTTTGAAAAAGAGGATGTTATTAAACGGACTATTTTGATCAAACCTTGAGACCTCAGATAACTTCCGAACGTTCAAAGTCCCTTCCGAATCAACGATTTTATACAATTAAAACGAGTTAAAGTCGACAATCAAACCTTCACCAATGAGTAATGTATGGGTGTCAGTACATGTGTAAAGGGGTGACACCGAACGTACGTTGAACCCCCTCGTTCCTACCTGTTATTCTTGAGACAGGAGATTTATATTCCTTGGATACAAGACTAGTGGTTAACGACGAAGACTAATGTCTCAATGTGTGTTTGTCCGTCCGTCGGTAATGACACCGTGGAAGAGAGTGATAACGTTCATGGAGGGGAAGTGGACTTCACTGAAGGTCCCCTAAATTACATGGTAAAGGGAAGATTAAAAACAAAGGAAAAAACCCTCACACTGTAATTCATGGTTCTGAAAGTTTTCGTTGACACATATCCCTTATTTAATATTTAAGTGGTGTGTACGAGTCCCTTTTCGTGTGTGAGTCTTCTGCAAACTCCTTTGGATTTTAAACATGGAGTCCTAGTAGAAGTCGTGTCTCTACCCAATGTTGTTATTGGTTTTGTTTTGAACGTTTGTTTTCGTTATTTGGTGACTAGTCCCCTTTTACACTAAGGGTCTCAAAAGTGTAATAATCTATATTTATAGACCAAAATATGTTTTTTAGTGTAGTATATTTCTTTGTCCTTTCATACTGGATAAATTCATAAGTTTTCCTTTTTATTTAATTGTCTTTTACATGGAATCTTTCTGGAATACCGTCAGACCGAAATGTCTGAAGTTTCTGTTAGTAGAACTTCTACGAGTTTCTTCATTTCTGTACCTTTTTAAGTTCTTTCAATACTGACCTTTATAGTCAATTCTACGTTCTTTATATTTTTCTTCGGTCTTTTAAGACGTTGATTTGTCACGTTATTGACTTTACTTTTTAAGGGGTCTCATTAAGTTCCGTTTAAACTTGATCGTCTTCTTTATTAGACGTTGTGGCTTCTGACATGTTGACTTTAATAACTCAGACCCCTTGGTTTTCTTTTTTTCTTTAACTTTTTTGAATTTCTCTTGTATTCTCCTAACACCTGTGGTAGTTCAGTTGATTATATGTGTGATACCCTCAGTGTATTTGTCTTATTTCTGTAGACGTCTCTATTTTATACTTCGTTATTACTGAATTTTTACGGGTTCAAACTAGTTTATGTACTTATATTTATAGACTCTTCGAACCACTTAAGATACATCCCATTTGACCTTTCTGGGTGTGTTCATGTAGAATATTTGTTTAACATCTTTCGGTCTCTATTCTGTATTAGAATTTTCGTCTTTCTCTCTTCTAAGTAGTGTATGTTCTCTAGGAACATTCATTCAATAGTAAGTCTAAAGAGTAATTTTTGAAACCTCCGGTCTTCTGTCACCCGACTATATCCGTATCACAATTTTTGTTTTTTTGATAGTTCGTTTTTAGGATATAGACTGTTTAGACAAGAAGTTTACACTCACTCTTTAATTTTGTAAAAATCCATTTGTTTCCGACTCCCTCAAATGATTGTGATCTTTACGATTTCCCTTAGAGTGTTCACTTTACGTTCCTATGGTTTGTCCTTGAGTTCCGGTTTAGTTGTTTATTTCTCGTGTCTTTACCATTTATGTACAACTAATATTTTCATAATAACATGGAAATCAAATATTAAGGCATAAAAATAAAGATCTATTGAATCTGCTGCATGATTTGATACAAAAACATGTTTATTATACAAACGTTTGAAAAGTATTTATTAACTTCTCCTCCTTTATTTAGAATTAAGTAAGATACTTCGGATACAATGAGACTATGTATATGTGTGTTTGTGTAATACTTTTTAGATGTCTGGCTATTGGGAATACTTATAACTATACTTATACGAGTTGTTTTATGATCGTTTCTCTTAAGTCGTCGTATAATTTTCCTACTATAAGGACCTTATATTGTTACCAAACTGTATATTTTTAGTCAGTTACATTACGTGGTATAATTGTTTTATTTCTCTTTTTAATAGAACTACGTCTTTTTCATAAGTGTTTAATTTTTGGGAAAGTACCGTTTTTATAAGAGAGTTAATCTACTCCGTGTCGAGAAACTCCCGTCCTCAAGGTAAGACACGTGGAGACACGTGTCTCTTCTCGTACCCGAGTATCACTAAAGAATGTATGTACCTACTTAATACGTTATGAGATTTTACCGTCCTCGGATAAAGACGGTTATTAATTGTAAAATCTCTTTCTCCAGAAAGGAATGATGATTGTGAAAAGAAGGTATTGAAATTCCGTGACACTTGTATATAAATTATCTTCATTCTCAGTCCACTTTCCTAAAAGGGAGTCTTTACACACCATAGAAGGTCTCAACTTCATCCCCAATGCTAAAGTTACTGTCAATGTCTACCTTAGAAACGTAGTCCGTGACTAACTTTGTCTTGGTTGACGGTATTAACTCGAGTAAACGTCAAGCAACAAAAGTATTTTGTATGGGTAGTTAGTTGACTTTGGTCGACGAGTTAAAAGTCTTCGATACCCACTTTAAGAAATGACTTTTCCTATTATTTGAGTTCTGATTTTATGTACGCTTGAAGATTAAGTCTTAATGGGACGATCACAAAATAATTTGGTCATGTCTTATTTTGGTAAAGGAGGTAAATTGAAAACTTAAACAAGTCTCAAGATTATTGAAGGTACTCAGTCTCTTTTTAATAACTAAAACGTCTCAAGAGTATTACTCTATGTAGCACAGTAGTTACACAGGTAACTATTTACCTGTGTTAATTACACTAGAACTTCCCTTAAAAAAAAAGTTAACTTTTTATGTTAAAATTAGTGTTCCTGTGTACAGTTAATGATGAGTAAGTAATCTGAGTCAGTACGGATTGATATATTCTATGCCCCGAAGGGTCTACCGCGATCGCTACTTCTTGCGTGGACGGTTGCGTCCTCTGTACTCTGTTTCCAAACTGGGGACCTATTCCTTCTAAGGGATCTCCTCTCGTACCCTTGGGTGAGGTCATAAGAACGGACCTCTTAGGGTACCTGTCTCCTCTGACCATCCGATGTCAAGTATTCCCAGGGTTTATCAGCCTGAGTTTCACTGAATCGTGTGTACGTATGGACCATGTCTGAGGTTGAGAGTTACTCCGAATAAAAAGAGTGATGGGGACTTTATATACGACTGGCGAAAACCACGTCGAAAAGAAACGTAAGATTTAAGGGATCCCTAAATCCTAAACGTTTCATTAGAAGATACTGGTTAATAACACGAGTTTTGTAGAGTCAATATGGAAACACACAATGTTTTAAGACTAATTACAACAGTGACCACAAACCGTGAAACCGAGGTCCAAAAAAGGTGCACTTAACTGAAAAGAATAGGAGTCCGACACACTATCTTTAATGCAACAGTCATGATACGAAACCAAAAATACAGGTATCATACTACTCACGTAAGACTTGGTTTTCTGTGGATAAAGAAGTGACGTCTGAGCCCATGTACGTAATCGGTGAAGGAGGACAGAATCGAGTTAGGGATAATAGTCTTGTGTCAAATAAATCATGGTGAGCCCCTTGTATATCTAGACGAAAAAAATAAAAAAAAGCATTCGACTTAGTGAGACACTACAGTTATCGAGACTGAGATTTTGACTTAGGTAATACAGTTAAAATTACCGGTCCGATACCCAGTAAACAGACAGATTCGAAATAAGATACTTACCCTGAACCAAAATCTTTATTTTATTAACGATTTTAGGAGACCTTCTCAAAAAATAGGTTTTCCTTTTACTTTTTGATTCGAACTTAACCGTAACTTAACAGGTAAAGCGACTCATGGATATTAACTTTATTTTTTGGTCCGAAAAGGACGTAAGTTTCAAGTTTAGACTTTTTTTCTATTTGTATTTTCTTATTTAAATTTTTATACTTGTTTTCTGTGTGTTTGTACTTTTCCTTAATATCTACTACACGGTAGTTCGTACTCGATTTTATGTTGTGTATATTTTAACATATTTATTAGGTACGTTCCCTTTATGTCACTTTTTTCGTACTGACATATTTTCACGTACGTTAGACCCCTGATCTTACACCAAGGTAGATTGCACTATCCAGTCGGTACTTTTAAGTTTCTAAAACTTAGTCTTTACTCGATTTTATGGTTAGACTCATTCGTGATTACTCGGTCTAATATATTGGATATGTAGAATATTTAAGTTGGTTACTGAAAGTTAGTAGTCACAGGGACTTTTATTGGTCTTCGAATGATTTCCATTTGAAAGTTTAGAAAGGTCCGTCCAAGACTAAGTCATACAGATCCCACCTCCTTCTTTACACGTATAAATTGTTCATGGGGTCCTCTAAAACTAAGTCTAGTTATGGTGGGAATGTAGGTCCAATCACCCCAGGGACGCGGTCCGGGAGGTAGAGAGAGGAGGTACTACACGAGGTTGGAAGGTGGTGTCACTACCCTCCGAATTGTGTGTAGGTTCGTCGAGGTCCCGAAAATGGATATCTCAACAAGGTACCGGGGTCTTAACGGAGGTTCCCTAGCACACTTTAACCCAACGACTTTATCACCACCGTGAGTTAGATTCCACTGAAAGGGTAACGGATATCTTCTTCAAGTCTAGAGATCCGATAGATATCGAGATTGTGAACCTGCAGTTCAGTAAGTATCTGGATACGTTGTCGAGAACGGGAAGACAACCGAGAACGAGTAGATCCCATGGGGAGACGAGACTTCATGGACTTACACCGTCTCAACTACTGACCGTACGATATATCGGAAACAGTGATCTTAGGTCACTGTAAACAGGTAAGGGAAATGGTCAAAACACGGTACCCAGTCCTTCGGTCAGTGTCCATTGGTGAATGACGAGGTAGGGGGAGGGGGTTTCCGGTAAGACTAACTATAAGAGAGAACGAAGACTAATTACACTAATGGAGGACTGTAAGATCCAGTCAGAATTCGGTGTGGTCTACTCTCTACCTCTAGAGATACTAAAGACGTATTGAGTCAACTTGTTTATAAACAATTCACGGATCTTTCAAGGTCTGTACTATGTCCCAAACTTCTACTCTCTTTATTTAAAACATTTCTCATAACTTATTTACTTTACTACCGAGATACAGAATCTTAAAAGTTTTTAGTTGTAAATGGAGTTCAGAAACGACCTCTTTCTAGTGAATCAATCTTGAAATGAAACCCAGTGTTAATTGTTCAAAAAAGTCTGAACTAAATTGAACTGACAATTTAACGAACAGTTTCGAAATTTTTGACTTTTAATAGAATTACTTCTCTTAGACTAATTCAATGGTAAGTACTTAAATTCTAAGAGCGATGGAAAAAAGTAGTATAAGTTATCATTCGGAGAAGTAACTTGTAATATGTCACCTTACGTGGATGTACATTTGAGTCATTTGTTATCCATTGTTAACGGTAAAAAATTTGAATGTATAAGAAGTACGCTTCAGTGAAACACTGGGATACCTGACATCGGATGGTCCGAGGAGACAGGTACCCTAAGAGGGTCGTTCTTATGACCTCACCTAACGGTACGGAAATAGGTTATATAGGAATTATAGGAATATCAAAGAGGGGGGGGGGTGGGTGTATGTAGAGTATACATCGTTCACGAACATATGAAGTTTAAAGAATCTTGAAATAGAAGATGACAGCAAAGTATTTTACTAAAATAATCGAACCTAAACCCTGTAGAAAACTAAAGGAGAGAATTACTACGAAATTAATTCTAATAAAGGTCTTAAAGACAAATGTACCTTACGACAGAATGTTGAAGTCGAAGTTTAATCGGTAATGATTGTTCACATCTTAACATTGTGTGTTTTTAGAGTTATCAAAGATATAATAGAAGAAGTCCATAAACGTTGTCTCATTTTAGATTTAAAAATAAAAAAAAATTAAGGTCTGGTGAAATTCCGTTTTGAATATTGTGAAATTTTGTATATTCCTAGTTCATCACTTGGATTATGTCATCTAACGATCTGGGGCTGGTTCTAACACTAGTTAAATCACATCTCCTTCCGTGAGTACCAAGACTCCGTGTGAAACTTTGTGTAAGAGATAACTCTCCTCTAAATTACTCGTCTTAGGTTTTGATCTCCCTGAGAAATATAAACTATCACTTAAAAGGTGAACAAAAGATATAGTTAGGGTGATTTAAGACTTAGTCACTAGAGATTCACCCTACGTCCATTAGTTCCTCGTTTCTGTTTTCCAATCTCACCCCCTTTTCCTAATCTCTTGACTTAAATCGGAAAATTAAATAGAAAAGAATAAAAATGAAACATCAATATAGAATTTTATACATTTTGTATATTTGTTTTGTTATTCGATACTGTAAACATTTATTTATATACTACCTCACGTATGATTTTGTAAAACTGGTTACTACTCTTAATAAAGTTTGTGAATTTTTAACGACAGTCTCTAATATTATCAGATCTTATACGAATATATTATTTGCAATACGTTTACGTCTAGGAATTCTGCTGTTTCACGATGAAGATACATTATGTTACGGTAGATACTCGGACCTTTTGAGAGGTTCCGTTGACAGGAGGTACATTTCTGAGTTATTTCTCCCAGATCATAAGACATTGACAAAGTAGAATTTGTAAACCGAAGAATCTCGACCCGTTATCCCTTTCTTTTTCCTCTTTTACACATGTTCAGGAATTTCCGTATAAAACAACCGTTTTACTTCAGGTTTCGATATGGATTGAAACCCTTTCACCCTTTTTACTTAAAGGGTGTTAACGTAAAGGGTGTTTTAATAATAAAGTGTGTTATTAAGGTACACACTCTTAATAACCATTCTTTTTAGATGTGTTTAGATTAGATTATTATGTTAAACAGGTCAAGATTTATACAACATTTACAAACATGTGGGTATAAGTGTATGTCTGGGTGTTTATAGTCAAGACTAGTATCTTAATGTATATATATATATATATTATTAGTTTTGACACATTCAGATACTAAATTAACCCGAAGGGACCAACCGAATCGACCATATCTTAGGTGGATGTTACGTCCTCTGGACCCAAACTAGGGACCCAACCTTTCTAAGGGACCTCTTCCCTTTCCGATGGGTGAGGTCATAAGACCGGATCTCTTAAGGTACCTGATATATCAGGTACCCCAGAATTATATGGCTTAATGTTTCATCTTAGATATTCAATTTCATGAGAATCAGATGTAAAAGATAGGTCAACTTTTAGTAGAAAAATATATAGTCTTGAAAATTATCTCTTTTCTACTTTTTATAAGGAGAGATCCGATAATCCGTATTACATTTTTGTCAATTTTTTGAAAAGTCTCCCTCTCCCTCTCCAACCCTAATAAACCCTCTTACCGTAACTTTGTACACATGATAGTACATTCTTTACTTAGCGGTCAGATACAGGCTACGTCCTATGTCCTACGAACCCCGACCACGTGCCCCTACTGGGTCTCTCTACTATATCCCACCCTCCACCCTCCCCCCAAGTACAAACCCTTGAGTACATGTGGGCACCACCTAGGTACAGTTACATACCGTTTTGGTTATGTCATAACATTTCGTTTTATTTCATTTTTAATTTTAATTTTTTTTAAACAGAAGTAGAAGTCGTAATATCAGTCTAATGTATAAATTAAATCTTCTTGCCTGTATACTAATATGCTTTGAACCTTAAAACCACAAAGTCAAGGTGCCTTCGTTGATTTCATAAACTTTGATAAGAAAAAATTTATGTCTTTTAAGATACCAAAGATGTGGTTTAAGGTAGTCAAATTTCTCTGAACCGAAAAGTGTCGGTTCAAGATTCGTACGTCTTTAATATTTACCTTTGTATAACATAGGAGACTAGAACCTCCACCGTTGAAAACGATGTTTTGGCCCACCCTCTAACTAGAGTGAGAAACCAAAAGGTGAAAAGCTACTTCTTAAATTTATACAATATAAAATTGGTTGTGAATTTTTTTATCACGTACCCGAGCCACTTTCTCGTTATGAAGTATTTATGTATTATCGAAGCAGTTGTTTATTGTCAGACGAAGGACGTTACTTCGGTGTTTATACAACTTTTCGGAATCGAAAGACGTCCTACGTGTTTTGAGAGACAAGTTCAGTGAAGACCTAGTAAATGAAAGAAACACCACCGTCACCAACAGACCGACACACCCATATATAAACTTTGTGTAGAATGTCTAAAAAATTATTACGTAAGAACTCCTCCTGACCTCTGGTTAAAAAGAAGGATACCACATTCGTAAATTTCATTAAGAGACTGCTGAATGACTAAAAGAAATCGTTAAGTTCTAACTCATTCATCCCTTTACTCATAAAAACTTCCTTTCGTCTTTTTTCACGAATTTTGAAAAACAACAAAGTAGTGAAAAAAATATAAGTAAATAATAGTCACGATGTTTTAGGAATTATCGATTCGATTCTGGAGTTGACCTTAATAAGTATCACCTAATTTCTTCGGTTTCATTAAATAGAATTTCCGGAAAGTAGACCACTATAATCCAGGCATTGTAAATGAACAAGTAAGTAAGACTCAAAGGTAAAATATATGAGTCGCTACCACACAAAGGTTCAATAATGGGAGATTCTATTCTCTTTTATTTTTTCTTAAGAAGATCCAGTCTGAAAGATCTCCCGTTCACAGAACTCATGAAAGAACTGGACGAATATGAGAATATGACTAATATACTAATCTACTACTGAAGTCGTTTAAAAGGGACCTCTTAAAGGAAGACTACACACAATAATTATTGTTAAATCTTAAGATAATCCCATTTGTTCAGACTAGATAAAAACAAGAGAAAAATAAAGTCCTCGTTTAAAGTGTCAGAAGATATTTTAGAAAACTTCTTATAGATAGATAGAAAGATATTTACTTGTCAAACGATTCCCATATATAGGACAACATATAGATTCTACTTAAAAATTTATTTAGTTACACAAGAAAAATTAGTGAAATTTAACAGTACTTTAATATTAGACAAAAAATATATTATTTGTACTTTAAGTGGATAAACAAAGATCGACCTAATCACAAATTCGTATTGACTGTTTTCCCAATATAGAATTTTTGAGATTCCAAAGTATCCATTTTTAGTTTCTAAATCAAATTTAATAAACAGGATAGGGGTCTTAGAATTTAAAATATAAGACACTAAAAACTTCGTCAATTCCTATTAAGGAAATAGTAGGAATCCTTTGAAAGAACTAACATCTAGAGGAAATGAAAATCGTTTAAATGAGGTGTAATTACTAGATTTAATGAGTTCAATTTTATACGGTAAGTCAAATCAAGTCAAGTCAAGTCAACGAGTCAAGACAGGCTGAGACACGTTGGGGTAATTAGCGTCGTGCGGTCCGGAGGGACAGGTAGTGGTTGAGGGTGTCAAGTGAGTCTGAGTGCAGGTAGCTCAGTCACTACGGTAGGTCTGTAGAGTGGGAGACAGCAGGGGAAGAGGAGGACGGGGGTTAGGGAGGGTCGTAGTTTCAGAAAAGGTTACTCAAATGAGAAGAGTACTCCACCGGTTTCATGACCTCAAAGTCGAAATCGTAGTAAGGGAGGTTTCTTTAGGGTCCCAACTAGAGGAAGTCTTACCTGACCAACCTAGAGGAACGTCAAGTTCCCTGAGAGTTCTCAGAAGAGGTTGTGGTGTCAAGTTTTCGTAGTTAAGAAGTCGCGAGTCGAAAGAAGTGTCAGGTTGAGAGTGTTTGTATGTGCTGATGACCTTTTTGGTATCGGAACTGATCTGCCTGGAATCAGCCGTTTCATTACAGAGACGAAAACTTATACGATGGATCCAACCAGTATTGAAAAGAAGGTTCCTCATTCGCAGAAAATTAAAGTACCGACGTCAGTGGTAGACGTCACTAAAACCTCGGGTTTTTGTATTTCAGACTGTGACAAAGGTGACAAAAAGATAGATAAAGGGTACCTCACTACCCTGGCCTACGGTACTAGAATCAAAAGACTTGTAACTCGAATTCGGTTGAAAAAGTGAGAGGAGAAAGTGAAAGTAGTTCTCCGAAAAATCAAGGAGAAGTGAAAGACGGTATTCCCACCCCAGTAGACGTATAGACTCCAATAACTATAAAAAGGGTCGTTAGAACTAAGGTCGAACACAAAGGAGGTCAGGTCACAAAGAGTACTACATGAGACGTATATTCAATTTATTCGTCCCACTGTTATATGTCGGAACTGCATGAGGATAAGGACAAACCTTGGTCAGACAACAAGGTACAGGTCAAGATTGACAACGAAGGAGTGGACGTATGTCTAAAGAGTTGTCCGTCCAGTCCACCAAACCATAAGGGTAGAGAAAGTCTTAAAAGGTATCAAATAACACTAGGTGTGTCAGTTTCAGAAACCGTATCAGTTATTTCGTCTTTATCTACAAAAAGACCTTGAGAGAACGAAAGAGGCACTAGGTCGCCTACAAGCGTTAAACTGGAGACCAAGGAGATGGAAAAGATTTTGGTCGAACTTGTAAACCTTCAAGTACCAGGTGCATAACGACTTCGGATCGAACCTCTTAAAACTCGTAATGAAATGATCGTACACTCTACACACGTTAACACACCATTAAACTTGTAAGAAACCGTAACGGAAAGAAACCCTAACCTTACTTTTGACTGGAGAAGGTCAGGATACCGTGACGACTCAAAAGGTTTAAACGACCGTATAACTCACGTCGTGAAAATGTCGTAGTAGAAAGTCCTAAACTTTATCGAGATGATCTTAAGGTAGTGGAGGTGATCGAAACAAGTATCACTACGAAAGATTCCGGGTGAACTGAAGTGTGAGGTTCTACAGACCAAGATCTACTCACTAGGGTGGTAGCACTAATAGTCCCAACACTTCTAGAAAAAACATATCAAGAAGACACATAAGAACGGTAGAGCAGAATTATACAAGACGAAGACAATCCAGGGTATGATAAAGACAGGAAATAACTCGGGTAGAAACGTACTTTAATGAAACGTGGTAAACTGGTTTACGAGACGACATGAATCAGTGAGTTAACACATGTTGAGAAACACTGGGGTATCTGATATACATCGGATGGTCCGAAGGGACAAGTACCCCTAAGAGGTTCTTTTTGATGACCTTACCCAATGGTACGGGAGGAGGTCCCCTGGAAGGGTTAGATCCCTTACTTGGGGTCAGAGGGTGAAATGTCCGTCTAAAAAATGGTCGACTCGGTAGTACCTTCCGGTTCTTATGACCTCACCCATCGGATAGGGCAGAGGTCCCCTAGAAGGATGGGTCCTTAGCTTAATCCCACAAGACGAAACGTCCGCCTAAGAAATGGTCGACTCGATTGGTTCCTTCGGGTAAACTGGTTCATGACTCATTATTTGTTTATAATTTTAGGAATTATAGGTATAATCTAGTGTGGAGAAAATAATAGTAGTTTGTTTTTCAATATTAAAGAATAAAAAGGTTACGAATCTACCAATTGTTTTACGAAAAAATACGGTAAAAGTAAAAAAAGCAACAACAAACCCCCCTCCCCCCAATTTAATAAACAAATGAATGAATAAATATCGGTACGACTCAGAGACAACGACGTGGACCCGACAGAGTTCAACGTCACTCGTCTTTGATGAAAGATTAACTCCACACACCCGGAAAGTGACACCACCGAAGAGAACAATGTTGTGAGACCCCCGAAGTCATCAACACCATACACCCGAGTCATCAACATCGGTTACCCAAATCTAGAATCAATCTAGAAGGACCTGGTCCCCAAGTTGGACACAGGGGACGTAACCGTCCGTCTAAGAAATGATAACCGGGTGGTTCCCTTTCACTTTCAGTGAGTCAACGTAACCTGAGAAACACTGGGGTAACTTATATATCAGGTACCTTAAGAGGTCCGGTCTTATCACCTCACCCATTGGCAAGGGAAGAGGTCCCATAGAAGGGTTGGGTCCATACCTTGGATCCAGAAGGCGTAACGTCCGTGTAAGAAATGGTCGACTCGATGGTCCCTTCGGGCTCCTTCAGGGTAAAAGTAAAAGACTAAAGAAAATTTAAACACTTGGAGTTAGGATACACGTATACCCCTATTTTCTCTAATAAAGTGAGTCATCGTCATGGTCATGAGATTATTATGATATTAAATACGTACAATCGGAAGAGATTTGTCAGAAATTGAGTGATCAAAAATTTATAGTCGGAAGTAAACGGTGAAGCGGAGGTTTCTTTGAGATCATTTTCTTTGTCCGTTTTAAAACGGATGGGTGAATTTCTCGAACGAATTGAAATATCTCTTTTATATATTATTTTAACTAGGAACTCTAATATATAGTTACAATGTGAGTGTGTTTTTAGAGTGTGAGTCATCGATTTACACACTTAAGGATTTGTTGTCTTTTACACTAAAGTCCCAGGTCTTCAAGGGACTAAGGAGACTTAGTTCTTATATTTACATAATAAAAGTACTAGTATCGTTCCGAAAGGAAGGATTCTACGAAGTACTCTTTCCAGTAACCGTCGTAACATCGCGTATCGGGTCCCGACCTTGGTCAAGTCATATTCCCATAATTCGTAAATGATACACACTTCGTGACATATGTATAACAGAATGCATTTCGAGTGTAGTCGGACGTATTGTGTAGAATTCAACTATGTACTTCTTTACTTTCAAATCTCCGTAACAGGATAGGTTCCATTGTGACAGTCATGTCTCGTCTTATTCTTAAGTGTGAAATCCGGGTAAACTAACGTTTCAGTTATAGTCGTGAGAAGTACGAGGTAACGTATATGTAGTACTTCCGAAGGAGACAGGACAAGGTTGAGTCTGGTTGACTGTTAAGGTCCCTTAAATAATAAATCGTAGACACAAACGAAATTTAACGTCTGTTTACTGTCATATTTTTACTTTATTTTCTAAAGAATTCAGGGGGGTTTGATATTTAATTATGTTTAAATTTACCGATTACAACACAATTTTGAGAGTTTTACGTCAACATTATTTCATAATAGAAAAATGATTTTGATTGGTATTCCTCACTGTATCTCATTAATATCTACGTCCCACGCAACAGAGGGGACGGGAGTGCAGACGAAATTGATCATTCGGATCTAGTACGAGTCTAATTTTATAAGATGAATTCATTATAGTGAGTTTATATAAAGTCTCAATTATCAAACTTCGGTCATGACAAAGTCTGTCTGTAGATTATAAAGGTTGTAACACAGAACTATAATGTTCGAGTTAAGTTGTCATTTTGTTATATTTCAAAATCTTCGATAAGTTTAGAAATTTGGAACTGACGGAATTATTGACCCCTAATAACGTTTCGACAGGACAATCAGGACTTCCTTAGTGATGGTATATAAATTGTGACTTCATTAATAGAGTGTTCTGTCCTCTACCTGTTATTGGTATATGGAGGTCTCCTGTTATAATAAGAAATTTTTATAAATACTGTAATTTTTTATTAACACAAAGTGAACTACTTAAGGTGATTAACTGATCATTTACTTCACGTTTTCATTCAAGTTTATTAAAATATTATAACTTGTCATTTACTTTAATGTTTTATAAAGAAGAACCGACGGTTGACAAAAGAAACAAAATCCTCATACTAGGTCGAGGGTCAATTTCATAAGACCGAAACGAAACTTTCGATGAATAAACGAAGAACTGATGTTAGTACACGAAAGTTAAAGAAAACGTAAAATGGTGAATGAAGATGTCGTAAGAAAATACCGACTTGCCGACGGACCGTTTTATCTTTGACTTGGTGTCAGACATTAATTCAAGAAACGTGTTACTTTCAATCAGTAGCTGTGTTAATTTGGTGACCGAAGTCTTAGGTCGTGACTTCCTTACTTGCCGTATTGGTTTCTTGTGAGTAAGGTTTTTCCAACAAGATTTAGCACCCTGACTTCTCTGTACAGACGAAAAAACCACAGTACTGTTTTTAAGTTTTATTCTAGAGAAAGGTTTTGACTTTTCTTAAGTACAGTCTATTATGGAACAAAGAGGAGATAAGTAGAAAAATGTCAAAAAAAGTAAAAAACTCTTAAGTCTTATAACCACCGTTCTATTTTGTCACATCTTTATAAGACGAGTTTGGTACCCTTTTTTCAGGATTTTATATTTTACATGAAAAACTGTGTCTAATTAAATTATTTTAAAACGATAAAATTATATTAGGTATTACATTGTCATTCACGTTATTTTATACCTTATCAAGGTATACAAAATTATACAAAGACAACAATTTTAAATTCGTTCTTAAAATCAAAATCAATTTTTACTAAATAAACGACATCTATACAAAATTGTACAACGTTTTAAGCTAAAGTTCAACTACTAGTCTATATACAATCTAATTTCTCTCGGTAATCAACTACTTTTATTTGACCTTGTTTGTTCTTTCGACATTTATCTATACTAAACCGAAACTTTAGAAATAAAAAGTTATATTTTTATAAAGATTAATAGAGAACGGAAGAATAGTGGAATACTAAATTTGGTATAATTATCCAAGATCACCTTCGTTTATATTTAAATTGGATTTCATATTTTACATCTTAGTGTATAAATTTGTCCACAGTATTTCATCACTGTTGTAAGTCACTGATGTCAACAACTGTGACTGTATCACAGATTTCTAAAAAATACATTCTTCTGACTTATATTATATTAGGATAATTGCATTCGACAATTATGAACTTTATAAAAAGGAAACTATAAAAACAATATCACAAAATAACACTATTGATCATAACTATTTATATTGAACTGGTGTTAGTCTATATATTTTTATAATCGTAGATCTCTTAAGTTTTCTATGTGATATCACTCATAAAGATTAAGATAAAAAACTGATTCGTAAACAAAAAGGTAACCATCTTATAGTATATATAAAAGATCAATTATCACTAACTTGTGACAGTGGAATGAATGAGGACGTTGACGATTTCTAAATTATTTTAAACTTAAATACCATTCACCACACTGTAGGTAATTCAACGACCTTCTTATTACCTCTTTTATTCCTTTGTATTGATGGTAAACCAAACCCTTTTGAAACAAACGAACAGACGAAAATTGACTAATATAGTGTGACACAGGTTGAGAGTGACCTAACTATGTAGGAAACGAAAAAGGAATCTTGTAATTTTTGTATGAAGAAGGTAAAATTTACAATAATAAGGAAGTATTATGCAATAAGTCACAAAGTGCTATTGATAAAAGAGGTTCTTTAAATAGACAATTACGAAATCACTTATACAGATCTAATCATTTAACACAGCAATCCCTTTCACTCCTTTCGTGACCAGAATATGGTGTCTCTCGAGAGTTTTTACACTATTGAAAGTTCGGGACTCGTAAATACAACCTGCTACAAAACTCTGTGTAAAAGTAAAACGTGTAAACTCCTTCCGTCGATGAGTGGACTGAATTTTATTTCCTTTTCGTTGTGGACCGAAGTCGTAATAAAGAGTTGTGGTAATAGATTAAACTAAATTTCTTGTTTTAAATTTATTTCAACTTCTTATCTTAATGATTTCTTATCCTCTATACTGGTCGATAGGGTACCAATCACTCGCTGTGATCACTCAACATTCTCTCTTGATCTTAGTTTTTGATTTTAAAAACAATCTATTTTATAACTATTACCTAGAATGACCAAAACAACGATTCAAAAAAGAGTTTTATAATCACCCTCTTACTCTACCCTACTAACATTCCCCCTCAGTACCTTTACATAGTCGTCCTGTTTTCTGTTTTTTATTTAGGTTTTACATAAACTTCTTTAATACAGATTTTTGAGGGGTTTGGATTTCTTCTTTTCTCTATCCCATGTCTTTCTGGTCTCAAGGTTTATTCTACTTTGGTTTCTCTAGGTATAATTCTGTATAGTATTTTACCGTTTTCAATTTCTCCTAAGATTTCCGTCTTTCCCTTTTCGTTTCTCGGAAAATGATCCCTTGGGGTATTTCGATAGTTGAATGACGAGACGTCTTTGAAACGGACACTCTTCCCTTACCGTATTATATAACTATAAATTTCAGGACTTTCCCTTTTGGACATTGGGTCCTATGAGATGGGTTCTTCTAATACTACATCTTGTCTTCCTCTTTATTTCTGACCTCTTCCTTTACCGTTGGGTGAGCTCATGAGAACGAACCTCTTAAGGCACTTACCTCCTCGGACCTCCCGACGTCAGGTACCCCATTATCTCTCAGTCTGTGCTGACTCGTTGATGGTGTGTGTGTGTCTTACTTTGACCTCGGCTAATATGTCTCACTTTATTCGGTCTTTCTTTTTGTGGTTACGTCACATAATTGTGTATATATACCTTAAATCTTTCTACCATTACTATTGGGACACACACTCTGTCGTTTTCTCTGTGTCTACATATCTTACCTGAAAACCTGAGACACCCTCTCCCTCTCCCACCCTACTAAACCCTCTTACCGTAAATTTGTACATATGATAGTACATTCTTTGCTTAGTGGTCAGATCCAAACTATGTCCTATGTCCTACGAACCCCGACCACGTGTCCCTACTAGGTCTCTCTACTATACCTCACCCTTCACCCTCCCCCCAAGTCCTAACCCTTGAGTACATGTGGGCACCGCCTAAGTATAGTTACATACCGTTTTGGTTATGTCATAACATTTCGTTTTATTTCATTTTTATTTTTAATTTTTTTTTAATCTTCGGGTTCCCGTAAACATAATAGTCGTTAAGACCGTTCACGGAGAATTTGATATCAGTGTCCTTCAGATTTATACTAAAAATAAATGATTTACAGGTATAGAACCGATTATATACATAAAAAATTCAACCTTTTTTTATTTTATTTTATTAAGTCTTCACGATTCAGATGGGATTTTCTTTACAACTTCCTAGAAAAGTATATCTTTTCATGGTGGTCCCTTCAGGATTGTTATTAGATATTCTTTCCCTTTTAAGGTTATCTTTTTTTGTCTGTATATCATTCTTAACTAGTCAATTCGTTCCTGTATCTAATATTTTGTCCTTTTTTATTTTTCATTAATATAGATGTTTTTTGTTAGTTTAATATTCCTACTCGTACTTCTATTGATACATTCCATAAGTCCTTCGTATTTTTTATGTATTTATGTATGTATGTACAGATATATAATATATACATTCGAGAGACCTCTTTCGTATAACCAAAAACAGGACACCTTAATAAAGGCTTTTTCTTATCTTTTATGTGTGTGTGTGTAAATTCTACCTGTCATAAAGTAACAGTCAAAATTCTATTATTAGTTTTTGTATTAAAATACTCAGTATCGGACAAACTGAAATTAGGAAAATCTGTGACATTGGTAAACTAATTCACGACATGCTCGAAAGAGGAGGTTGTGAGAGTTTCACAGTAGACAGTATCGGGACGACAGTGTCGGTTTTTTATACTGACAGATTACTATAATCTCGATTCTTTATACTACAATCGAAACCGTAAAGTCTCGTATTACCAATGAATGACATTTGGTACATCGTACCAGGGACACATAGATTACTTTCTCTTTCAAAACTCTAGTCCCCGTATCAACTAAACCCCCCTTTTCCCTCTGACTTTCTTTACTGTTGAAATGAAACAACGGTATAAATTGTGTCTTCCGGTAATTATTTATGGACCATAGAAAAATGAAAAAGGTTCATTTACTGATATTTACTTAATAACACTCGTTCATTTTTTAATACGTAAACCTGGTTCCGTGAACTAGTCTTATGAATTCAACGAATTCGTTATCGAATTCAACGGACGTATATTCAATTTATTCGTCCTACTGTTATATGTCGGAACTACATGAGGAAAAGGTCAAACCTTGGTCGGGAACCAAGGTACAAACCAGAATTAATAACGAAGAACTGGACGTACGTCTAAAGAGTTCTTCGTCCATTCCACCAGACTATAAGGATAGACAAATTCTTAAAAGGTGTCAAACAACACTAGGTGTGTCAGTTTCCCAAACCGTATCTGTTATTTTGTCTTCATCTACAAAACGAACTTGAAAACGAAAAAGTTACTAGGTTACCTACGACCGTTAAACTAGAGACTAAGGAGACGGAAAAGATTTAGGTCGAACTTGTAGACCTGCAAGAACCAAGTACGTGACGACTTTAGAGTAAACCTCTTAAAATTCGTAATGAAACGATACCAGACTCTACTCTCGTTAATACGTCATCAGACTTATAAGAAATAGTAACGGTAAGAAACCCTAACCTTACTTTTGACTGGAAAAAGTCAGGACACCGGTGACGACTCAAAAGGTTTAAACGACTGTATAAATCACTTCGTGAAAGTATCGTAGTAGAAAATCCTGAACTTTATTGAGTCGACCTTAGGGTAGTAGAAGTGATCGAAACAAGTATCACTACGAAGGATTCCGGGTAATCTGAAGTCTGAGGTCCTACATACCGACACCCACTCACTAGTGTGGTGACCCCAATAGACCCAGTACTTCTAGAAAAAACGTATCAAAAAGACACATAAAAACGGTGGAAAAGAATTATAGAAGAGGAAGACGATCCAGGTATGACAAAGACAGAAAATAACTCGGGTAGAAACGTAGTTTATAAGGGAACTATAGAGATTAAAAGAACTTCTCTAGAGATCAGTAAGGGTAAGATAACAAAAGGAGATAAAGAAACGTAACTGGTCACTCCTTCCGAAAGAATAGAGAGAAACGATAAGAAACCTTGAGACGTAAATCAACCCATATAGAAAGGAAAAGAGGAAACGGAAATCGAAAAGAAGAAAAGAGTTGATAAACATTTCGGAGGAGTCTGATGGCAAACTGAAAAACGTAAAAAAAGGGGAACCCATACCAAAACTAGTGTCGGAAGACTTGTTACAGTGTTTGGAGGTAGGTATCAAGAAGTCTGTGAGACAGATAGTCCAGATTAGGGAACTTAGATAAACAGTGAAGGTGACATATTAGTATTACCTAAACTAAAACCAGTATGGACTTACCAGATCATCAAAAGGATCTAAGAAGGAGGAACCTTCTTTCGATACTGGTTTTGTCGTATAATTTTTCGTCTCCGTAATGAAACGGTCGTTTTCAGGTAGATCAGTTTCGATACCAAATATGTCATCAGTCCATACCTACACTCTAAACAAGGTATTTCCTTCGACTCACGATTGTTAACTACGAAAACTTGACATCAAAACCTCTTCTGAGAACTCTTAGGGAACCTGACGTTCCTCTAGTTTGGTCAGTTAGGATTTCCTTTAAGTCAATGAATCAGTAAAGGTTGAGAAACGGTGGGGTAACTGATGTCGTGTGGTCAGAAGGGACAGGTAGTAGTTGAGGGTCTTGAATGAGCTTGAGTACAGGTAGTTAAACCATTACGGTAGATTGGTAGAATAGGAGACAGTAGGGGAAGAGGAGGACGGAGGTTAGAAAGGATCGTAGTCTCAGAAAAGTTCACTCAGTCAAGAAGTATAGTCCACCGGTTTCATAACCTCAACGTCGAAGTCGTAGTCGGGAAGGTTACTTATAAGTCCTGACTAAAGGAAATACTACATGACCAACCTAGGGAAACGTCAGGTTCCCTGAGAGTTCTCAGAGAGGTTGTGGTGTCAAGTTTTAGTAGTTAAGAAACCGTGAGTCAAAAGAAATAACAGGTTGAGACTGTAGGTATGCACTGATGACCTTTTTGGTATCGAAACTGACGACGACGACGACCATTCAACGAAGTCAGTACAGACGAAGACACGCTGGAGTATCTACCGTCGGGTGGTCCGAGGGCGCAGGGACCCTAAGAGGTCCGTTCTTGTGACCTCACCCAACGGTAAAAGAAGAGAATACGTAATTTCACTTTTCACTCTCACTTCAGTGAGTCAGCACAGGCTGAGAAGTGCTAGGGTATCTGACGTCGGGTGGTCCGTCTGAAAACAACCGTTTTATTACAGAGACGAAAAATTATACGACACATGCAACCAGTATTGGAAAGAAGGTTCCTCATTCACAGAAAATTAAAGTACCGACGTTAGTGGTAGAAGTCACTAAAACCTCGGGGAGTTTTTTATTCCAGACGGTGACAAAGGTGACAAAGGGGTAGATGAACGGTACTTCACTACCCTGGTCTGCGGTACTAGAAACAAAAGACTTACAACTCGAATTTCGGTTGAAAAAGTGAGAGGAGAAAGTGAAAGTAGTTCTCCGAAAAATCAAGGAGAAGTGAAAGACGGTATTCCCACCCCAGTAGACGTATAGACTCCAATAACTATAAAGAGGGTCTCTAGAACTAAGGTCGGACACGAAGAAGGTCGGGTCACAAAGAGTACTACATGAGACGTATATTCAATTTATTCGTCCCACTGTTATATATTGGAACTGTATGAGGAAAAGGATAAACGTTGGTCAGACAACAAGGTACAGGTCAAGATTGACAACGAAGAACTGGACGTATGTCTAAAGTGTTCTCCTTTAATCACGACTTATAAGTAACCTTCCTGACTACGACTTCCACTTCGCAGTTGTGAGACCGGTAGACTACGTTTTTTACCTGAGGAATCTTTTCTGGGACTACGACCCTTTATAACTTCCGTCCTCCTCTTCACCTACTGTCTCTTGCTTTACCAACCTACCATAGTGGTTGAGTTACCTGTACTCAAACTCATTTGAGACCATCAACTACTACCTGTCCCTCCGGACCACACGACGTCAGGTACCCCAGAGTTTCTCAACCTGTGCTGACTCATTGACTTGACTTGACTTATGTATCACATCCATAACTTATTTAAATCAATATAATAGTAATGTTTATAATAACTTTCGTTTATTATTTAGATGAATAGAGGAACGTGTTACTATAACAAATTTAGACATTAAACATTTAAGTCCTGTTGCATAACGACAATGAATGAGTCATTCATTCAGTACGGGTTAAGAAAACACTGGGGTACTTGACATATTCGGTGATCTGAGGAGACAGGTGACCTAAAGGGTCCGTTCTTACGACTTTACACAACGGTAAAGGAAGAGGTACCCTAGAAGGGTTGAGTCCCTAGTTTGGAACCAGAGGACGGAACCGTCCGCCTAAGAATTGGTGACTCGGTGAACTCCCTTCGGGAGTACACTAGTATGAAGGTATATTAACTTATTACACATCTCTTATGTTCCATCATGTTGTCTTGATTGACTCCTCTATCTCACCAAAATTTTTGGTAACGAAAGTGAACAGCTTGGTGTCACCTAAAACTCTGTACAGTTTCATCTGGTCTTTACTTAAACTCCTCATCTGTGTCAAGTGTCCCGTCCCTTGTGCGTGTACGATCAATCTCTCTTCATAAAGTATAACTCACCTTCCTCCAAATCGAGCTGATAACTTACACCTCTTATGTCGTATAAATAAATTGTTCGTTGGTGACTTTTGACACACCTGTTGAGTCTTTGTATCCTAGACGGGAGGTTTCCGTTTACATCTTCATCAGTTTTCTTTTATGCTTTATGCTCTTCTATTTTAATGGTCTATCGTTTTTATGTGTCTCCTACTCTTTGTGAACACCTTACGACGACACTACAAGAAGAACCTGGGAGAAGGGTTGTTTTGTTGGTATTGAGTACTTTTACATAAAAAATTTAAGGAAATTTAGAGACCCTTAACAGGGGACCCTTAAACGTTTATCGTTTACATGTTTGTAAAAAAGTTCTTCTAGATACGTTCGAATCAGACACGGTAAAATAAGTTACAGAGAGGAGGTAGTCGAATCACACCGTTTTAGCGATCAGACCCGTCCACGTTGACTCTTCTACCCTGAGGGAGTGAGACGAGGGTCGAGGATCAGATTTCTCTACTGAAGAAGGACACTGGAAATGGGTAGGGGAGGGGTGGGGTCGGAGTATAACGTCTTCGAGATAAGGTCCGTGTCAAATCTCAAGAGTGTGTTGGTAGTGGGGTCTCGAGTCAAAATCCCGTCTCATCAGAGTAGTTCTTTTCGTCCCGTATGGTCGAGTCCACGTCACCGTGTCTCAAAGACGTGTCCCCCTTCACTTTAAAGATAGTCTTGTCTTTCGCAACATCGGGAAATATGTACCCAACTGAAATAAACTTTGTGTTCTCCTCGTAAATGTGGGTACTTATCCCAAATTTTTTTTTAGTTACCTCTAGAACCACGCATCGTCAGCTCTTCTCTGACAATGACGTCGTTCCTCGAGGTACTACTGTTGTTAATTTAGTCTGTCTTCAAACGTTATTCTAGGTTCCTTTATTGACCTTTTCTTCTTGATAGGTAGGGGTCCCAATTTTCTTAAAGTCTGATCGGACTTTCTTCAAAACTTAGAAAGAGACTTTTACCCCATCGACGTTGGATCTACAGGTAGTCGTCTACTTACCTATCCTTTCGACACCATGTATATGTGTTACCTCATAATGAGTCGGTAATTTTTCTCATGTAGACTTAGTCAAGATTACTCCACCTACTTTGACCTCGGATAATATGTCTCACTTCATTCGGTCTTTCTTTTTGTGGTTATGTCATATGATTACGTATATATACCTTAAATCTTTCTACCATTACTATTGAGACGTACGTTCTGTCGTTTTCTCTGTGTCTACATATCTTGTCAGAAAACCTGAGACAACCTCTCCCTCTCCCACCCTACTAAACCCTCTTTACCGTAACTTTGTACATATTATAGTATATACTTTACTTAGCGGTCAGGTCCAAACTACGTACTATGACCCACAAACCCCGACCATGTGACTTTATTGGGTCTCCCTACCATGCCTCTCCCTCTTCCCTTCCCCCAAGTCCTACCCCTTGTGCACATATGGACACCGTCTAAGTACAACTACATACTGTTTTGGTTATGTTATAACATTTCATTAATTGGAGGTTAATTTTATTTATTTAAATATAAAATTTTTTTTTTTTCTGACCTTCGTAAATAGGGGATCTCTCAACAACTTTCTTTATATAGTTAGTCGATCGTTAATCACCTCCGATTTACTTACACTAAGACGATCTCTGTCTTGTAGGTTTGAATTCTCCCTCTAGTCCATTTTTCTGTCAGTCTCGGGTCTATTTTGAGGTAAGTAGGAAGACATCCAATCGCTCTCTGACACGCGTGTGAGGTCCGACATGTGAGAGTTCTCGTTGTAGTCTCCGTCGTGTGACACGCTCTCTTTCTGAAGTAGTTTAATCAGGAAAGGTCAGTGGTGTGTTTACTTTGTTTGTTTGTTCTGCCCCCTCACCCACCTCCTCTGTTCTAGGTCTTAACAAAGTTAGATAATGGGTTTTGTCTGTTAAAGTTGTTTCTTTGACTCAGTACGTTTCTAGTCTTTTGACACTAGATATGTATCCCTTTTTTTACGTCCGTCATCTTTAAATAAAAGTCTCATGTGTCATGGGAATCGTCTGTTATTGAATTTTCGTCGACAATATTCATAGTAGTTCTTTATTTTTATTGATACGAATTTCTTAAATTTCTTTCGTACTCTTGTTATCACTTGTAGTCGTTTTTCTACCTTTCACAACTTTTTTTCTTTTAGTTTATGTTTAAGACAACAAGGTTTCATGACATTTGTTTTATTTCTTGCATGGTCTCTCTGAGTTGACATAAAAACTCGACCGTCTTTGTTTTGAGTTACTTGAACTTCTATCTGACTATTCATAATCGTTCGCGTTTCTTTCCTCTCCTTTTTTTCTTACTCCTTTTTTTCTTATTCCTTTTTACTTGTACTGAAGTCTTCTTAACAACAAGTCGACGATTCAACACAACCTGAGAACATTGGGGTACTTAACGTCGTACGGTCCGAAGGGGCAGGAAGTGAAAGAGGACGTCGAACGAGTTTGAGTACAGGTAACTAAACCACTACGGTAGGTTGGTAGAGTAGAAAACAGTGGGGGAAGAGGACAGGAGTCATAAAGAGTGGTAGTCCCAGAAAAGGTCACCCAGCCGAGAAGCGTAGTCCACCGGTTTCGTAACTTTGAAGTCGAAGTTTTAGTCAAGAAGGTCACTTATAAGTCCCAACTATAGTAAATCCTAACTTAGCAAACTAGAGGAACGTCAGGTTCCCTTAAAGTTCTCATAAGAGGTCATGGTGTCAAACTTTCGTAATTAAGAAGTCACGAGTCGGAAGAAATACCAGGTTGAGAGTGTAGGTATGTACTGATAACCTTTTTTGTGTCGAAACTGATCTACCTGGAATCAGTTGTTTCATTACAGAGACGAAAAATTATCCGACAGATCCAAACGGTATCGAAAAGAAGGTTCCTCGTTCGTAGAATTAAAACAGTGACGTGAGTGGTAGGAGGGACTAAAACCTCGGGTCCTTTTACTTTAGACTGTGACAAAGGTGATAAAGGGGTGTAAAACGGTACTTCACTACCCTGACCAACGATACTAGAAGCAAAAAACTTACAACTCAAAGTTCAGTCGGAACAGTGATAAGAGAAAGTGAAAGTAGTTCTTCGAGAAATCAAGGAGAAGTGAAAGACAGTAATCTCACCATAGTGGACGTATAGACTTTTACAACTATAAAGGGGACCGTTAGAACTAAGCTCGAACAATAAGTACGTCGACCATAAAACGTACTACATGAGACGTATATTCAATTTATTCGTCCCACTTTTATATATAGGAACTGTATGAGGAAAGGTAATAAACCTTGGTCAGGTAACAAGATACAGGTTAACATTGACAACGAAGAATGGGACGTATTTCAAAAGAGTTCTCTGTTTATTCCACCAGAACATAAGGATAGAGAAATTCTTAAAAGGTGTCAAACAACACTGGGTGTCAGTTTCCGAAATCGTACCAGTTACTTCGTCTTCTTACATTCTATGGTATATAAGGTAACGTTATATAAGTGGTTCCTTCATACACTTCCTCTTCCCTCTCTTATCTTTTTTATGTGACACTCTCTATCACCAGTTTTTGAAGGACGACGACGATGACGATTCAGTGAAGTCAGCACAGGTCGAGACACGCTTGGGTATCTGCCGTCGGGTGGTCCGAGGGGGAAGGGACCCTAAGAGGTCCGTTCTTGTGACCTCACCCAACGGTAAAGGAAGAGGTTACGTACTTTCACTTTTCACTTTCACTTCAGCGAGTCAGTACAGGCTGGGAGTCGCTGGGGTACCTGACGTCGGATGGTCCGAGAAGACAGGTACCCTAAAAGGTCCGTTCTCATGACCTCACCCGACGGTAATTTAAAGGATTTAAATTAGCTTTGTAGTAGGACACGTAGGTTTTTTGACTACTTAAAAACATTCTATTTATTTTCTTAAAGATGTCGTCTGTAAAGTCCTAGTTTTACAACTTGTAGTTCCTGTTTCTTTTTAGAACTTTCGTCGTTCGTCTTGACTGAACAGTATATGTTCCCTTGAGGTTTTTATTATCCGACTGAAGAGTAGTCTTTGTCACCTACAGTCCTATGTCACCATAATGTACAAGTTTTATAACTTTCTTTTTTTTTTCAAAGTTGGACCTTAGTTTTAGTCGTTTGAAAAGGTTTAATTGGTGAAATTTTTACTTCCACCTTTATTTTGTAAAAGTGTAATTTTTTTTAAATGATTGTATAAGTTGTATATTCCCATTACAACTTCATAAAGTCCGACTTTTGTTCATTGTAGTCCACCATTAAATTTTGGTGTGTGTGAATTTTTCTCTCACGACCATTTGTATTGATACATCCATTAGTATTTTCTGTGATATTAACATATGATGAGGAGAGTAGAAAGGGTTAAGTACCATACTCCAGTCATAGTGGGACTCAGATTTCAGTTTGTGTCTGTAGTGTTTTTTCTTTTATCTTTTGACGTCTAGTTATTGAAAATACTGATGTCTACGTTTTGTAGTCCTTTTATGGTCGTTTGATTTAGGTTGTTGCATATTTTTCCTAATATATATTTAATATTTCACAGGTTATATAGGGTGTCGGTCCACCCTAAATAGGGTCCTTACTTATAAAACAAAATGTATGTTACCATTTAATTATATTAATTGAAATAATTACCTTATTTCCTATTTTGGTGTATTAGTTTAATGAAATTTTTAGGTTGTGTGAAAGAACTATTTTAATGAACTTTTTAAGTATTATTTTCCTTTCACTAAGTTGGACCATTCCTCTTAGGTACTTTTTGACTGTCTATGACAGTATGGATCATTTTCTGATTCTCGAAAGTTTCTAATTTTTTTTTTTTTTTTTTCTGTTCAGTCAAAAGTCGTGAAGATAAATTATAAAGTGAACTAAGGTTTCCATTTTTCTATCATTTATGTATTATGTATGAACGTATGTATGTGTGTATGTCTAACCTTTCCTCCTTAAATTTCACAGAAGAAAACCTTTTACTATATTAGAATATACATCTTTTAGACTTCTTTAGATGTTTTTTATTAATTGTATAATGAAACCATTCAAACGTCCTAAATTATAGTTATTAGTTTTTGTTCAACATGTAGGTATGTGATCGTTATTTGTTAGTAGTTTACTTTGATTCTATTAAGATGAATGTCGTCGTATGTATTATTTTCAAATTCTTTATTAAATTATTTTATACCCGTTATGAATGTGAGACTTTTGATATTTTGTAAAACTTTATGTGATTGTTTCCGGATCATTTATCTTTGTTTAGGGTAAAACATCTAACTTTCTGAGCAATACTATCAATTCTACAATTATCAGAGTTTAACTAAATTTAAGTTACGTTTCGTATAATTTTAGGGTGATGAAAAATTTTGTATTTACTGTTCAAATAGAATTTTACATGTACCTTTAAGTCCTATAGGTTTTATCAGTTACGTCAGAACTCATTATTGTTTAAACCTTCTGAGTACAAAAGACTAAAGATTTCAATGATGGTTCGATGACACTAGTTTTATCGAACTATAACCGTATTTCTATTTGTATATCTATTTACCTTATCCTAACTCTTAGTTTTATTGTTAATACTTCGACTTGACAAAGGAATATGATATTGGTTCTTAATTAAGTTCTGGTTT
This sequence comes from Capra ibex, assembly GCA_006410555.1. Classification (NCBI taxonomy): domain Eukaryota; kingdom Metazoa; phylum Chordata; class Mammalia; order Artiodactyla; family Bovidae; genus Capra; species Capra ibex. Next base: position 30,152,676 of record SJYO01020080.1, read on the forward strand.
TATATTCACGATTTTGATAAATGTCTTATTTTCATTGTGTTAAGTAGAAGTGACGGAACCTAAACCCGTTTGGTAGAGTTTATACTGTTGTTTTCGTGTTCGTTGTTTCCTTTTTTATTTAATAAACCTGGAATAGTTTTAATTTTTGCCAAACGATGTTTGATTACTTTACCCATTTTTAGTATATAGACCATTCCCACAACACAGGTTTTGTATTTCTTGAGAATTGTTAAGTTTTGCTGTTTACTTAATTTTTTGCCCGTTTCCTAGACTTATCTATAAAGTGGTTTCTGTCAGTTATCCATTTGTCAGTTATTTGGGTACTATTCTATGAGTTGTAGTGATAAGTTATTACTTTGTGTTTAGCTTTACCAATTATAGTTTTACTATTAATGTTCACAACCATTCTATCATCTCTTCAACATTGTAATAACCATTCTTACGTTTCAACACGACGACGCAGTCTTTTGTTATACTCAAAGACTTGTACAATTTATACCTCAATAGTGTACTGAGTCTTTAAGTTAAGAATCCATATATAGGTTCTTTTTACCTTTTTTTAAAGGTATGTATTATACACGTACTTACGAGTATCGTAGTAATAACAAATATTTGTCATTCTATGAAAAGTGAAAGTACGTAACCTCTTCCTTTACCGTTGGGTGAGGTCACAAGAACGGACCTGTTAGGGTCCCTGCCCCGTCGGACCACCCGACGGTAGAGACCCTAGCGTGTCTCAGCCTGTGCTGACTTCGCTGAATCGTCGTCGTCGTCGTCGTCGTTCTAGTTGAGTTTTGAGGAAGTTGACTACTTACTTATTTATTTTAGACTACATACATAGGTTTCCTTATAATAAACCGTTATTTTTCATTACCCAATGACTATACACGATGGTATACCTACTTGGAACTTTTATACGGGTCACTTTGTTTGGTTAGTGTTTACTGGTGTGTCCTTTATAGTTTTTATCCGTTGAAATATCTTTATCACCTAACCACCGACGATCCTCGGTCTCACTCCCGGTCCTTAACTCTTATTGATTCTTCATGTTCCAAGAAAACTCCTACTACTTTTTTAAGACTTCATCTGAGACCATGAGGTTATCTGAGACACATGATGTTATGTACGATGTTACACTTACTTGGAACTTATACAAAACACTTGCTTTTTCAGTCAGTTTATATTGGAATATAATATACTACGGTAAATGTACTTTACAGGTCTCATCTGTTTGGACACCTCTACCTCATATAAACACCAAATTCACCACGGTTCCTACCCCTCCCTCCTCTGTCCTCGTCCGTGAAACTTACTGGCGTTTATACGTCTAAAGGAAAATCCTATTACTGTCACAAGATTTCGATTTAATACTACTACCAATGTGTCAAGAGACTTGTATGATTTTGGGTAACTAGACTCTTTAAATTTTTCTACTTAACATACTATCTACTTGATACACAGTTATTTGGGCAATTTTTGACATGTTTCCTTTCCGTCTATTCGAATCGTCTTTAAATCCGTCCTTTTTAAGTCTGTCGAATACCTGTAGGGACTCTATATCCCTCTTTGTTTTTGAGAACTATACACACCTCTTAATAAGAGACCGTGTACGGACGTACGTACGATTTAGTGAAGTCCACTGAGACGTTGAAGTACTTGATATCGAGCGGTCTGAGGAAACAGATACCCTAAGAGGTCCGTTCCTATGACTTCACCTAACAGTAAGGGAAGAGGTCCTCTAGAAGGACTGGGTCCCTACCTTGAGGACAGAGGACACCGAGGACGTGATGTCCACCCAAGAAATGTCGAATCTGTCGTCCCTCTGGGAGAGACCATGTTTTTATTCCGTCTGTTTTACATTTTATTGTTAAGGTTTTTTATCTGTAGTTTTTTAAAATTATATACTCGAAACATTCATCACTTTTAAAAATGTCTTAAAACGACTCTTGTTATAAGAAAAGTCCTAACTCGTCTCCAACTTCACCAGTGTACATATTTTTCTCTCTTTTCTCGTCTCTTGACCGGTATTAGTCTCAACTGGTATGATCTACTCTACTCCCCATCCCCAACTGTGAAACTCTTATTTAAGATTCTGTGTATTTACTCTCCATTAAAAATTATACTAGAATTAAAGGTAAAGATTAATATTAGTGTTTGCGTCCTATAATTAAATGGTAAATTGGTAAAAATTTATAAATAAATAAAATTAACTTCCGATTAATGTTATCACCTAAAACGGTGTATAATTGTACTTTGTCGGTACCCACATGTACACAAGGGGTAGGACTTAAGGGGAGGGTGGAGGGGGGGTTGGGGTAGGGAGTCCCAGTAGGGTCACGTGGTCGGGACTCGTGGGACAGAGTAAGTAGATTGGACCTGACCGCTAGATGAAGTGTATGCCATTAGATGTACAAAGTCACGATAAGAGAGTTTAGTAGGGTTGGAACGGAAGAGGGTGTCTCAGGTTTTCATACAAGAAATGTAGACACAGAGAAAACGACAGAGTGTATGTCCCAGTAGCAATGGTAGAAAGATTTAAGGTATATATACACAATGATATGACATAACCACAAAAACAAAGACTGAATGAAGTCAGACATATTATCTGAGGTCAAAGTAAGTGGAGTAATCTTGACTAAGTTTACATAAGAAAAATTACCGACTCATTATGAGGTAACACATATACATGGTGTCGAAAGAATAGGTAAGTAGACGACTACCTGTAGATCCAACGAAGGTACAAGACCGACAACATTTGTCACGACGCTACTTGTAACCCCATGTACACAGAGAAAGTTAAGACCAAAGGAGTCACACATACGGGTCTTCACCCTAACGACCCAGCATACCGTCAAGATAAAGGTCACAAAATTCGTTAGAAGTATGACAAGAGGTATCACAGACATGACCAAACGTAAGGGTGGTTGTCACATTCTCCCAAGGGAAAAGAGGTGTGGGAGAGGTCGTAAATGACGAACATCTGAAAACCTACCGTCGGTAAGATTGACCTCACTTTACCATGGAGTAACACCAACACTAAACGTAAAGAGACTATTACTCACTACAACTCGTAGAAAAGTACACAAACAATCGGTAGACATACAGAAGAAACCTCTTTACAGACAAATCAAAAAGAAACTGGGTAAAAAACTAACCCAACAAATAAAAAGACCTTAATTCGACGTTCTCAAGGAACATATAAAAACTCTAATTAAGAAACAGTCAACGAAGTAAAAGATACTAAAAGAGCGTAAGACTTCCGACAGAAAAGGGGGAACGAATATCAAAAGAAGCAACACGTTTTCGAACATTCAAATTAATCCAGGGTAAACAAATAAAAACGAAAATAAAGGTTATAAAACCCTCCACCCAGTATCTCCTAGGAGGACACTCAATACAGTCTCTCACAAAACGGATACAAAAGGAGATCCTCAAAATATCTAAGAACAGAATGTAAATCTAGAAATTGGGTAAAACCCAAATGAAAACACATACCACAATCTTTCACAAGGTCAAAGTAAGAAAATGTTCACCAACTGGTCAAAAGGGTCGTGGTGAACAATTTCTCCAACAGAAAAGAGGTAACATATAAGAACGGAGGAAACAGTTTCTATTCCCCAGGTATCCACGTACCTAAATAGAGACCCGAAGGATAAAACAAGGTAACTAGACATAAAGACAGAACTACTGACATCGAAACATCATATCCGACTTCAGTCTGTCCAACAAAGGAGGTCAAGGTAAGAAGAAAGAGTTCTAACGAAACCGATAAGTTCCGAAATACATAAAGGTATGTTTAACACTTTAATAAACAAGATCAAGAGACTTTTGATGACAACCATCGAACTATTCCTAACGTAACTTAGATATCTAACGAAACCCATCATATGAGTTAAATTAATACAACTAAGAAGACTAGGTACTTGTACCATATAAAGAGGTAGATAAACACAGTATAAACTAAAGAAAGTAGTCACAAAATATCAAAAGATATATATCCAGAAAACAAAGAAATCCATCTAAATAAGAATTCATAACATAAGAAAAGTAACGTTTCCACTTACCTTAGCGAAGGAATTAAAAAGGAAGACAAAAGAGTAACGATCACATATCCTTATTACACGTCAAGTCATCACTATCAATATATTGTAATAACATACTGTCTAAAGATCTTTAAAAAATAGAACGTTTTAACATTGATATGGATAATTAGTGATTATAACAGAAGAAGGAAGGTTGTCGGAAACTGTTGGTTGAAAGATGTAAGACAAAGTTACTAAAACTGATGAAATCTATGGAGTACACACAGTTGAATATGTAAACAGGAAAGTTCTAACAGAATAAAGTGAATCGTATAGAAACTCAAAGTAAGTATACGAAGGTACACTGTTCTAGAGAAAAAATTTTTTCGACTTATTATAGGTGACATACATATATAGCATAAAAGAGATGGGTCAGTAGTAACTACCCATAAATACAATGAAGTTAGGGAACCGATAACACTTTTTAGGACGTTACTTTCATTTTTAGGATGTTTGTAAATAAGTCCTAACACGAAACTTGAGAAAACCTATGTATGGGTCTTCGTCCTAACGATCTAGTATACCATTAAGATAAAAAATAAAAACCTCCTTTGATGTATACCAAAAAGGTGTCGTTGACATGGTAGAAAATAGACATCGTTGTCACATTTTCGTTAGGTTAAAGAGGTTTAACGACGGTCCTAAACAAAAGACAAGAAAACTGTCACCGGTAAAATTTTTCGTACTCTACTTTTGATTAACACTAAAAACTGAACGTACAGGGATTTACACTATGGATCACTACGACTCGTGGAAAGTATCCGAACAACCGGTAAACATGTAGAAGGAACCCCTTGATAAATAAGGTCCAGAAACAGGTGAAAATTTAGTCCAAATAGAGAAGGACAACAACATGTAATATTCTCGAGGAATATATAGGACTAATATTTTGGGAGTAGTTTGTATACTAAACGTTTGTGAAAAAGAGTAGGAAACCTAACAGAAAAGTGAGACAATTGACAAAGGAAACTAGTGTATCTGAGAGAGCGTATGACGTCCTACGATCAAAAATAAAAATTTTTCACAATGAAATTTTTCATCTCATGAAAGTATATTTATATTATCATAAAGTTATGTTCGATTTTTATCTAAAATGGTATTATGACAGAGGTCAGTGTCTGAGGTGTTGTACCTGGTGATAAGGATGGAGAAAACCTGTGACTTATCATTATTAAATTGGTGACTACGATGACTAAGACCTTTGATGGTAGGAATTATGGACAGAGTGGTCTTTTTAAGTGAGACCAAGGATGAATATACAGAGTGATCGAAGTTTTCTTTGTAGTCGAAGTATATAAACTGTTGGATTCACTCTTGACACGGGTACCAAGTGTCATTCACTCCGGGCCTCTCACTTATGTTCTGTAAAAGTTTAAAGAGGGTAAAGTTTACCCTCTGTCTGATCCAAAGAAATTTTACCTTTTAAGGACTTTGTATTTATACTAACCGTAAAACTAGTTTTTAAAATTTTTAGTGTAGACGGAGAGTAGAAATTCTTTTTATATAAGAAATACTTTGTATAAAACCATGGTAATAATGGTTATTAGTACAGAACTACCCGGTAAAGTCAAGTCAAGTCAGCGAGTCAACACAACTAAGAAACACTGGGGTACTTGGTGTAGTACGGTCCTGAGGGAGAGGTAGTGGTTGAGGGCCTCAGGTGGGTTTGGGTACGGGTAACTTAACCACTACGGTAGGTTGGTAGAATAGGAGACAGTAGGGGAAGAGGAGGACGGGAGTTAGAAAGGGTCGTAGTCCCAGAAAAGTTTACTCAGTCGAGAAGTGTAGTCCACCGGTTTCATAACCTCAAAGTCGAAGTTGTAGTCAGGAAGGTCACTTGTGGGTCCTGACTAGAGGAAATCCTACCTGACCAACCTAGAGGAACGTGACGTTCCCTGAGAATTCTCAAAAGAGGTTGTGGTGTCAAGTTTTCGTAGTTAAGAAACCACGAGTCGAAAGAGATCAGGTTGAGAGTGTAGGTATGTACTGGTGACCTTTTTTATCGGAAGTGATCTACCTGGAAACAATTGTTTCATTACAGAGACGAAAACTTATACGAGAGATCCAACCATTATTGAAAGGAAGGTTCCTGGTTCACAGAAAATTAAAGTACAGACATTAGTGGTAGACGTCACTAAAACCTCGGGGTTTTTTATTTCAGTCGGTGTTAAAGGTGACAAAGGGGTAGATAAACTGTCCTTCGCTACCCTGGTCTACGGTACTAGAAGCAAAAGACTTACAACTCGAAATTCGGTTTAAAAAGTAAGAGGAGAAAGTGAAAGTAGTTCTCTGAGAAATCAAGAAGAAGTGAAAGACGGTATTCCCACCACAGTAGACGTATAGATTCCAATAACTATAGAGAGAGTCTTTAGAACTAAGGTCGAACACGAAGGCGGTCGGGTCGTAAAGAGTACTACATGAGACTCATATTCAATTAATTCGTCCCACTGTTATATGTCGGAACTACATGAGGAAAAGAGAAACCTTGGTCAGACAACAAGGTACAGGTCAAGATTGACGACGAAGGACTGGACGTATATCCAAAGAGTTCTCCGTCCAGTCCACCAGACCATAAGGGTAAAGAAAGTCTTAAAAGGTGTTAAATAACACTAGGTGTGTCAGTTTCCGAAACCGTATCAGTTATTTCGTCTTTATTTACAAAAAGACCTTGAGAGAACGAAAAAACTACTAGGTCTCGTATAACCGTTCAACTAGAGACCAAGAAGACAGAAAAGATTTTGGTCAAACTTGTAGACCTTCAAGTGCTACCCGGTAAATCGAATGGGTTTTATTACGAAGATTTCGACAATATATATATCTTATAGTCCCATTTAAAGTTTAACTTCAAAGTAGATGAATTATCAGATCAGTGTGTGAACCACAAATACCAATAATATTACAAATCTCTGTCCTTCCCCTGGAGTAAATGGACATTTAGGTGAGACAAATTTATCTCTCATGTATAGTCACCATCTTCCTTCTTACCTACTTATTAATTATTCAATGTGGTAGGTTCAGTCATAGACACTGGATATACCGGTATCTACAATATCGACTAGTGAAATTTTAAGATCTTTCATTTACTAGATTTAGTACAGTTAACCAGTTTAGTTATAAAGAAGAAGTTTCCTGTCTTCTCCAGTATAAGATAAGGTAGTATAATCCTTTACTTTTATTAATCGGAATGCTACGAAAGAACTTCTACTTATATCTTTTGGATAATACTTTGTGTAATAAAAATGTGAATCACATGACAATACACGTGAATGGTACGACAGATGACAGAGGTATTTGATTGCTATGTGATCTTCAGATACCCTGAACTAGTCTAGTAATATAATAAAATATCTATATAAAAGTTAAATATGTTGATAATAGTTTTGATAAAAGTGGTCAAGAACGAAAAAATGTAAAATTAGTATAAATCTGTGAAAGAGGGTGTAGTTTTAAACATATCGTATAAAAATCATGAATAAGTAGACTTTATGAGGTTTTAGACAATGGTTTAATTTAGTAAATTGACTTTATAAGGGTTTAAAAGTGGGTATTATCAAATATCTGTCTACTATACTATCTTGTCAATTAATCGTAAAAGATCCCAAAAATAATTTTCTTTTTAGAGTTGTAGTTCTACGGTACCAGTAGGATGTACATTATGACACTAAAATTGGGTCGGTCCGGTTTTGATCACAATCAGTTTCTTTCGCGATAGGTAGAGATTGACCCCTTTAAGTAGACTTTTCTCAGAAATCCATATTTCAATTTATGACAGAAACCTGACTTGTCTATAGGTGATACAGGTGGGGGTACTTTGTTTGGTCTGAGAACAACTAGTGGAAGGATAGAGATCAAAGAAAATCAGGTAAAGGTCAGTCTGACTTCTACTTAAAGTGTCTATTTTTATACTACGCAATGACATCAAATCTTTAGCACCAAAACCAAAGGGTCCGAGAGTGGGACTCGGTCACTGTACCCATCTAAATATAATTAAGGTCTTAACCGACCTTTTGAAGTCGATTCGTACCCTTCCTCTCGCTCTACACTCAGTGTTGGTGTTTTACGAAATAAAGTACACTTTGACCACATTCACTCTTGAAATTTACCATAACTGTCCTCACACTTAAAAGAAAAAACTCTCAAGGTGGACGGATTTTCACCTTCGAGGGGGACGACGACGGGTAAGACAGGAGTAAACTTCTTATTTGTTTTCGGAGGAGAGGTTTTCAGACAGTTAGGTCGTGGCGATACTCGGAGACTTAAGTAAATTTCCCTTTTTTTTTTTTTTGCACGATTTGCTTATGTAACAGTTTGATTTTTACTAAAATTAAAAAATTTCCCTTTGAACCGTATGGTTAATAAGACTTATTAGTAGAGTCATTACTCATCAAAACGTAATGGTTGTTGATACCATCTCTATTTAGGTTATAGTATATATGATAAAATTAGTCATCAAAGACAATTATAGGTTTTATGTTTCTCGTTCTTTACCGATGTCTTAGACTTGTATTTATGGAATCTCCCACCCTCGTTTTGACGAGAACTATTTACGATAGTCTTACTTAAACTTAAGAAAATTTCTAACGAATAAAAATTAAAGATCGTAATCTTTATTTAATATATTTTTACTTTTAAGACTACAAAATTTGGTTTATTAACAAAATAATAAAGAACTGTCTAGGGGTGATTAGTAATTTCATAGTTCAATTATGAAAACTCACAATCAAAAAGAAATAGAAAGATAAAACCGGATCTATTTTTTTAAAATTTTGAATAACACTAAAAATCTCCATTTCTTATTTCTAAAAGACACGGGAGAGAGTTGAATCTCTAATAATATTCAGTAAACAAATACAAATATGGTACCTTTACATATGTTACAGAAGTACCAAAAAGAGAAAGGTTATTGGTTCAATCCTTGTAAAAAAGTTCACGAGGAAAGTTCACGACGAGAAGGTAAAGTCACGTAGATGACCATGTGTTCTGGACTAGTTTCTACCCTAGATCAATTATGAGGTCTAAGTAACACACGTGTAGTCGAAGGAGAAACCATGGGACTAGTACTCGTCATGTGTTATCCTCCGCAAACCCCTGAATAACACGTATTAATAATTCCACACTGTTTTCCTACTTCCCTAACGTCTCCGTTAGACAAGAAGTTAGACCCGACAGACTCCTGGGAAAGTCTCGTAGTCTCACAATTAAAGGACTTGTAGAGTACTATTCGTTTTGTTCGGAAAAGACTGTTCTTCAAACGGTATTCTTGTACGACAACGACGTACTAAATAAGAGATTACATGATTTTTGGGCTCACTTTCTTCTCCCATTCAAGAGAATCGATTTCTTTGAGAGTTCGAAAATATTTGTTAACTAGAAGACGGTTCCCCATCTTATCTCTGTTAACCGATATAAAACTTTTAATTACTTAGGGAGTTGAATATAATTAAAAATTAAGTGTATTCGTCACTACTTTCTTTTCTATTAAAAATACTACTAAGTATCATTAAACTTTCAGGTAAGAAGAAATTTATCTTATCAAACGTTTTGTAGGTGTCAATATTTTCATCGTAGATGATCAGTTGTCTGTCATAAATGAACACTTATAAATGAATAAGTATAAATGAACACTTAGTCAAAGTCTATTAAAAGACCACCGAGTCTTTCATTTCGTAGACGGATGTTACGTCCTCTGGTCCCAAGAGTTAGGGACCAGTCGTTCAAGGGGACCTCTTCCGTTACCGTTGGATGTGCTCGTAAGAACGGATCTCTTAAGGTACCTGTCCCCTCGGACCACCCGATGTCAGGTACCTCAGTGTCTCTCAGTCTGTACTGACTCACTGATTGTGTGTGTGTGTGTGTGTTTAACACTTTTAATCATTTGTGTAATTTCAAAGTTTAAGTATACGGCATAGTATATATATATATATATATATATATATATATATTTTGAATTTTCGATTTTGGTCTAGACAAAATTATGTTGCTCGAACTTTTTGTTTGGAGTCTATGAAAACAAAATGACAAAAAATTGTCTAGTAGAAAAGTTTGGTTTTGGGATATGTCCCCTTAATTTACTTGACTGTTAAACAGAAAAACTAGAATTGGAATTAGACTCTTTTTCTTCATAATATTACTTACTGTGTTTTATGAGCGAAAGGGGGACTCAAAATTTATGTTATGGTCTAATACAGTACGTTCAAACCAGACTTTTCATTGAGTAGTTGAGTTTTAGAAACAAACGGAGGACACTACAAGGTTTGGATCAATCTCTAATGGCAGACAGAATTGAGATACGGAGTCCTCAAAACTTCAGTAGGTCTCTCTCGTAAAACTTTCTTTTCCTTTTTTTTTAGTTCTCGTCTCCCTCAAACCTTATATGTTAGTAGGGGACCATAGGCTTCCCTTGACGAAGGTCTTGAGACGACGACGATTCAGGGAAGTCAGCACAGGCTAAGACACGTTGGGGTATGTGCTATTGGGTAGTCCGAGGGGGCAGGGACCCTAAGAGGTCCGTTCTTGTGACTTCACCCAACGACAAAGGAAGAGGTTCCGTCCTTTCACTTTTCACTTTCACTTCAGCAAGTCAGCACAGCTGAGAAACGCTGGGGTACTTGCCGTCGGTGGTCCGAGGAGGCAGGTTCCCTAAAAGGCCGGCTCATGACACTCACCCCACGGTGACGGAAGAGGCTGAGATCACGTATCGTTTGATATCTACGAGTCTAAGGAATGACGAGGAGGGTCAACCGGGAGACATAGATACCCGAGACGGAGGAGTTTATATCTCCGAGGTGACATAAAGACGGCTTAAGAAAAAATTCAAACTGTGATAACCATGCGAGTCGTCGAATCCGTTAAGTCGAGGTAAACTCACCAAAAGTCTATAGAGAATACTACCGAATTTTTTGTTGGAGTTCGAAAAAAAAAAAAAAAAGGAGAGAGAGAGATAAGTTTCCCATCCGGAGGTCCATCTAGTTTAGTCTTCATGAGTAGAGTTTGACACATGGATAAGGAACACCTCTCTTTGTCATTAAATAAGGTCAATCACACTATGGATCCCATCTACCGTCCTTAGAAGTTGACCCTACACTTTGTTTACCTTTTTGAAAACACATTGGGTGTCAATGTCTCTATCGTAGATGGTTAATTATTTATAATAAGTAAAAAAGTAACCAAGGTGTATTGAGACTTTTAATCATTTGCATAATTTTATGGTCTTCTATTCGTAAAGAGTTTAAATCAAACAATTTTTATGTTAGGTAGTCAAGAGACACGGTCTCTCAAACTGTACCCAGATCCAACTACAGGTCTTTAGATAGACGTACAAATTGTACATAGATACTATGAAAACTCTTAGTGTAAGACTTTTTGAGGTGTCATATTCATAGTGGTTCTGTGTGTTTGTTAAGTTGGTTAATGACTTTTAATGTCGATCAGACTTCGATACTATATCACACTCATATGTAAAGTAAGTTAAGGAGGAGACTACCTCCCTGACATTTTAAGTGTCTTAGTCGATGTACAGAGGTAATTTACAGAACTTCCCAACGTGGAGACGGACATCTATAAAAACCGGTACAGTACACTGAACGTCCTAAAATGAAGGGACTAATTCCCAACTTGGGTTTGGCCTCGTCACTTTCGGTACTTAGGATTGGTGACTTGTAGGTCCCTTAAAGGAAACAAGGAGACGAAAACTAAAAAAACGAAATTTACAGAATGTACACCGACAAAAGAGATAAGAAAGTTTTATAAAAAGGTTCGGATGGACATACAAACAGTCTCTATTAACAATAGGACTAAGGGATGCGAAACAACAACAAGTCAAAGATTCAGCACAGTTTGAGAAACGTTGGGGTTCCGGACGTCGTACGGTCCGAAGGGACAGGTAGTGGTTAAGGGCCTCGAACGAGTTTGAGTACAGGTAAGTCAGTCACTACGGTAGGTTGGTAGAGTAGGAGACAGCAGGGGAAGAGGAGGACTGAAGTTAGAAAGGGTCGTAGTCCCAGAAAAGGTTACTCAGTTGAGAAATATCGTCTACCGTTTTCATAACCTCGAAGTGGAAGTCGTAGTCAGGAAGTACATGACATTGATTTTTTACTTTGATATAAAAGGAGTCGGAGAGTAGGATGAGGGGAGTAGGTCATAAATTCCACTCTCATCTCAACGAATACGTCCTTTTGAGATTAAGTCTTTACACTAGATCGGATTCTAACTTTTTTTTCCCATTGACTTTGTAAACCAGCTTAAAAACGTGTCGACAGTCACCTAGTTGATTGGCAGGACGTGACTTGGACGAAGAATCCATCTAGTTGGTTCCATTTATAGGTCTTTCGGTCACATATGTGTTTTCTGTCGTTTGACAAAACGTTTACACTGTCACTCCTTGAACTCTATTTTCTTTCTTCTCTTCTTTTTTAATACTTTTTCTTTTCTCTCCGGACTCTTACCTAAGTAAAGGTTACCGTTAACCTTGTTTAATGGGTTTGGACTCCCGTATTTCGTTGTCTTTGACTAAGGAGTGTTAGAACCTTCGGTCTTCATGTTTCATTCCCAGTGACATACCTTTGTTTCCACAAACCGTCTCGACATGAGGGAGACCTCCGAGACCACCTCTTAGGTAGGGAACGGAGAGGGGTGAAGAATGTCATTTATTGAAGGCCGTAAGGAACTGGACACCGACGTAGTGACGTCAAAAGTTCCAGTCGTGGAAATGTAAAGAAAAGAGAGATAGGCGTGTAGTGGAAGAGGAGACATACAGACGGATATTTTAAAACGAGACGGAAGGAGAATGTCCCTAAGTACGTAAACTTAAGTGTCAGGTGAGTCTGTCTTATGTAGAAATAAAATTCACTTCACTTCAGCGAGTCAGCACAGGCTGAGAAACGCTGGGGTACCTGATATCGGGTGGTCCAAAGAGGCAGGTACCCTAAAAGGTCCGTTATCATGACCTCACCCAACGGTAAAGGAAGAGGTCCTCTAGAAGGACTGGGTCCCTAACTTGGGGCCAGAGGGAGTGACATTCGTCTGTGAAATGGTGGAGAGTCCTAGTGGTAGAGAGGAGGACGGAAGTTAGAAAGGGTCGTAGTCCCAGAAAAGTTTGCTCAGTGAAGAAGCGTAGTCCACCGGTTTCATAACCTCAAAGTCGAAGTCGTAGTCAGGAAGGTTACTTATAGGTCCTGACTAAAAGAAATCCTATCTGACCACCCTAGAGGAACGTCAGGTCCCCTGAGAGTTCTCAAACGGGGTTGTGGTGTCAAGTTTTCGTAGTTAAGAAACCGCGAGTTGAAATACTAGTTTGAGAGTGTAAGTATGTATTGATGACCTTTTTGGTATCGAAACTAATCTGTCTGGACGCAACCGTTTCATTACAGAGACGAAAAATTATACGACGGATCTAACCAGTATCGAAAAGAAGGTTCCTCGTTCACAGAAAATTACAGTACCGATGTCAGTGGTAGACGTCACTAAAACCTAGCGGGGGTTTTATTTCAGAGAGTGACAAAGGTAACAAAGGAATAGATAGACGGTACTTCACTATCCGGGTCTCCGGTACTAGAATCAGAAGAGTTACAACTCAAAAAAATTTATATTTAAATAAATAAAATTAACCTCCAATTAATGAAATGTTATAACATAACCAAAACAGTATGTAGTTGTACTTACAACTCAAAATTCGGATCAAAAAGTGACAGGAGAAAGTAAAAGTTGTTTTCCGAGAAATCAAGAAACGTAAGACGTTATTCCCACCACAGTAGACGTATAGACTCCAATAATTATGAAGAGGACCGTTAGAACTAAGGTCGGACACCAAGTAGGTCGGGTTGTAAAGTGTACTACATAAGACGTATATTCAATTTATTCGTTCCACTGTCATATGTTGTAACTGGATGAGGAAAAGGATAAACCTTGGTCGGATAAAAAGGTACAGGTCAAGATTGACAACGAAGAACTGGACTTATGTCTAAAGAGTCCTCCGTCCAGTCTACCAGACCATAAGGGTAGAGAAAGTCTTAAAGGGTGTCAAACAACACTAAGTGTGTCAGTTTCCGAAACCGTATCAGTCATTTCGTCTTATCTACAAAACGACCTTGAGAGAACGAAAAAGCTACTAGGTTGCCTACAACCGTTAAACTAGAAACCAAGGAGACGGAAAAGATTTAGGTCAAACCTGTAGACCTTAAAGTACTAAGTGTATAACGACTTCGGACCGAACCCCTTAAAACTCGTGATGAACAGTTCGCACACTCTACTCACGTTAACACGTCATCAAACTCGTAAGAAACCGTAACGGAAAGAAACTCTAACCTTTCTTTTAACTGAAAAAGGTTAGGACACCGGTGACGACGTAAAAGGTTCAAAAGACCGTATACCTCACGTCATGAAAGTGTCGTAGTAGAAAGTCCTAAACTTTACCGAGTTGACGTTAACCAGGTGATCGAAACAAGTATCACTACGAAGAATTCCGGGTGAACTGAAGTGTAAGGTCCTACAGACCGACATCCAGTCACTAGTGTGGTAGTACCAATAGACCCAGTACTTCTAGAAAGACATGTCAAGAAGGCACATGAGAACGGTGGAGAAGAATTATAGAAGAGAAGACAATCCAGGTAAGGTAAAGACAACAAATAACACGGGTAGAAACGTACTTGACAAGGGAACCATAGAGATTAAAAGAACTTCTGTTCAGATCAGATTAGGAAACCAAGTATCTAAAGTGAGTGATTTAGAAATGGAAGTTTAAATACTTTTCTTTCTGAAAATTAGAGGTAGTCCTTTGTGAAACTAGACCCTCCTTTCCTCTTTCAGAGACGGTCTAACTGACGTCTTAATATATCCATGGTACACATTTCATTAACAAACGGGATGTCATTGGATAGAACAGAGTTTCCATTCGGAAGAGGTTAACCACCGTTCTCAGTGTAGTCAAATACTCCTCCACCTTTATTTCTCTAATCGTCAGGTATCCGGACTTCAGTGATCCCATTCTCTTCAGCGATTACGACGTCAGAGTATATTTTCACCCAATGTGTCAGAAGTAATACCGAATACAAAGGAATGTAAAAGTCGAAACACGTGGACACACACATCAGCGAGTCAACACAGACTGAGAAACACTGAGGAACCAGCCATCGGACGGTCCGAGGAGACGGGTACCTTAAGAGGTTCGTTCACCCAACAGAAATGGCGGACTCGGTGGTCCATTCGGGAAAGTCGAAGTGTCTGTGGGGGTTTACAGTTTTACTACTCTCAATCAAATCTTACTGAAGAGTCTGGTGGAGAAGTCCTGTAGGATCGTCCGATGTAAGTTCACCCAAATGAAGGTCCTATTCCAACTTGTCCATTCTTACTCCTAAGAGGAGTTCTCAGTTCCCGTCCACGTCTCGTCCTTCACAAAAGGGAAACGAAAGTGTATTTGTCCCCTTCCCTGGAGATTCTGGTAGGAAGTCTTGTGAAATAAATAAAGGACATCTCGACCTCTTCAATCACATATTCAGAACGATCCTTTTCGGATTCCAGTCCCTTGATACGGACCTTAACTGAGGAGGACTAACATTTTCTCATTCCTGACGTACCCCACTCGATACTTCAATTAAAGACGAAAGTACCAGTATGAACGGGATGAAATTTAATATTTATAAGGTCACGGGACGATCTGGTTGTGTAAAAAAAAAAGAAATTTGTTTACGAACAACTTACAAATATCGTACGTTCTATGACACAACTTTCTGAATTCTCTACTCTCTCACAAATCTGGAAAATAAGTCCTGTCAATGAACATTTAATTATTATACTTTTCGTCCAAGATTTTTTTATAGGTTGTTCTGTAAACAACTTACATGGGGTACTGTTATGTCGCACACTCTACGTTTGTACTTAGACTACGTTAGAGTGGGTCTTTTTCTCCTCGAATAACGAATCCCTCATCAGGGACCACCGAGTGTACCTTTTCTTGGACGAACGTTACGTCCTCTGCACCCGAACTAGGAACTCAGTCCTTCTAGGGGACCTCTTCCCTTACCGGTAGGTGAAGTCGAAAGGACGGACCTCTTAGGGCACTTGTCTCCTCGGACCGTCATGACCTCGGGGTGTCATGACTAATTGATTATGAAAGTGAAAGTGACTACTATTTTATAGTGTACGTCATTTTACACTGTTTACTTTTCGATACTTCCTTTTTTTTCTTTTTTCTTTTCGATACTTCCCAGTCGACGTCACACTCTGTCGTGGTACTTCTTCTCCATTTTAAAGACCTCACCCAATATTCACTCCACAACGATTGTCGAAAAGTCATTAGAGTGTCTTCAGACGAATTCAAAATTTATTCTGTGTGATGTTTTTTTATATATATAACTCTGGAAATATATAGTTTAAGATACAGTCTCCATTTCTTAGATTTCTATCGGATAAGAAGTCAGAGTTTTTCCAATTTTGAGTTACTTTCGTTATGTGTAAATATCTTTAATCAAATTGCTTTAATACACACATCCAAAGGTTTTGACTTTAGGTATGTTTTACGGTTTGGGACAACTCCTTTCAGTCCTTTACCACTTTCTCTTTTAGTTATTACTAAAATTTTCTTGTCTAAGACAATCATGTTCACAGAGAATGGGGTTTGACTCACTCACTTTCAGTGATTCAGGTCAGGTTGAGAAACGCTGGGGTACCTGGTACCTTAAGAGGTCCGGTCTTATGACCTCACCCATCGGCAAGGGAAGAGGTCCCCTAGAAGGACTACGTCCCAAACTTGGGTCCAGAGTGTGTAACTTCCGATTAAGAAATGGTCGACTCGGTGTTCCCTTCGGGTTCTTATGACCTTACCCATCGGATAGGGAAGAGGTCTCCTAGAAGGACTGGGTCCTTAGCTTAACCCCAGAGGGTGTAAAGTCCGCTTAGGAAATGGTCAACTCGATGGTCCCTTCGCGATGGGGTTTGATTTACCTAAACTTTAGGATTTCACCCAGAGTCCTTTGGTTCTTATATCTAAGTCACACTTCCCAACGAAGAGTGGGACGGACAGGAACCACCAGTCTGTTACGTACGGAGGACGTAGTGGTCACGACCTCACCGTGCTAGGATCCGTGGTATACTTTCTCTGGAAATCGTATGTGAACCGACTGTGCCACGATCAAGAGATCTCAGTAAAAGGACCTGTGTCCTGGATTAAGAAAAGACGTAGGTTACTAGAGTTGTTGATTAGGACATCGATACAGAGAATGACATAAAGAGGAATTGAAGTTCAAGACAAATCTACAAACTTTGAGAAGAAGACTTTTTATTAGGATTAGTGAGAGTTATTTGACCCAAAAAAAAAACAACAACAACAATAAATGTTTTCCGATGAGACTGAATCCCGTCTCATGAATTTTTATCACGAGTCTGATATAATTTAAAAAATTGTGAGTGTTGGGCTTGTAGTAGAAATATCCGTATGATGGAACCAGTTTTCTCATTATAGAACTGTGTGAAGTACTTACGGTGACGAGTGTTTATAGATATTTTTATCCTAAAAACGAGTTGTTTCTAATTTTTCTAAATGTTCTTCCTTTTGCTTTTCGTTTCAATTAAAAAGGATTTCATATTAACTTAATCAGTTCACATTTACGAGACCTTTATATTTAAGACTTATTTGTTTAAAAGGTACTTTAATCCGATTTATATAATACCTAATCGTTGAATTGGAACTCTTTTATTTGGTAACCTCTAACAAAATAGGAACTTCTTGATTTACGTCTTGGTTAATCTTGTAACGACGAAACTGACTCTAATTTTAAAAATTTACGAACCTTTGAATTTAAAATATATTACGTGTGTCTTTTCTTAACGTTTCTCCGTCATAAAAAAAGAAAAATGTTCCAAAGTGGTCGGTATACTCTCTGGCACATTATCGACGTTCCTTTCAAACGAGATTCCCCAAAATCAATCTTCAAACTTCAAACCTATGCGATATATTTTTCTCTATGAAACTCTTTTCTAAAAAAAAAAAATTATACTTCGAGAAACCATTATCCTTATGTCAACTGTGTTACAGTATGTAATATTACGTCTTTCAACGAGGAAATGTCTAAATGATACGGTTTTCTTTACTTTACGTAAAACAACACCAGTGAGGTGTCTCCGCTCTACCTAGGGAGTTTGAGTGTTAGACCAAACCTATAGTTCTAACTACTACGGCGTTTGAGAGGTTTTCTCATACTTTTCCGAATGATGAGTATATTACTCCAAAAAGACCTCCTTTATCTTACCCGAGGGTTTCAAGTTCCTATCGAGCTTTGTTGTTACTTGTCTCTAACAGAAATCGTAAACACACCATCTGGCCTCCCTACTCCATCACACTGACACCGAACACACCAAACCTTAAGGGTGATCATGGTTCCTTCCTACGTGACCCGAAGGTATAGCTGACCTGGTCTACGTCTCGTCTTCCCCTTTCCTTCAGTACCCGAACTATAGACGGTCTTCAGTTTGTGACTTGTAACTTAAAGTAGGAAATAATGTAGACTGACTACCGGTTACGTTATAAAGTCAATTGACTTAAAGTCAAGTCAAGTAAAGTCAACGAGTCAGTACGAAACGCTATGGTACCTGACGTCGTGTGGTCCGAAGGGACAGGTAGTGGTTGATGGTCTCAAATGATTTGAGTACAGGTAACTCAGTCACTACGGTAGGTAATAGGTAGGTAGAGTAGGAGACAGTAACGGAAAAGGAGGACAAGAGTTAGAAAGAGTCGTAGTCCCAGAAAAGGTTACTCAGTCGAGAAGTATAGTCCACCGGTTTCATGACCTCAAAGTCGAAGTTGTACGCAGAAAGGTTACTTGTGGGTCCTGACTAGAGTAAATCCTACCTGACCAACCTAGAGGAACGTCAGGTCCCCCGAGAGTTCTCAGAAGAGATTGTGGTGTCAAGTTTTGGTAGTTAATAAGTCGTGAGTTCAAAGAAATACTATGTTGAGAGTGTAGGTATGTACTGATGACCTTTTTGGTATCGGAATTGATCCGTCTGGAAACCACCGTTTCATTACAGAGACGAAAACTTATACGATAGATGCAACCATTATTGAAAGGAAGGTCCCTCATTCGCAGAAAATTAAAGTACCGACGTCAGTGGTAGACGTCACTAAAACCTCGGGGGGTTTTATTTCAGTCGGTAATAAAGGTAACAAAGTGGTAGATAAACGGTACTTCACTACCCTAGTTTACAGTACTAGAATCAAAAGACTTACATCTCGAAATTCGGTTTAAAAAGTGAGAAGAGAAAGTGAAAGTAGATCTCCGAAAAATCAAGAAGAAGTGAAAACCGGTATTTCCATTACAGTAGACGTATAGACTCCAATAACTATAAAGAAGACCGTTAGAACTAAGGTCCAACACGAAGGAGGTCGGGTCACAAAGAGTACTACGTGAGACGTATATTCAATTTATTCGTCTCACTGTTATATATCGGAACTGTATGAGGAAAGGGATAAACCTTGGTCAGACAACAAGGTACAGGTCAAGATAGACAACGAAGGATTGGACGTATGTCTAAAGAGTTCTCCGTCAAGTCCACCAGACCATAAGGGTAGAGAAAGTCTTAAAAGGTGTCAAATCAAACTAGGTGTGTCAGTTTCCGAAACCGTATCAGTTATTTCGTCTTTATCTACAAAAAGACCTTGAGAGAACGAAAAAGCTACTAGGTCACCTACAACCGTTGAACTAGAGACCAAGGAAACGGAAAAGATTTTTGACGAACTTGTAGACCTTGAAGTACCAAGTGCATAACAACTTCGGACCGAACCTCTTAAAACCCGTAATGAAACGATCGCACACTCGACTCATGTTAACACACCGTCAAACTCGTAATAAACCGTAACGGAAAGAAACCCTAACCTTACTTTTGACTGGAAAAGGTCAGGGTACCGGTGACGACTCAAAAGGTTTAAACGACCGAATACCTGACGTCGTGAAAGTGTCATAGTAGAAAATCCTAAACTTTATCGAGTGGACGTTAAGGTAGTGGAGGCGATCGAAACAAGGATCACTACGAAAGATTCCGGGTGAACTGAAGTGTAAGGTCCTACAGACCGAGATCCACTCACTAGCGTGGTAACAGTAATACACCCAGTACTACTAGAAAAAACATGTCAAGAAGACACAGTAGAAGACACATAAAACATATCAAGAAGAAACATACGATTGACTTAAACTTGAACAACTTTATTCGGTAGGGGTATTAGGTGTACCGGATATCGGACTTCGACCATTCCCTCTATTTACGATAAAAGTTATATAATAAGTCCTCAAGTCATAGCACACCGAAACCTTCACTTTACTCACGAAACCAGTGATAGTCATTATCCGAAATCTTGAGACCTTTCCCATTCCTCAAAACACACACACACACACACACAAACAAACAAACAAAACACCACGGAACATAATACCGAAACCATATCCGTCTTTACACACACTAAAACTAAATAAAAAAAACACATAGATACTTCGTTTTCTAGTGGTCTGGAGGAATGTGTTTTTTTTCCGTTGAAACGTATTTGTTAAAAACAGGAACGGTGATTGTCTTTTTTACCGGTTTGGTGACCGTTACTGGTTCTCAGACCTTTTTACTCGTCTACCCTGGTCAACAACCGGTCGCATCGGTTACGACTGTCATACGGATTACACGTCGGTTAATACGTCTGAAAATGTAGGATAGAAACTAGTTCTTGTAGAACGATTTCCCTATGTCTTGTCGTCGGAAGTCAGTGGAGGTAATACACACTACCATCAAGACAACAAGTATTTCATATACTTGAACGAAACGACAAGCGTCTCCTGTCTCCTCAAAAGGACATCTTAGCAATTGTGGAGAGTTCTACGACTCCTACCTTCTCCGTCAGAAGGACATCTACTCTTTGTCGTGGACGGAAACTGAGATAGGAGATCCTCCTTCAGAGATACCAACGCAACTTGAACACCTCACGAAAAGACATTGGGTTCTGTTTTCGCTTCGATTTTTAGCTCCCAGAAACCGAATCCGGACACTCTTTAAGATAGAGATCCCCTCCGGTCATACGTTGGTCGTCACCGGTGACCTTCCGTACATGACACCATAGTTCCTCCCTTTAAAGAATAGTCTTCAGTTATCCGTTGAGGATCGATAGAAGTGGTCGGGTCTAGGAGGTCTTCCGTCCTCTCTTTCAACTGTTTCACGGACGTCACTTCCTCAGAGACTTTTCACTTTCACAATCAACGAGTCAGTACAGGTCGAGGAACATTGAGGTACCTGACAGCGGGTAGTCCGAGGAGATATGTACCTTAAGAGGTCCGTTCTTATGATCTCACCCAACGGTAAAGGAAGAGGTCCCCTAGAAGGGTTGGGTCCCTAGCTTGGGTCCAGAAGACGTAACCTCCGTCTGAGAAATGACAGACTCGGTAGTTCCTTTGGGGTCTCCTCAGAGGTCGTCTATGATTTCTCTTAGGGGTGATAGAGAATTACACCTGTCTAAAAAAAACTTGTAAAATAATATCTTGTGGAATAAATTCCACCCGTCTAAAAAGTTCCTTCTTACATTTTCCGAATTTGTTTTAAACTTTGACTCTTTACGTAACGGAGGTCTTGGATTTTTATGGATTTTCCACAAACCGAACAAAATTTAAATACTCATGATTCTCCCAGTTATTAACAACGAATTCGCAGTCTTACCGAAACCAAATGGATTATTAAAAGTCTTTAAATTGACCCTCGGAAACATGATAAACGTCCCGGTATCAAAACACTCAAGACAACATAAACATACAGGTTAGGCTCACACAGTTACATAGAAGAACCTTCCCTTTCCCTACGGAAGTAATATTACAGATTACACACAAAGACCTCTCTCAACATGTACCAATTCTTAAACGGACTACAACGGAATACTGAGGATGTCGATCTATTTCCACGTAACCAGAGAAGTCTCCTCTTTCGTTTGACGTCGAATCTCCAATAACTTTGTCCTTGACTGGTCTTATGTAATCGGTTTAGATATTGGTTATTGATTAAAAAATGGTCTACCATTGACCTACCCAAGTCCTAAAAATTATTGTAACCTATGCTCCGGAATCACATATCCTAGTCCCGTAACTCCGACCCCGTGACGTTGTGACACAGACGAGTCAGCGAGTCACCACAGACTGGGACATCGGGCGGTCCGAGGAGACAGGTTCCCTAAAAGGTCCGCTTTTATGACCTCGTCTAGGGTAAAGGAGGAAGTCCCACAGAAGGACTGGGTCCCTAACTTGGACTTAGAGAATACAGAGGATGTGACCGTCCCCCTAAGAACTGGTGATCACGATGACTGGGTAATCCACGGTAAATAAGAAAGGTTCAAATTCTTTTCACATTTAAGACGACAATTTATCTCTTTGTCACCCTTAGTAACGGGGAAGAAATTTATCCAGAAAGTATTACACATTATCAGACACTTCCAGGACAAAATTTCCTCCTCTTCTTAGTACCTCAAGACAAAATAGTTCAATAAATAATTACATTTTTAAATTAATTAAATCAGTAATGAACAACTCATTTTCGGAGTTCGGGGTCGTACCCGACAAAATCCCGTTGTCCATGATACTTACTCCCTTTAAAACCGTTCGGTCGTCAGATCACCAATTACACTCCGGATAGAAAAACAGGAGACAAAATCCAGTCTTTGAGGAGATTTCCAATATCCTTTGTAGTATAAATTTACGTCACCCTAGGGTCCAACTTGACATTAAACCCGAGGTCATAACTAATACCAGTACTTACAAACGGTTGACCACGTAAAGTCATCTACAATTTCAATTAAGTTCTGGATTTAACACATATCTTGTTTTCGGTTAGTCGTGAGAAAAAAAAAAAAAAAATGTCATATTGAAAAAATAATCGTTTAAAACCTAAAACATAACCCAGTGTAACAACCACAGATAAAATATAAAATAAAGAAAGAGGTATAAATTCCCAAAAAAAGAAAACAGAAATAAAACAAACTAACAATTACCAACATCAAATCCTTCCCCTAAAAGGAGAGATGAGTGTAAACATGTAAAGATGAAAGAGGTTTTTAGAGTTTAGTCCTGGAAGTTTCAATCCCTGGAGAGGGTACGGTTACCCGTGAAATATCCTAAATTCCCGGAACCTGAAGTTAGTCCAAACTTAATTAGGGAACCGACACTGTGCCCTTACAGTACCCATAAAAGAGATATTGGAACTCCTACCCCTAGAACCAATCTCTTAGTCCGTCGTCGTCGTATCCGTTAAAAGTCGTAGAATCACTGAGTAAATGAAAGTCGCCAAAATAGAGTCGTACAGTGTATCATTTGTGAAAAGGAGGCATACACGTTGGTGGGTTACCTGAGTATATAACGTGTCAGAGTTAGAAAGACGAAAATTTACCGGTCTGGTGAGTTCTAACGAAAAGTGAACGAGAACCATGTAAGGGACAAGTTTGTTAGGTTCGAAATGGGTGGGGGACGAGTGTATTTGTACGAACAGGTGACAGGGTCGATCACTGATGAGGTTAAGAATCCAGTCTTCCAGGTAGACTGAGGTACTCTGAGGTAGACTGAGGTAGAGGTATTCTGGTGACAGGAGTACTACCAACAATTGGACTCCCTGACATTCCGAACACAGGGTCGATAACCAAAGGGACCATGGGTTGGACTGTCAGTCAAGAGGGATACTTACTTGTGAAGGAGAAGGTCTCATCGTTTATACCGACGGTACGGGACGGACGACAGACGATACGTGTCGCCCCCACAACGAGGTCCTGTGAAAATGAAGTCTGTGTATTCTAAGAGATAGGCCATTTGTTGACTACAGAGACAGTGACAAAAGTCCGAGAAAAGTCGGACCTCTGACCGATTTATGTTCCGAACGTCGGGACGTCCTACGTCGAATTGTGTATGGTTGAACGGGTATACACCCCGACTCCTTCCTTCTTACCGTCTCGAACTGTCAATAGGTGTCAGTTTACAGTTTTTTACCTGAGACTATAAAACAACATGTAAAGCACACATACACACGTACACACAAATAATATAATCTTCTTTTGTAAACTAAACCTTAAGATGATGTAAAAGTGGACATGGGTGGTCCTTTATCACTAAGCATCCTTCAGTTCCTACCGTATCTTTATCGTACCTGAAATCTCAGTCCGTCTTTGAAATCTCAGTCCGTGTAGGGATTAGACGATAATAAATAAGACAAGGGAACCCTTTCACACGAATGTGTAAAGTTAAAGGAAATGATATATTTTACCTTTGGAGTATCTTGACAAAGTACCTTCTCCGGTTATATACTTAAGTACACTTGAGACATCGTACAGGGAACTGTATGTCATCCATAATAAGTGCGATCAACATGGGGAAAAGGAAATCAGTGAGTTATAAAATACAAATAAAGACTTACCTTTAGGACCGTTATCATTTCGAAATGACCTGTAGGTTAAGGGTTAATAAGTATTCACTTAACAAGAAGAACTCCTTTTTCACTACGGGGTCCCGAAAGCGTCAAGGGTAAAGTCGACCGGTCGTAAGAAGGAAGATTTTATTGCAGACTCAGTATGGTCGATGCCTCTTCCGTTACCGTGGGGTGAGGTCATGAGAACGGACCTTTTAGGGTATCTACCTCCTCGGACCACCGACGTCAGGTACTCCAGCGCTTCTCAGCCTGTACTGATTCGCTCAAGTGAAAGTGAAAAATGAAGGTACGTAACCTCTTCCTTTACCGTTGGGTGAGGTCACAAGAACGGACCTCTTAGGGTTCCTACCGCCTCGAACCACCCGACTGCAGACACCCCAGCGTGTCTCAACCTGTGCTGACTTCACTGAATCATCGTCGTCGTATGGTCGATTAAATCAATGTCTAATTTAATCGAATACGTTCCAACAAAAGAGGTAATAGACGGAAATATGGTAATGTTCATATACACTTGTAAAGATAAATTAGGAACACTTAGTCAATAGAAAAAGTGGATACGTAAAGTTCAACAAATGGTGTATACGGAAGAAGTGAGACAAGAAAGAAAATTGTTGTGGATAACTTGGGTAACAGCACCCAGTATCACTGTGTCATTCAAAGTACTGTCCTATAATACATTGTTATTCTACCTTCATTCTTTTTAATTGTATTTAGTTTTACGTGTATACATCACTTCGTCTTATACGACAAACAGTCATCCATCTGGTACGTGAAGATACGTAACAAGAAATTTGACCACCGGAGTTTCCGATTTTGGGGTACTGACGCTCGAGGGGATTACCCTCCAAAGAAACAAGGTATTCCCAGTAAAGATCGTGACATCAGTTATAAAACGACGGGTTGGTGTAGGGAAATTGGAATGATAAAGTCACCTGTGTTCAACTAAGGTTGAGGTCATAGACGTAAAAAGATACGGACTACCGAAAGGGGTTCAGATCTTTGGTGAGACGGGTGTACGGTCCGTAGGACCTTTACAGTTCATAAATTATTGGGTGTTCTCGTCGAGGGTTGGTCACTGACTACCCTTGATCATATATTTATTCAAATAATAGGACAAAGACTCTACTCCATTAAGACTTCATATACAAAAAGTAACTGAAAGTATCAAAAGGGTCACCCTAACTCGAGGTTATGGACGTCACTGTAATATATTGTTGGGAAACAACTAGAGAAACAGAGTAAAGACATGAATGGATTGTCGTAAAAGACGGTTGGTGGCTTTTGATGAACGTGAGTATAAGAACTAAATCCCAGACGTCCATCCATTTCGGTTTAACTCTATTAAAACCAAATAAAACAACTCCTTAATCCTTTATTCCACGTTATGTAACAATGAACATAGACAGGTTCAGACTTTTAAGGACCTAAAATGGATGTACATTTAACTATTTCATCGGACAAAGACAGAGTACCAATGACTGTCTTCTGTACTTTAAGGATCCAGTCTCCGTTTCTGGAAGTAATGAGTGTCGGGTCGTCCGTTGTAGTCGAAGTGCAAGTACAGTCAAAAAGAACGAGAAGGAAAGGGGTACCGGAATCCTCCCAGTACGTCTACCTGGGCATACTTACGACCTATGTGTTATCCACACAGTACTGACTCCTTATGATTTGGACTCCTGAAGTGACAAAAATAGTGTTGACCGTTTGTTCGGACGAATATCAGAAGTAGGGAATGACTTTTACGTTCGGACTCTTTGCCGGGTTCACTCCTTTCCGGTATCAGAATGTAAGAACCATATGGGTCGTTCTTGGGTCTTCTGTGAGTCCCGGGTACCGTCTAGCGGAGAGGGTTGTCATAACACCAAATATGAAAAGACAGATGAGTGGTCATTTGAATTCACTCGACACTCAGTAGTACAAGTAAAAATTTTGTCTTACACAGAAACACGAGAAGAGACCGAGTAGAACCTTATGGTTCTCGATCTATGATAGTGTGAAAGGGATTGAACTTACGTGAACACCAGTTGATCTGTCTCACGTCATATCATTCGAGTTCTTTACTTCATACTTCTTTCTTATTATCTTAGGAGATTCCTGGACGTTAAGTTAAACCCCTTCGAAGAGTCAAAAATGTTTGTCGACTTAGTAACCTTTTCTGAGACTACCACCCTTTCTAACTCCCGTTTTCCTCTTCTCCCACTGTACCCTACTCTGCCGTCCTACCGTAGTGACTACGTTACCTGTACTCGAACCTCGGTCACTCCCTGTCTCTCCGGACAACACGACGTCAGGTACCCGAACGTTTCTCAGTCTGTGTTGAACCGTTAACTTGTTATTGAGTCAAAAGTGTCCTTTCACGGTAAACTCGACCGTACTATTTACACTCGAAATGTTCCTTTCTCTTCTACCTAGTGTTTGTCTTCCCTTGGGTATCTACTTTCCTAAATTCTACACCTTCGGAGTACCACATAGGTCATGACGAGTCGTCCCGTAATACTTCATATTCCCTTCCTTTTTTTAGTAAGTTCACTCTAACCGTTTTTAGACCACTAGTCTAATATTCCTCAGTACTTCAGTAAATACACATAAATCGTTTATAATTGACTTATACATATATACGATGAGGTTATTATATTCGACGAGAGGGTCCCAGAGGTAAGCGATAAGAAGGGAGAGATGAGTAGATGAGTTTGTAGATTAACTTTATCGTCCCGGTGTCGAAGTCTGGTCCATTTGGTTTTAATCGTCGGGGAAGAGGAGACGATAGGTCTCCTAAGATAATGTCTACACTCCATTTCCGTAGACAACTCTATGGGTGTAGATAGTAATGTCAGTTTGTTCTTATATGATGAAATTTTGAAAAAAGAAGAAAAAGTTATCACCGTAAATCATTTGTACTCTTAGATACCCTTACCGTAAATGTTTTCGATTAGATAGTCCGAGACTTAAATTTGAGAATTCACAAATGAGGGTGTCTGAAGAATCGATATACTGGAATCTGATCGATGTATTGTAAATTCCTGAGTCAAAGGTAGAGGTGTTTTATCCTTGTTACTATGTTGTAAGGAGTACCTTTCACAAGAGTACTAACTTACTCCATTAAGTAAGTTTAGGGACCACGTCTCATAGTAGGTTATGTTTATGGATAGTAGAAATCTAAATAAAATTATAATAGTGTCTACCAACCTTCCACCGTCATAAACTATTTTGATATGTGTATTTTAGTTAGGTAACCCGAATACACCGATGATAATTTTTTAAAAATTTCCCAAAAGGTTTACTCTCTATCAGTATTATAAATGTTCAACATTATAAGAATAGTTTTGACTTTAGACGAGTGATGTAGTTTTAGACTGACACCAAAAGATTTCTCACAGTTGTTTAAAAGTCTCTTCAAAACTCTATACCTAGACACAACAAAAAAAAAATTTAGGGGGTGTAAATATTCTTTCTTTCATGTAATAGAAATACATTCAATAAAGGTGGACGGTCCTACCTAACTTTCTCAATTATATGAACATCTTGTGATAATTCTCCGACTGTTTTGAAATTTAACCTCCTTTTTATCAATGTCTTAAATATCAAATTTTTATATTTTATATCTTGTGTACCAATTTATGGACTACAATAAGGTCATATGAGACAATATTAATCTTTACTTTTTTCCCATTCATACATATTGGGACATGGTGTCCGCGGACATTGTGAAGAGAACCGGTTTGGGGTTGGGTCTTCGGTGTTTTATACGGGATAACCTATTCAGACCCCGAAGGGATGAACGTACGTGAGACTGTGTCCAGTGTTTGTTACGAACACGGTTGTTAATGTATTCAACGAGACATCGATATCATTAGAACGAGGAAGGAGAGACCCCGGGTGAGTCAGTAACGAGCAAATAGAACCAAGTACGACCGGACAAGTAAAATAGGTCGAGGAAAATTCGGTACCATGGGTACGAGAGGTGGTGTTTAACCGGAACTTTGACGTGTAACGTTGTCTAAAGGAAAATCGTAAGTGGAGACTACACTGACGGAGGACGTTTAAATAAAGACTTGGGAACAGGATATAGATGGAAATAGAAACGTAAACCGTATTTACACTGTACTGAGGACCCTTACTGGGAGATTAGATTGGGGAGGGAAATGTCTACTACTTTACAAGAGTGACTTCCGGGAGAATCTAATCTTACAAAGTACACCCTAAAAATGTCTTTATAAATAATTAGTGAAGTTTACGATCCGATTAAAGTCCTTTCAAAGGTGTACACCGACAAAAAGGAGAGACACAATTTAACCAAGGATTATCAAAATAAGTCTCTTATTTTAAAGATATAACAGGAAACTCCCTTTTATAGAAAAATAACTATCTTCTTCCCTCTCATATAACAGACTTCATCTACCTGTTCTAAAAAATTTATCGAAATTTAAGAAACATTTTCCATAATTAAGTTTATTATACGGTAAAATACTTAAGTAATACCTTACATACAGGAGAAATGAACTCAGGGAACTTTAAATGGTGTGAAAATAAATATATCTTGAAATATAACAAATTTTAGGAAATAGGATATAAGATGATTATTGTTACTTTTTATCTGAGCCCCAATATACTGAAATAAGATATTTATTTATTTGGTACCTAGTAAAGATCGATACACCTAATCTGATAACTGATTTTTTTATTTATTGAATATTTTTAAGATCACAGTAACAACTTTTTAATATATGAACTCTAGGGGTTTAAACTACTAAAAATAGAGGGGGTTTCCGGTTCATAAAATTTTATGTGTATCACTTTTACAGGTTCCTTAACAGAGTATTATACGGTAAGAGTCCCACACGGTTTTCGTTCTGAAATTCGTAAAATCCTTGGTTTGGGGAAACTACCTCAGGTAAAATGTTACTTAATAAAAGACGGAACATATTATAACAATGTTTCAAGGTCATGGATATAAACAGAAAACTCAATCAAACTTATCTAATACCTCTATTTGAGTGAAAATTAAAATTGATAAGACAACAGATTTATTAATATAATTATTTTGTACCCCACTTATCAACTAAAAAAAAGTTTGTCGATAGTATCGTAAAGTTTGTGCTACCCTGTTATTATAGTAGATTGTAAGTAGAGATAATATGTCTCACGTCATTCGGTCTTTCTTTTTGTGGTTATGTCATATGATTGCGTATATATACCTTAAATCTTCCTATCATTGTTATTGGGACATACGCTCTGTCGTTTTCTCTGTGTCTACATATCTTGTCAGAAAACCTGAGACACCATCTCCCGCTCCCACCCTACTAAACCCTCTTACCGTAACTTTGTACATATAATAGTATACATTTTACTTAGAGGTCAGGTCCAAGCTACGTACTATGTCCCACGAGTCCCGACCACGTGACCCTACTGGGTCTCCCTACCCTACCCCTCCCTCCACCCTCCCCCCAAGTCCTACCCCTTGTGTACATGTGGACACCTCCTAAGTTTAATTCCATACCGTTTTGGTGATGTTATGACATTTCATTTTTTATTATTATTATTAATTAAAATTTTTATGGGGGGGTTTTTTTCTTTTGGACTTTTCTTTTTTTTTCCTCCCCCGATTATAACACAGAGTCAAAAAGGAGTTTGGTTAAAGGACCACAAGTAAACCTTTGGAACCGAATTCTAGTAAAACCCTTTTAGTTTGCAATTAGGTAATTGATGAAGTCACCGTGTGTAGGTAAAATCTGGTACTTCTGAAAAGGCAGATTTACATGATCAGACTGTATCAGTCTGTGTGAAATTAGGAGGGAAGAAATAGATCTTGTACCGTTGAAGGAGAATGTGAACCTTTCTCGTAGTCAGTTTTTTGAGGTAGTTGCGAGAGAAACAGGGAGAATCATGATAAAGAAAGTACAATAAAGTTCCTAAAGATATTTTCGCAGAAAGGGAGAAATTTTACAGTTTAAAATGATGAATTTTATATACATGAAGACTTGGGGGAATCTGGTGACTGACCCGGATCACTAACTTATACTCAATCGAAGAGGATCCTTTGCACGGTACAAAAGGGTCATGGTGGAGGTGGGACGTCGTGTACCCGAAACTGATAAATAAGTTGTTTCAATAAGACAACCCCTTTTTTTGTGGTTTGTGAATCTTTTTACGTAAATTTACGAACTAATTGGACTACTAAAAGTCAGTTCTAACACAGTCTGATAAACAGGAGACGTAAAAGTCGTCTTAATAAAATTAGTGTCATTACACATTACACAACATTACCAGTTATGGTTTTAATCTAACTAATATAATAAACGTCGGTTTCTACCTCTTCGAGATATGTCAGTCGTTTAGTTCTACCCCTCGACTGACACCGAGTCTAATACTTGAGAAATAACGGTTTAAGTCTGAATTTAACTTCTTTCATCCCTTTTGACGATCTGGTAAGTACATACTGGACTTAGTTTAGGGAATACTAATATGCCACCTTCACTCTTTATCTAAATTCCCTGATCTAGACTATCTGTCTCATGGACTACTTGATACCTGTCTCCAAGTACTGTAAAATGTCCTCTGTCCCTAGTTCTGGTAAGGGTTCTTTTTCTTTACGTTTTTTCGTTTTGTCGCCAGACTCCTCCTGAATTCATCAACACTTTTCTTCTCTTCGTTTTTCGTTTCCTCCTTTTCTTTCCATATCGGTAATCTTATGTCTCAAGGTTTCTTGTCGTTCCTCTCTATTCTTTCGGAAGGAGTCACTAGTCACGTTTCTTTCTCTCCTTTTGTCATCTTACCCTTTCTGATCTCTAGAGAAGTTCTTTTAATTTTGTAAAGTACGTTTCTACCTGAGTTATTTCCTTTATCAGGTCTTTATCATACCTGGATTGTCTTCGTCTTCTATAATTCTTCTCCACTGTTTTTTGTGTCTTCTTGACATGTTTTTTCTAGAAGTACTAGGTCTATTAGTGCTACCACCAATATAGTTATTATTATAGTTGTTGGAGTCTATACGTCTACTATGGTGAGAATACCGTCTTTCACTTCTTGATTTCTGGGAGAACTACTTTCACTTCTCCTCTCACTTTTTCAACCGAATTTCAAGTTGTAAGTCTTTTATATCAAGTACCGTAGACCAG
The DNA here is from genome assembly GCA_006410555.1 of Capra ibex. Classification (NCBI taxonomy): domain Eukaryota; kingdom Metazoa; phylum Chordata; class Mammalia; order Artiodactyla; family Bovidae; genus Capra; species Capra ibex. The sequence goes on from SJYO01020080.1 coordinate 30,184,288, forward strand.
GGTAGTGATGTACCGTTTATCTACCCATTTGTCACCTTTGTCATCTACTGAAATAAAAAAGACCCGAGGTTTTAGTGACGTCTCTCACTGACGTAGTACTTTAATTTTCTACGAATGAGGAACCTTCCTTTCAATACTGGTTGGATCTGTCGTATAATTTTTCGTCTGTGTAATGAAACGGTTGTTTCAAGGCGGATCAGTTCCGATACCAAAAAGGTCACCAGTACATACTTACACTCTCAACCTGATATTTCTTTCGTCTAACTTATTAACTACGAAAACTTGACACCACAACCTCTTCTGTGAACTCTCAGGGGACCTGACGTTCCTCTAGGTAGGTCAGATAGGATTTCTTTAGTCAGGACTTATAAGTAACCTTCCTGACTACCACTTCGACTTTGAGATTATGATACCGGTAGATTACGTTTCTCGACTGAGTAAACTCTTCTGGGACTACGACCCTTTCTAACTTCCGCCCTACTCTTCCCCTACTGTCTCCTACTCTAGCAACTTACCGTATTGGCTGAGTTACCTGTACTCAAACTCATTTGATGCCCTCAACCACTACCTGTCCCTCCGGACCGTACGTCGTCAGGTACCCCAGTCCCAACGTTTCTCAGTCTGTCCTGACTCGCTGACTTGACTTGACTTACACATTACATCTAACAGTGTGACAATGATTATAGTTTGTTTAATACGTCGTTAACAAATAATTAGATTATTGTCTTGATCGTTGTTATTGACTCAAAATAACAAGGAGATAAAGAAACGGAGAAAAGGAGATGAAGAAACCAGTAAATTCTTCTGGAAGAAAAGGAACGATCAGAAACCTTGAGACGTAAGTGTTTATTTACCATAAGATCAGAGTTTGGTTAAATCCAAACAAGAATCCCCTTTCTAGTTGAGACGTAAGTATAGAAAGGGAAGAAGGGAACGGAAAACGAAGAGAAAGGACATTCAGTTTCCGAAAAAAAGTCTCCACGTGTACGTCGAAAATAAGTTCGCACCTCAGTCGTTTCATATCCTTCATTGGGCACTTTCCTAATTCGGAAACATTAAAAGACTTTTAGGATAATTCTTTCAACAGGGTAATGTTAAATGTTTGTCCTTAGATATTCAACTGGAAATCTTTGGAAGAAGGTCGAAATTTCAGTTACAAAGAGTCGACTAGAATTTGAACTTCGAATAAACAATTACAATACATTTACCTCGACTGTACAACCATCTTTTTCTTATAGCAAAGAACTGCCTCATTTTTCAAGTGTCTTATCTGGTACGTAATTTTTACGTGTATACGTGTTTGTTTTTCTATGTCACATGTGTGTGTGTGTGTGTCACTAAGTAATCTTTATATACCAACAGACCAACCGGTGTCACAATGTATATAAGTTAAAAAAGTAATGAAACATTTACAACTATTACTACAGAAAGTCTCGATATCAAAGTGTATATAGGTAAAGTGGTCTCGTCACTATTTCCAGTTTGGTCCTAATTTGATGGGTGGAAATTAACATCTAATTATAGAATTATAATTATAAAGTTATAAGGTAACTGGACCTTCGGTAACATAAGGGGTGTAAAAATTCAGTGTCATTATGTATAAAAGGTATTCTCTTCCCTTTTATTTCGGACGTTTTGTTACGTACATGCACCATCTATCATGTAAACTATCTCTACAAACTATATACAACTGACCTCGGCGTCAGACGTGATCGTCCAAATCTAAACAGAGGAAACGTACGACATAAGGAAGTACAACTATATGTGACAATAAATGTATGTACGAGACACGGGTTTACCAAGACCGAGTACCTTCCGACAATCCAGAGTTGATAAAGGGGTCCGGACACATTAACAAACGTGTGTATCATGTTTTGTGTTCTCTGGTTTCTTTGTTGTTATCGGTGTTTTATACCTGTCAGTAATCACTAGTGATCCATAATAAAACCGTACTCTTTTTATTTTATAGAAGATTATTTGATTTTGTAAAGAGAGGATGTCGTGGGAATATCTGGAGAAATTTATAGAACGTTAGTGAGTATATAAAGAGATCGAAGAGATTGATACCACATGTCCTTATGACAACCCTTAATGACGTTAATTTTTAAATGTAGAATTAAAACACTGTGGTTAATAAAGAATTTAGTACCTAACGATTTCGAACCTTGTATGGATCTTCTAGTGGATAAAGAAAAGGAATTTGTTGACTACAACTTGGACGTCTCTTTTTGTCGTTATTTTTTAAATTACCTTTGAGTGTTTATTTACCATAAGATCAGAGTTTGGTTAAATCCAAATAAGAATCCCCTTTTTTCTAGTTTCAGACAGACTCAACCTCTTTAATTTCTATTCTTGTTAAAACCCCCTCTCACGAATAAAAGTTACAATAAATAACTTGTGGATGATAAACGGTAAGTGATCTGATTTGTGTCTCTATAAAGTTTTTCGTCCTTTTCTTCTTTAGACGATAGAGTCTTGATTATAAAATCACTTTCTTCATTCTATTATCTTATTTTCATACATACGAAACAAATTTTATACGTTTGACATTCGTTTATAATATCATGAATTATAATACAATGAATGTATATCACCATCTCTTTTGTAGTGAAAATCTTAGTTCTTGGGGCTCTCAATTAGTCGTCATACTTTGTTCTATATTCCATGTTCTATGTAATGAATAGAAAAACTCGAAGACAAAGTGAGGTCCATTAGTACTTAGACTAATACGTGAGTCCGAAGGAATGTCATAAAGACCTTAGTGTTTCCACTAGTTACCTGTAATATCGTAAAAACATTTTGACTTAATTCGTGGTATGTTTGTATTCCGTCACAGTAATAAACCATGAAACCACACTCCTCTCTTCTTTTGACGTTCATTTTAGTTATCTCGTAGGGCCTAAAATTGTACATGATCTTTAACCGGTCGTTTAACTACATCGATTATACTCGACATAGTCACTTCTGACAGCTTAAATTCTGTACATGACGGGTGGTTACCTGCACTCAAACTCGTTTGAGGACCTCTACCACTTCCTGCCCCTTCAAACCGTACGACGGTCTGAACTCAGGTACCTGAGTGTTTCTCAGTCTTTGTTGTTGTATACGGGATGCTCTGGGTCTGGATCTTGTCTTATATGACCCCCGAAGAATCGTCAGGTTACAAAATTCCTCTGACAAAACGATATACGGTTCACCATTACTTCATACCTAAACTTTTTATCGGTAATCCTATTTTTCTGTAGTGAGACGGTTGGACACCATTTTCAGTGTCTACTGAAGTCAAGTCAAGTCAACGAGTCAGCACAGGTTGAGAAACACTGGGGTACTTGGTGTCGTGTGGTCCGGAGGGACAGGTAGTGGTTGAGATTAAATGGGTTTGAGTACAGGTAACTCAGCCACTACGGTAGGTCAGTAGAGTAGGAGACAGCAGGGGAAGAGGAGGACGGAAGTTAGAAAGGGTTGTAGTTCCAGAAAAGTTTACTCAGACGCGAAGTGGAGTCCACCGGTATCATAACTCCAAAGTCGAAGTTGTAGTCAGGAAGGTTACTTGTGGGTCCTGACTATAGGAAATCCTACCTGACCAACCTAGAGGAACGTTAGGTTCTGAGAGTTCTCCGAAGAGGTTGTGGTAACAAGTTTTCGTAGTTAAGAAACCGTAAGTCGAAAGAAATATCAAGTTGAGAGTGTAGGTATGTACAGGTGACCTTTTTGGTATTGGAATTGATCTGTCTGGAAACAACTGTTTCATTATAGAGACGAATAATTATACGACAGATCCACCAAGTATTGAAAGGAAGGTTCCTCATCCGTAGGAAATTAAAGTACCGACGTCAGTGGTAGTCGTCACTAAAACCTCGGGGGGTTTTATTTAAGTCTGTAACAAAGGTGACAAAGGGGTAGATACACGGTCCTTCACTACCCTGGTCTATGGTACTAGAATCAAAAGACTTACAACTCGAAATTCGGTTNCCAAGTATTGAAAGGAAGGTTCCTCATCCGTAGGAAATTAAAGTACCGACGTCAGTGGTAGTCGTCACTAAAACCTCGGGGGGTTTTATTTAAGTCTGTAACAAAGGTGACAAAGGGGTAGATACACGGTCCTTCACTACCCTGGTCTACGGTACTAGAATCAAAAGACTTACAACTCGAAATTCGGTTGAAAAAGTGAGAGGAGAAAGTGAAAGTAGTTCCCCGAGAAATCAAGAAGAAGTGAAAGACGGTATTCCCACCACAGTAGACGTATAGATTCCTACACCTATAAAGAGGGCCGTTAGAACCAAGGTCGAACACGAAGGACGTCGGGTCGCAAAGAGTACTACATGAGACGTATATTCAATTTATTCGTCCACCGTTATATGTCGGAACTGTATGGGGAAAGGGATAAACCTTGGTCAGACAACAAGGTACAGGTCAAGAGTGACAACGAATGACTGGACGTATATCCAAAGAGTTCTCCGTTCAGTCCACCAGACCATATGGGTAGAGAAAGTCTTAAAGGTGTCAAATAACACTAGGTGTGTCAACTGCCGAAACCGTATCAGTCATTTAGTCTTTATCTACAAAAAGACCTTGAGAGAACGACAAACCTACTAGGTCGTTTACAGCCGTTAAACTAGAGACCAAGGAGACGGAAAAGATTTTGGTCAAACTTATAGACTTTGAAGTGTCAAGTACATGACATCTTCGGACCGAACTTCTTAAAACTCGTGATGAAATGATCGTACACTCGACTCACGTTAACACACCATCAAACACGTAATAAACCGTAACGGAAAGAAACCCTGACCTTACTTTTGACTGGAAAAGGTCAGGACGTCGGTGACGACTTAAAAGGTTTACACGACCGTATAACTCACGCCGAGAAAGTGTCGTAGTAGAAAGTCCTAAACTTTATCGAGGTGACCTTAAGGTAGTAGAGGTGATCGAAACAAGCATCACTACGAAGGATTCCGGGTGAACTGAAGTGTAAGGTCCTACAGACCGAGATCCACTCACTAGTGTGATAGTACTAATAGACCCATCACTAGACGAAAACATGTCAAGAAGATACATAAGAACGGTGGAGAAGAATTATAGAAGACAAAGACAATCCAGGTCTGGTGTAGACAGGAAATAGCTCGGGTAGAGACGTACTTCACAAAGGAACCATAGAGATTAAAAGAACTTCTCTAGAGATCAGAAAGGGTAAGATAACAAAAGGAGATAAAGAAACGTAACTAGTAACTCCTTCCGTAAGAATAGAGAGGAACGATAAGAAACCTTGCGACGTAAGTATACCCTTATAGAAAGGAAAACAGGAAACGAAAGTGTTACTGAAGTGTTGTTCGATTTCCTCTCTTTACCGAGTAGAAAGTCTTAAATACAATTTAAAATAAGAACTAAATGTAAACGAGAACTACAATTAAAATTTGGTTTACGTAGGCGAAATTTTTGAAACCGTAAATCAGACTTCAATCTTACTCTTTATACCTCTCATTAAAAAGAATACCGAAGATGCAGTCACCAAAAGTACAATTACACCCAAATTTAAGTTGACAACTAGAACCTTTTGTGACCCGTAGAGACCCGGTACCGTGTTCACAAGACTAAGTTATTTAGACCGCATACAGGGTCCTAGAAGTATAATGTATCATAGATGGATGGAGGGGTATATTAAGTCAACTAAAAATATTGTGTGAAGTTCTTTTTTTTTGATGAGATTCCTATTACCTGTTTTGGGGTGAAAATTTCAAAAGTTTATTATAAGATATATTTTAGGACCAAATCAATAAAAGCGTTTTACATAATATCCATCAATACTATCTTTTCTTCTTGTGTGTCTCCGGGTACATTTAGGACGAATCGACTACAGAATTTATACGTCAAAAAGATAGGGTTAAACAAGGAAAACTAAGAGAACTCTGTAACAGGAGAAGGAAAGGATTTCTTTAGTCTGTTTATTGTTTCGTATCATTTATAAAAAAAAAACGGAAAATGAATTTTCACCTTATGTATAGGGTGTTGTTGACTTTCTTTCAAAAAGTCTTATCTTTAGAGGATCTTTATGTTCTCTCTTTCCTTCTCCATTATATTTGTAATTATGTTCTTCTTCGTTCCCTTGTATATAACTTACTTTGTTAGAGCCCTAGGACCTTTTAAGACGGACTGAACCCTTAAGAGTCATTACCCTGAAACACGAACTCTTTACACACACTCTACCCTCCTACCTCCCCACCTTTTCTCTTCCTTACCTTAAGTTTCTCTTACACCCAAATATACAGGTACGAACACGTGTGCTTGTGTACGATCGTACGATCTTACGTTTTCTATGTGAATGATAGTGTGATATCACTTCATTGGACGATTCTCAGCCTGTGCTGACTCGCTGAGGTGAAAGTGAAAAGTGAAAGCACGTAACCTCTTCCTTTACCGTTGGGTGAGGTCACAAGAACGGACCTCTTAGGGTCCCTGCCCCCTCGGACCACCCGACGGCAGATACCCCAGTGTGTCTCAGCCTGTGCTGACTTCACTGAATCGTCGTCGTCGTCGTCGAATCTCAAAACAAAAATAAAACAAAATTTATACTACACTTATGAACCCCCCCCTACCGATTAAGTTTCTTTCGTGCACTTTAATAAAAAAAGAAAACTTTAATGTTTATGTTCCCTCCTCTCCTTTTCTTACCAAAGCTAATATCAAAAGTCAACAGAATATTTTCAGTTCTTGAAGGAAAGCAAATGAGTTCAAAATTTTCTAAGTCTTTGTAAACTACCCTAAAATGAAAGGAGATCCATAAAAGGACCGATAAGAGAACTCGAGATTCTCAGTAATGAACTATCAACCTCAACCCCGGTGAGGTTTAAACTTTTATTTATCGTTTGTGCCCGATACCAAATCGTTTATCTTACATACATTTTTCAATTAAAACGAAAACCTTCCATACTTACTTTCCATAATGTTAGGAAAGTCGTTATAAGTCTTGTCAATGTATCTTAAAAACAGGAAGTAGAGGAAACTCCGGTCTACTCTCCTTTACCTACTTCAGCTTAATAAATGAAGTTTTATACTTTGAGGACGTTGTTTTCTGGTTACTCGTGACTTTGACAACACACATAAAATTTACAAAATTTCCTTTGAACATTGACATAATGTTATTCTAAAAGGTCAACCTTGAGTAACCAAAGTCAACCAAAGACATACAAGGACTTACTCCCTTTTTTACATTCACCCAAAGATCTTAAATAAGATGTGGGTAGTAAGACATTTTAATTTTAGGTTCACTTATAAAAGAAAAGAAGTCTATTAAGTTTGATAGACTACTCTACAGAAACCCCTCAAAAGGGACTAGAAGAAAGGGTACTAAGAGGAGAAGAAAATGGGAAACAGAGCAAGTAAGGGTTCATGAAAGAAAGAGTGGTATCACCTTCAATTTTTCCCACCCTGTGTGTCTCTTACAAAATCTGTATTAGGAAGGACGTACTTAATTTTATGTCGTAAACCTTTTCAAATACGATGTTAAAAGACTTTAGAATTTATCTTTGGAATAACTCTAATCAAAACCTTTTTATAGTTATCGTTGTATTTATGATTTTAAATGAAATTATTAAATTTTACGGTGAAATTATATTATCCTTTAATACTTAACCAGAGTAAAATATTTCGTTGACTTAAACTAACTGAATTCCTTACGGTTCGACATAAGTAATTAACGATATTAGAAATCTCCCTGTTACATTACATTAGATTCCACATTTCCTTTCTACGAAAGTTTTTGAGTTCTGTAGACTTTGCATAGAGCCTATACTCGATCGAAGGGATCATCGAGTCCACCATTCTTTAGGTGGGCGTTACGTCCTCTGGATCCAAGCTAGGGACCTAACCCTTTAATGGGACCTCTTCTCTTTCCGTTGGGTGAAGTCATAAGAACGATCCCTTTAAGGTACCTACCTCCTCGGACCACCCGATGTCAGGTACCCAAACGTTTCTCAACTGGTACTGATTTTTAAACTTCTCTTTATTGACAAATAAAAGACTTTATTTTTGATATACATAAGTTTTCTATTAATTGAAAGGTAAGTGTATTATATTGAATGTCAAAAATTTAAATTAGAATGGGGGTGCATAAAAAGTCCTCAGATAAAAAAAGAAGATTGTCATTTCTACTATCTCTACTAATGAGAACTATCTTGCTTTTGGAATTGAATTTTTACCACTTACCACAGTCTAAGTACTAGAGGTTTCTTCTAAATCGAAGTCCTGGTCCCTGGTCCGAACTAGTGAGTTCACGAAAACGTATCGTCTCAAAATAATTTCACTTTTTCCCCGTATCTTGCGAAGACTGTATCTGTAGTCTTCCCCCTGCCTCTCACGGGGTGAGCGATCAGAATGTTCCCTCGATATAAAAAAATTAACCGATAATGTTATGTAATTTTCTTACAGAGTACTAACATTTCTAGAATGATCTGGGTGAGTGTGTTAAATGTAGAATTCTACTGTCCAAATCTTGATTGTTATCTTTCCAGAATGGTCTGGGAGAGGGTATTATAAAATTCTGTTATCCTAATCAGTCTTCCAAGAGTTCCTCCTTCTACAGGAGTTCGTCCTATGTGACAACAATACATTGGGAATCATGTCTCAAATTCGACTTAACGAAACAACACATTAGTAGTTGAAACTCAAATTTCTTTTTTTTTCAAACAGGAAAAGAGGAGAAACTCTTAAGGTCTGGGGATAGAGAAGGAACTCTCGGGGTCTGGGGAGAGGGAAGAAACCCCTGGGGCTTGAAGAATAGTTGGATGGATCCTTAACTGAAGGAGTTTTTAGATATGTGAAATGTACGATTGACGAGACCTCATTATATAATTTTCTATAAATTTTAATTTATGTTTATTCTGGAAGTTTAGTTCTCCAAAAAAAGGAGGATAAATGGGACAGAATAAAATGTATGACTCAGTACTAAAACAAACCCTTTTGTTATACGGGTTTGAACTCACAAAGAAAAAACGGTATACAAACGAAAGGGTCTGAAGGAATGTCAGTCAACACCGACACATTGTTTATAAACCGATTATTTTGTGTTGTCTTTGTACAACTGTCAGAGAGTTTTTAATCGTAACGGAAAAAGAACGAGGAACATGAAATTTATACCTGTATTATGTATCTCGTTTTCCCCGATAGAAAACTGGTATTCTGTTTTTAATTATTTATGTGTTGGAGACATCTGGTGCTTAATTTCTTTCTTAAACTATTACTATATTTGATTGGGAATTTGACAAAAAGAGATCTAAGGACCAAACCTTTTAATATTTGTAGGAGTACTAAATTCGGTACAAATGTGTGTTGAATCAGTGAACATCGACCGTCATAAGAATTGAACTCTTGGGGTACTCGTCATACTTTTCCGTTTTACTATCCTATGACTTTCTCCTTGAGGGGTCCAGCCATCCACGGGTTATACGATGACCTCTAGTCACCTCTTTATTGAGGTCTTTCTTACTTCCCTACCTCGGTTTCGTTTTTGTTATGGGTTGACACCTCCACTGACCACTATCTTCGTTCCAGGTCACGACATTTCTCGTTATAACGTATGCTTGGACCTTACAGTCCAGGTACTTAGTTCCGTTTAACCTTCATTAGTGTGTCCTCTACCGTTCTCTCTTGCAACTATAAGATCCTTAGTCCTTGATTTTACCTGACCTTACCCACTTAAACTGAGCTACTGAGAATATAGATGATGACGCCCGTCCTGAGGAAATCTTCTTTCTCAGGTTTTACGTCATGAACCTACATTAGAGTTTTTGCTGTCTTACTAGAGACAAGTAAAGGTTCCGTTTGGTAAGTTATAGTGTCATTAGGTTCAAATACGAGATTGGTCATTGTACTTTCTTCGACTTCAACTTGTCAAGATACTTCTGGATGTTCTGGAAAATCTTGATTGTGGTTTTTTTCTATCGGAAAAGTAATATCCCCTGATCTTACGTTTTCATCCTTCAGTTCTTTATAGACCTCATTGTCCGTTTAAACCGGAACCTTATACCTTACTTTGTCCCGTTTCCAATTATCTCAAAACGGTTCTCTTGCGTGACCAGTATCGTTTGTGGGAGAAGGTTGTTGTGTTCTCTTCTGACATTTGTACCTGTAGTGGTCTACCAGTTGTGGTTTTAGTCTAACTAATATAAGAAACGTCAGTTTCTACCTCTTCGAGATATGGCAGTCGTTTTTGTTCTGACCCTCGACTGACACCGAGTCTAGTACTTGAGGAATAACTGTTTACGTCTGAATTTAACTTCTTTACCCCTTTTGGTGATCTGGTAAGTCCATACTGGATTTAGTTTAAGAAATACTAATATGGCACTTTCCCTCTTTATCTAAATTCCCAGATCTAGACTATCTATCTCACGGACTACTTGATGCTTACCTCAAAACACTGTGACATGTCCTCTGTCCCTAGTTCTGATAGAGGTACCTTTTCTATACGTTTTTTTGTTTTACCCACAGACCCTTTCGGAATGTTTATCGACACTTTTCTTCTATTCATTTTTCGTTTCCTCTTTTCCTTTCTATATTCGTAGACTTAGGTCTCAAGGTTTCTTATCGTTCCTCTCTATTCTTTCGGAAGGAGTTACTAGTTACGTTCCTTTATCTTCTTTTGTTATCTTACCCTTTCTAATCTCGAGAGAAGTTCTTTTAATCTCTATGGTTCCCTTGTAAAGTACGTTTCTACCCGAGCTATTTCCTGTCTTTACCAGACCTGGATTGTCTTTGTCTTCTATAATTCCTCTCCACCGTTCTTCTGTGTCTTCTTGACATATTTTTTCTCGAAGTGCTGGTTCTGTTAGTACTACCACACTAGTGAGTGGATCTCGGTCTGTAGGACCTTACACTTCAGTTCTTTCGTCGTGATGTTTGTTTCGATCACCTCCACTACCTTAAGGTCACCTCGATAAAGTTTAGGATTTTCTACTACGACACTTTCACGACGTGAGTTATACGGTCGTTTAAACCTTTTGAGTCGTCACCGGTATCCTGACCTTTTCCAGTCAAAAGTAAGGTTAGGGTTTCTTTCCGTTACGGTTTGTTACGAGTTTGATGACGTGTTAACGTGAGTAGAGTGTACGATCATTTCATTACGAGTTTTAAGAGGTTCGGTCCGAAGTCGTTATGCACTTGGCACTTGAAGGTCTACAAGTTCGACCAAAATCTTTTTCATCTCCTTGGTCTCTAGTTTAACGGTTGTAGGCGACCTAGTAGGTTTTTCGTTGTCTCAAGGTCTTTTTGTAGATAAAGACGAAATAACTGATACAGTTTCGGAAACTGACACACCTAGTGTTATTTGACACCTTTAAGACTTTCTCTACCCTTATGGTCTGGTGGACTGGACGGAGAACTCTTTGGATATACGTCCAGACCTTCGTTGTCACTCTTGACCTGTACCTTGTTGACTGCAAGGTTTATCCTTTTCTTCTTACAGTTCCGACACATAACAGTGGGACGAATAAATTGAATATACGTCTCCTGTAGTACTCTTTGCGACCTGACCTTCTTTGTGTTCGACCTTAGTTCTAACGGTCCTCTTTATAGTTATTGGAGTCCATACGTCTACTGTGGTGGGAATA